>JARKHS020032936.1:0-325106 GCA_030143305.2 Amblyomma americanum
CATATGGGCAGCTCATTCTGTTTGTCATTGTTTAGCTTACTTGCAGTACTTAGATTGTCAGTCATTTCGCTGTGTGTGCTTGGCTGTGGTGACTTTCTTCCGGCTATAAAACTGGTGTCATTCATTCATCGTGCACTCAAGTCTAGGGGGAAGGTGAAGTTGTTTTGGCATGTTTTAACAGAGAGAAGGCCCTCAGTTGAGAGTACATAATAAAATGCGCATCATTGATCCAGGAGCTGTAAACGGAAAAGCTTAATGCAGCGAAACTGCTGAAAGCTGCAGTGAAAGACAAAGGCTGTTATATTTGGGACAATCAATGATAATGAGCTCATAGGGGGGCTGGTATTGGGATGAAGAAAGGCACAGCCAAAAACCGTGTTTATTTCATGTTGGTGCTTGATATTTCAGTCAAGCTCTTAGCTGATAGGCAAGCATATCTATTGAGTTTTTTCTTTTTTTTTCTTTGCATTTGTAATCATGACCCCAGACTGAATGCTACATCATGGAAGGTTTTCAGCATTGCTACCATCAGATATGCTTCTGGCCACTTCTGTGTCGTTTTTACATGCCTTACTGTGCAAAGCCAGCCACGCTGTAAAACTTGCATTTCTGCATCGGCTTTTATTTCAGTAAAGTGTTCTGTCTAAAACCGAGCATATTTTTATATTTTTTTACGTGGTGTTCGCTACTGGCTTCTTTCTTGCACTTGTTGCGACCCTTACTTGCAATCACAAGGAGAGGGAAAAAGTTATTGGTTTTAAGATAAACCGTCATCCCAAACAGTTCATAATATGAAAAACGCATACAAGCTTCAGCATTTTCACGGTGAGACAAATTTCCCGTTAATTGTCATTGCCAGGAAGCACATTCAAAGTTTTAGAGTGCTAACGCAGAGTTTTCTATTGTGAACTTCTTGTTGAAGGCGTTTGTTCAGCAGCGCAGGGCTGGTGTTACTTCCACTACGAAGCAATTTCTGACTCTGTGCTTACCACAGTGTTGGGAGCTGCACTTGCGTCACACATATGTGTAGGAATTGAAGCACAGAACTCCTTTTCGTCAGGTTTGAATGGGACAAGCACTCTCTTTGGTTGTGCTCAGTGACAAACCACATGCGCAGCTGAGAATGGTTTTTCTCGATGGCAAGACTGTGTTGTTACACTTTGAGCTTGTTTCTGTTCCATGTGAAGTTGCAGCAATTGGCATTGTGGTGCCATCTTTAGTTAGAACTTAAAAGGCAGAAGCTGGAATTCGATCATTCATAGATTATTCAAACAGCATGAACTGGCTTTGCATTGTCCTGTAGACCTTGCTGAAATAGCTATTACAGAGAGTTAGCAAAGTGGGACCTGTATGCCACTTCGCTTGCACTGACATGTTTTTTGTTGTCCCATGACACTCCCCTGCCTTTGCCTTTGCAGATATTATAACCACCAGAGTGTATCTTCACACCTCTTATCTCACTGAACTGTTTGGTCACTACACAGTACCTGTCCGACATCACCCACTATTCTTGCTGTGAAAAAAGTATGGTGTGTTTCAAACCTGAAAACAACACAAATGCATGAAATTGGTGTATCAAAAGCAAGTTGGTCAATTAAAACATGTTTTCTGCAAACAAATTTGCTGGTCGTATTTACCTTCTCCCAGCACCAGTTCCCTCCACTAGGGCCTCTCTTCCTTCATCCCCTCCTTCATCACTTCTACAGTGGTACAGTTCAAGTGTTCACCAAGAGTGAGCCAGCTACTTGCCTTTCCTTTTCTCATAAGCAGCTATCAGCTATTTGTGATTGTTAACCAATACAAAAGGCTTCTGCTTCGACCTCCATCACCCCTTGGGCATCGATTGCATCCTCAGCCACACCCAATAGGTGCCCTTGAAACATTTCTCATTGACCCACCGCGGTGGCTCAGTGGTTGAGGTTCTCGCCTACTGAGCCAGAATACCCGGGTTCGAACCCAACTGCGGTGGCCGCGTTTCGATGGAAACGCAAAAGGAGCCCGTGTGCTGTGCGATATTGAGAAAATGCAATAGTTTTTTTTCTGGGGAAATGAATTAAACGGTGCAGTATGTCTCACATCTCCGCCGACACCTGGGGCCGTGTTACGCAACTGTCAATTAGGTAAATTGCAAAAACTTGTCAAAAAGGTATCAATTAGCCTCGCTCCTATTGGTCGGTCATGGCCAGCGGCCATTTTGCTTTTTTGCGTCATGGGTGGCTGCAGATTACGTCACGGAGGTGGCACAAGTGGTGACGTTGCACACCTAATTATGCAGGCGCTAATTGACAGCTTTTTGTGACAGCCTCGAGGCGGTCAATTTGACCGTTGCGTTTTTTACAGAAAATGGCGGCGGTGTACGCGAAGAGTGAGGCGGCTGCGCCGGCGCGAGCAACGGCGAAGAACGCACGAAGACACGTTTCACTATGACTTGCCGGGCAAGCTGTTTCGACGCCTTTTTCGATTTGAGAAGCAGACTGTGGAGTGGCTGTGCGACGAAGTCGCCGATGAATTGGGAGGGAATTTGCGTGCGAGCGCGCTGTAGGTGCGGCGGCAGCTATAGGTGCTGTGTGCACTGCAGTTATTTGCTATCGGCAGCTTTCAAGTTGCCGTTGATTACGGGGCGCACGTCGGCATCGCACTACCAATAATAAGCAAATGCGTGCGGCAGGTATTGGAGGCAATCTGAAAAGTTAGCGCGCAGAAGGGGTGGGCTCCCGCTGTCACCTCTGTGCCACAGATATGTAAATAAAACACACTTATGCTGGCAAAACACTTCATTTTTCCAGGCAAAACGCACTTCGTGGTCGTCTTCTGTTTCCCAAGGGAAAAGAAACGCAACCACACATCACATACTGCAACACCTCACCTTTTGGCATTTTTGCCATCGATCGAAAGAGCCGAACAACATAGACTTCTACAGGTTGTCTTCGTCGATTTCGTACCAAGCGCTTCTTGCAAGTTCGCACGGTAGGCACGTAGCCTTCACTGCATCCGTTAAAATTTTTGTGCGCACTTAGGTCAACCGTACAGAACCCTGATTTCAGACGCCGCGTAACAAACAATAAACACGGCGCAGAATCGGCTGCTTTCGTGCAAAGCGGCTTGACATTTTACCGCCGTCAGTGCGTCCCCACGGTTAGGGCGCTCGGCTACTAATCCGGAGTTCCCGGGTTCGAACCCGACCGCGGCGGCTGCGTTTTTATGGAGGAAAAACGCTAAGGCGCCCGTGTGCTGTGCGATGTCAGTGCACGTTAAAGATCCCCAGGTGGTCGAAATTATTCCGGAGACCTCCACTACGGCACCTCCTTCTTCCCTTCTTCTTTTACTCCCTCCCTTGTCCCTTCCCTTACGGCGCGGTTCAGGTGTCCGCCGATATATGAGACAGATATTGCGCCATTTCCTTTCCCCAGAAACCAATTATATTATTATATCCCCGCGGCAACAAAAGCTACACACCAGCCAATTTATTAGCACAACTTCGAACGCTTTTTGTTTTGCTTAATATTTCCAACTTTAAACACAATGTAATGGCAAAGTAAAATATTAATTATTTTGGTCGCTGCTTATTTCTTATTAGAAAAATTTAGCAGACGGTCCCTCACCTTGCAAAAAAAATGCTCTCGGGGCACCGTCCTGCTGTAATTGGCTGATTCCTCGTTGCCTCACGTGGTGACGTCTCATCGTTTTGTCATTTTCACGTCACTGTCAATAACTTTTGACAGCATTTGTGACAGTTGCGTAATCCGGCCGCCCCGCCGCGGTGGCTCAGTGGTTAGGGCGCTCGACTACTGATAATAATAATAATAATAATAATAATAATAATAATAATAATAATAATAATAATAATAATAATAATAATAATTGGTTTTTGGGGAAAGGAAATGGCGCAGTATCTGTCTCATATATCTTTGGACACCTGAACCGCGCCGTAAGGGAAGGGATAAAGGAGGGAGTGAAAGAAGAAAGGAAGAATAGGTGTCGTAGTGGAGGGCTCCGGGATAATTTCGACCACCCGGGAGTCTTTAACGTGCACTGACATCGCACAGCACACGGGCGCCTTAGCGTTTTGCCTCCATAAAAACGCAGCCGCCGGGGTCGGGTTCGAACCCGGGAACTCCGGATCAGTAGGCGAGCGCCCTAACCACTGAGCCACCGCGGCGGGTGGGGGGGGGGGGGGGGGTATTCCAAGGTGGTTGAAAATCCGGAGCTGTCCACTACGGCACCTTTTTCTCTCTTCTTTCACTACCACCTTCTTCCCTGTCTTTACGGCGCGGTTCTAGTGCCCACCGAGATGTGAGACAATAACTGCGCCATTTTCTTTCATAAAAAACAATTTTAATTTGTTTTAGCCACGCTTTTGCAGCAAAAGTTCGTGTTGATGACAGGCGAGAACGAAAAAGGGCGAAAAGATGCCGGGATAATGAGACATGGGGCATTGTGGGGGTGCACCAAATATGAAGTACTGATAGGTATTTGGAAAGGAATAATGGTGTGGGGGCTTACTTTCGGGAATGCGGTTCCGTGCTTAAGGGCAGAAGTTCAGTTGAGATTAGAAGTAAATCAGAGAGCAGTTGGAAGATTAGGACAAGGTGCCCATGGCAAAATCACAAATTAGGCAGTACAGGGGATACGGGCTGGGCATCTTTAAAAGCACGGGAAGCTCAGAGTAAAATACTATAAAAAGAACGCCTGAGGAAACTGGACGATAGCAGGTGGGCAGCTAAGGTATTTAAATACCTATACAGAAAGAGCGTTTACTCACACTGGCGGAAAAGAACTAGGAAGCTAACCAGTGAGTATGCCAGACACGAGGACGGAGAAAGAAAGAGCATTAAACGACAGGTTAAGAACGCGGAAGGTAAAAATTGGATAAATTCAATGGCAAAGGAACATAGTGTAGAACTATATCGATACTGGAAAAGGCAGATCGGGAAATCAAGAGGCAGTGCCCTACTATTTGAATCTAGGTCAGGGTGTCTTAGAACACGCAGCTACAAAAAGAAATTAAACGAATAAGGTGACACATGTGTTGTGGGTGGTAAATCTGTATAAAAAATTGAACATTTCATTACTTAAATGTGATCGTACCCATCCGGATGTCGATGCACGAACCGTCACTCTTCGTGAGACACCAGGGTTTAGAACTAACAATGGTCATGTAAGTTAATCTGCGGTGGAAGTTAGCAAAATGCAATTGGAAGACGGTGGTAGCTCAGAAGCAGAAAGGTGGCATAAGGTTAGAGGAGTATAGGAAAACGTATTTAAAGAAAATGGCGAATCTTAATAACAATTTAGAACATAGTTAAACAGAAATAAAGAAAAAAGCCGAGCCCGGTGGCGACTGCCACCACCCCGTTTCAAAGGGGGCAATCCTACCTTCCATGCATCCGTCCATCCGTCGTGTGTATAGTGCACTATAGCATAGTTTCTCTATGGAAATAGTTCACTATAGTCAGGTGTTTTCGTGCTGCGAAGACGTGTTCGGGAGCGGCTCTTGGAGACCGGAATATTTGTCGTTCTCAACGCGGACATGGAACGTCAAGAGCGGCATAGCAGTACCACAAACATGAGTTCTCTTTTATTTTTTTCCTATTTCGGTGTACTCAGATACCGAATTGTCGGGAGTAATTAGAGATCTTGTTCTAACGCGGCCGGGCTTTCTCTAGCGAGACCAGGTTTTTCGTGAATTGGGGATTTCGACGTTAGGCAGCAATTAATTCCCGGCCGCGGCGGTCGAATTTCGGTGGAGGCGAAATTCTAGAGACCCGTGTACTGTGCGATGTCAGTGCACGTTAAAGAACCCCAGGGGGTCGAAATTTCCGGAGCCCTTCACTACGGCGTCCCTCATAGCCTGCGTCGCTTTGGGACGTTAAACCCTCATAAAACAATTTTTTTTTGTGTGTGTAAGAGCTCGATGTGTGCGGCTGTGCATGTGTTAACCCACGCGTTCACCTGTGGTAAACAGGCTGCCGTGGTGGCTCAGTGGTTACGGCGCTCGACTGCTGACCTGAAAGGCGCGGGTTCGATCCCGGCCGCGGCAGTCGAATTTCGATGGAGGTGAAATTCTACAGGCCCGTGTGCTGTGCGATGTCAGTGCACGTTAAAGAACCCCAGATGGTCGAAATTTACGGAGCCCTTCACTACGGCGTCCCTCATAGCCTGAGCCGCTTTGGGACGTTAAACCTCCATATCCCCACTTGTGGTAAACACGTGACGGTTTTTGTTTGCCTTCCGTTTGTTCCTGTGGGTTAAACTGTACGTGGTCACATTCTGATCCGATGTAGGAAGCAATGGCATGGCAAATGATTAAGGTAAAGTATGAATAGTGCGGTGGAGATTTCAAAGAGCCAGGCAGACGCGCGAGACGATGAGACCCGATACCTTTGCGGACAGCGCGACATGGCGAGTAAGATGGAAGTGGTAATGAGCTAGCATACAAACTAAGGTGTGCGAACATGGCAGGCAATTAGAGAAACAGCTGCAGGCTGAAAGAAAAGAGATGGCAGCCGTAGAACAAAGGCTCAAAAAAGTGGAAGTCGAGTTGGCCGGGTAAGCCATTTTCTTTCGAAATGGCGGACATTCTATGAAGCAGGATGAAAAACTGTTCACCCATGAGGAGCTGGAATTCGATGATGAATGGGACCAGGAAAGTGTGGTGAATAGCTACGCAAATGCCCGCAGCTACGACGGTACGCCGAGGAAAGGGTGACGGTGGAACAAAAATTGGACGATGCTTAAGCTTAAGTGCGGAACGCGACAACTTTTTCCAGCGCAGCCACGCAGTCCAGCCTTTAAAAAAATGTCTTCAGTCTATAGACTGTCTATAGACTGCCCATAGACGTCTGTCTATAAAGTCTATACGCTCTCTATAGAAAAACCCTAAAAACAGTCTATAGGCAATACAAGTCCTATAGACAGTCTATAGACAATCTATAGATTTGTGGCCACACACTTTTAGTAGACTTTTGTCTACAGACAGTCTATAGACTATGAATAGACAAAAATAAATAGCTATAGGAAGGTAATAGAGTCTATAAGAAGTCTATAGACTGTCTAAAGACCATTTTTGTGAGAGGGAACGCCATCTGCTGCACTACGGCACCTCTTTCTTCTTTCTGCATTTTTTATCCCTTTTCTTAAGGCGCAGTTGAGGTGTCCGTCGAGATAAGTGAGACAGTTACTGCGTCCTTTCCTCAAAACCAATATTCAATTTGGAGTCTTGAACGACATTCTTGTGGGGGAGAGGAGGAGCGGTGGCAAAGCGCCTAGCAAGGGGATTGAAAGACGTGGGAACAATGACCCCAGATGTGCGGATCGCGGTGTGCACACAAGTGGTGTGCTACCAGGGCATCCGTGTGGAAGATGCAGTGTTGGCTGCAACCCGAGAAATCGGGGAGGTTGGACATGGAATGAACATTGGCGTTGTTGAACTCAACAAAGAGCTGCGAGCCGCGGGACGCAAGAAAGGTTTCCAATGCGATGGTGTCCATTTTAACTATACGGCACGGGCGGGACAATAGGATACGGCGACTTGCGGGCATATTACTGTCTTCAGCAGGCGTTCCGAAGGCGCTCGGAAAGAGGGAGAAATTGGAGACGGGCACCTTGCGGGGTCTAAACCGATAGTATACGCATTGAAGGCCCCTATGCTGCATGGTGTCGAACCTGAATTTTTAAAGCGAAAGCTATACTACTCCCCTCCGTAGCTTCTTCGCCGTGTGCTCCGTAGGCGCCATGTGCGCGCGTTTGACCTTGAACCGACCTTGAACCGCGTGACAGCTTTGACGTCAGTCAGCCGCCGCAACCGAGCGCTCGCCTCTGTCATTGTGTTCTTTGGCGTTGGCGTTCTAGACTTCCATGATTTTGAGGAAAGGAAAGGCGCATGACTGTCTCACTGGGTCAGTGGACGCCTCAATCGCGCTTTGAGGTACGTGGCGGTGGTTAGAGACGTGGGTTGCAAGCATCAGCGCTGACAACGTTGTGGCACACACGCCACTGCGCCAATAGGCCGCAGCGTTCACTGGGTGACCGACCTATCGCGATCAACCACCTACACCTCCCAGGCCGACATGGTGGGCGCGTTGCCTATCCATATCCAGTGTGCACTCAACGTTACAGACGCCAAGCCGGCTCTTTCCCAATACACCCCTGCTTTTTCTCTCAACCAAATTCTCTCTACCCCCCCCCCCCCCCCCGCAACATAAGAAACTTTCCCCGGAGGACTCCTACCACCTAAGACGCATCCGAACGCTTACTTTCCCCAATCCACCACCTACACTGTGCGATGTCAGTGCAGTTAAAGATCCCCAGGTGGTCGAAATTATTCCGAAGCCCTCCACTACGGCACCTCTTCTTCCTTTCTTCTTTCACTCCCTCCTTTACCACTTCCCTTACGGCGCGGTTCAGGTGTCCAACAATATATGAGACAGATACTGCGCCATTTCCTTTCCCCCCAAAAAACAATTATTATAATTACACCGCACTCACCCAACATTGTGCGCAGATACATGTCCTTGGTGTGGTGATATTCCCACATCCACGCACATTACACGGACATGCTCAGATAAACCGAATCACTTAAAGCCGCACAACGCAAAGCTGGAGCAGTGGGAGGTGACGCTGGCCAGCGACACCTTGGAAGACCGGGAGGCGCTAGTCGACATCGCCAAAGCGTCGGCGGAAACCACTGGAGTCTTGGACTGAGGGCCACACCCACAAGGCGCTCCGATCTGCTTTGTACAAATAATTGTTTATTCTCTCTCTCTCTTTAACCATGTTAAGCAGTAGTTAAATCGCGGCTAATTTTTTCGGGTTTGGTTCAGGCCCGGGTCCGGGCTTAGTTCGGCTCCGAAGCGACGTTGTGTTCCGGTTCGGACGTATTCGAACCGGTTCAAGCGGGTTCAGGACAGTGTTGCAGGCGTTACCGAAAAAAGTAAATAAATACGTTGCTCGTTACGCTAAGAAAAAAGGAACGCGTTACCGCCCTACATTAGCTACAAAAAAAATGTAACGCGTTACCATTACCAACAATAAGTACCGCAAGTTACTTTGCCGTTACTCCGTGGCCATAAATTTTAATTAGTGCATCTTTGCAGCAAGAACTCACGATAGCAATTTTATAAAGCTCATATTTTAAATAAAACTTCTAGCCCAAACAACGATTTTAATTGAAATCTTGATTTAACCAGAATACTTTGCCCAAGTGTGCAAGAGCTTAGCAATGTTTAGTGGCCTAGAGTTACATGTGATGGCGTCTGACTCTGCGGCACATGGTAAAGCTATTTCTGAATGTGGCATTAATCACAAAATGACACTTCGTAATTAATTCTAACTTCACAAAGAAAACATCGCTGAACTCTCAACACATATACAGTACTTCTGAAAAATGTCATGCTTCAAAATGCTCGGCATGCTTTCACTCTTCGGAGAGGTGTGTGTGTGTGGTTTTGGAAGGGGAGCTAGGTAGGCGAAGGCAAGTGTGTGATGGCGTGTTCGTGCGCTCGTTTCGTGCTTTATGGCTATCCTGTATTTTTTTTTTGTTGGTCGCGTCGTCAAGCTAGGTCAGGTGTTTTCTGGCATGCAACAAGAGTCCTCAAGAGCACATGTACATTTTGTTTATTTGCAAAATCACTTTAGTTACTCTGCGCTTTTTTTTTTCAGAAAAGGGGAGGGGGAACGATTTGAATTAAAAGTAACTAGTAACGAGACACCTCACGTTGCCGAAAAATGTTAACGTAAGTACGTTACCCGTTACATTTCTGAAATGGTAACGAGTGCGTTACTAAGTTACCGAAAAAAGAAACACGTTACCGGAAACGTCGTTACTTGTAACGCGTTACCACCAACACTGGTTCAGGACCCTCCAAAAAACTGTGCACGTAGATGGGTTTTTTGTCAGCCTTGCTTTGACGTTTACCTTTCTGTGTGACATTTGGCATAAATAAATGGCAGT
Source organism: Amblyomma americanum (assembly GCA_030143305.2). NCBI lineage: Eukaryota > Metazoa > Arthropoda > Arachnida > Ixodida > Ixodidae > Amblyomma > Amblyomma americanum. The sequence goes on from JARKHS020032936.1 coordinate 9,953, forward strand.
GGCTTAGCTCAGCTATGCCAGGATATACGTAGCGAGAGCTAAAGTTCTCCGCTCGTTACGTATGTTGTCGAGTTGGTGGTTGTGACTAAAATGTTAAGCATTGAAGTATTCGGTGAGACATTGTTTATTCAATTGTTTTGACAGAGATAAACACTGCCCGATGATCGGTAAAGTAACACGCAGTTGTTGTCTCAATGCTGCCTACACAGTATTTTGACTGGTCGCTTTCTCTCAAATACACAAGGTCAATCCTTGCGGTCCAGGATCCGGAGTACCCAGGATCGAACCCGACCGCAACGGCTGCGTTTCGATGGAGGCGAAACGCTAAGGCGCCCGTGCTCTGTGCGATGTCAGTGCACGTTAAAGATCCCCCAGGTGGTCGAAATTATTCCGAAGTCCTCCATTACGGCACCTCTTTCTTCCTTTCTTCTTTCACTCCCTGCTTTATCCCTTCCCTTACGGCGTGGTTCAGGTGTCCAACGATATATGAGACAGATACGCCATTTCCTTTCCCCAAACACCAATTATTATTATTATTATTAATTTTATTATTATCAGATATGTCCACCGAGATGTGAGAGCTACCGCTCCCTTTCCTTAGAAACATGGTTTCGCATTCTTCCACGTAAGCAGACCTAAGTGCCTTTAGAATTTTTTGCGCAGCACTGCACCATCCCCCTCCCCCCGACCCTCTTCCACGTGTATGAGAACGTGCGAGCAACCCTTCAACTGCCCCCCCCCCCCCCTCCCCCGCTCCAGCTCTGGCTCTGCCAAACAACCGAGAACCAAACATAGTACCCTTCAATCACCTTTTCGACATCGCATTTGTAATCCGCTTTATACAGGGTGTTTCACCTAAGACACAAGGATGATAGAGCGAAAGGAAGTTTACTGCGAAGGCGGTAATCCTGAACTCAAAGGAAAACACCAGCTGTAGGATGTTTTTCAGGCTGCCTGGCGCCATCGCTGGAATATATGAACTCAGGGCTACGAAAAAAACGCGCAGAAGGTCAGACATGACTTGATTTTTAAGCTCCTTACTTTGCGCGACGCACTGAATCACATCGTTGACAAATTATGCGGACAGGGACACACTCTTGGCCACTGTAGCTAATATTCTCGTCCCTTGCGAAGGACGGCAGAGTCCTTCCTGCCTCGAGTCTGGCTGTGATCTGGTCGCTGAGGAACATGGACACTTTTTGCGGAAGCAGCTCGAACAACCGACTCGCACGCAGGGGACCTTTACGTCTTGTTGGAATCTGGTCTCTCCGGGACACTGCTTGTTGACGCGACGCGAACATCCGACTCCAAAGCAGGGAACTCGTCATTTACAGGCACAGGCTTCTTCTCAGTCGGTTGGGTTTTGGTTCCAGTAATGAAGGGCATTCGACGGTGTAGGGCGCTCACACGGAAGCGGCAGCCACGGAAACACGCTGGATAGTCACCAAGACTATCACGAGCACTAGCACGAGCAAAATCTGCTTTGCAGGCTTTAAAATCGTGGGCGCCAACGCACCACTTGCAGCGTAGCTCCTGTTCGTGAAAACTCTGGTAGCTGTATTCTGATGTGCTACATCTCTGACAATGCTATGCCGAAGAAATCCTCAACTCAAAGAGCCTATATTTAAGAACTGTGGAAAGTGTTAGGTGAGACACCCTGTATATGGCCTTCGATATTGGTATACGCAAAAGGGTTCAGCAAACTCTGCCTTCATGTCCGATATTGGGGGCCATGGCTCAAACTCGCGTCCTTCTTGTCAACTGATATTTGACGCTGATATATTTGATATTTGACGCTGAACTGATACATTAGTCGGATCACTGTCATCAAAAGCAAAAGGCGATTTTCCTATGCGGATGACATGACGGTCAAAGAGTCAAATAGACGCCTTTAGCTTACCGTTACCGGAGTACCGGGAGCCTGCCCACCCGCTGATTGGTACAGATGCTGCAGACGCACGCGTAGCTGTTGGGTACCTGGCGCCCTCTGGCGCCAAAGCGATTTTCGCATGCACACTGGCCGCACGCGGACTCCTGGTACTCCGGTACCGGTAACACGACACACCAGGCACCTTTAGCATACCGTTACCGGAGTACCGGGAGCACGCCCACCGCCGGTGCTGCCAGGTACCTGGTACCATATGGCACTATCAAGGCGATTTGCACATGCGCATTGGCTGTTCGCGAGCTCCCGGTACTCGTGTAAGGGTGTGCTAAAGGTGTCTAGCATGCCGTGTTACCGTCGCCGTTACCGGAGCACGGTAGCCCGCGCGCCGCCAGTGCGCATGCGCAGATCACCTTGAGGGCGATAGATGGCGCCAGGCACCCGCAGCTGCGCGCTCGCCTGCCGCATCGGGAACAGTGAGCGCGTGTGCACTGACGGTGGGCGGCATCCCTGTACTCCGGTAACGGTAACACAGTAATGGTATGCTAAAGGTGTCTAATATATCTCTCTAAAGAGTAAAAAGGAAGCAAGCTGTCCTCTAGCGCACTCGCTTTTATGAAGCGGGAGAGCTCTGTAGGACGGCGTACTCTCTTTTTAGTCCCATACAGGCGTATTCGTACTTAAAGTTATGGTTAATGGGGTTTAACGTCCCAAAGGCCATGAGGGACGCCGTAGTGAAGGTCCCCGTAAATTTCGACCACCTGGGGTTCTTTACGTGTACTGACATCGCACAGTACAGGGTCCTCTAGAATTTCGCCTCCATCGAAATTCGACCGCCGCGGCCGGGATCGAACCCGCGTCTTTCGGGTTAGCAGCCGAGCACCATAACCACTGAGCCACCGCGGCGGCTGTATTTAAAGTGCATTCACTTCGTACTGCGTGTCCCTATAGTGGAGATCAGTGTTGCGCCTTTCGACAGCTTTAATTCCGCGACCTACAGGGACGCTAGCGCTTCGCTGTTTCGCATGAATATTCGCTTCGAACGAATATTCGCTCAAGTAGCGAAAGTAAAAAAAATTTCGTTTCAGAATCTATTCGATTTCGAAAAGGTACGATACTTACCTACAAAAATGGAAAGCAAACGTGGCGCTGTATATGCATGCGCTGCCGACCAACCTTCGTTGAGTTATGCGAACGCGAATTTCCGAGCGAACAAATAAAAAAAAAATCACGTGATCGGTGGGCTGACCTGGCGAAAATGCACGGCATTAGACTTTCGTTCCCCTTAAAGGGCTTCTAATAAAGTTGCGGTATGCCTGGGATGTGAAAGCACGCCGCCTCACGAATATTGTTCAGGAAGAATTTTTTAATGTGCTTTCTCGAAACAGTTATCTGTGGCCAAAATTTGAATTTCAGCGTCTTTCCGGATTTCCCTCTCCTCTCGTCACATTTTGCGCGCTGGAAGGTCGGCGATCCTCCGCCGGCCCACCTCTGGTGGAGAGGTTTCCGACCCGCCGGAGCTGCGCGGCTTATTGGCCGCGGCCATGGTAGCTGCCTGACGTCTGAAAGAATCTTACCAATAGCCATCTCTCAACATGTACACGTAGATGCGAGCGACGGAGGAGGGTGCGAACATGAAAAAGTCGCCTGGAAGGGCCCGCCAACTTTCGCGCGTGATTGTGGGTCCTCCGCTGCTTGTAGAAGTGTATTACTTGGCCCAGGTGTTCATGACAGCGCAATGCAGTGATTGAGCAAGTTGACGTCCTCTCTTCGGAAGGTGTTTCAGAGCCCCTTTAAGCATGACACAGCGCGCATTTCTTTACATTCACCTTTACTGCACGTTTTCTTTGTAATTACTTAAAACTGTCGCTTGCACAACTGGTCTTCTATTCCACGTCTGACTTCCAGTATCCGTCGGCACTCAGTTCTGGAAATGGCTCGCACAGGACCACTTCGACGGAAGAATGGCATCCTAAAGCCCCTGCAAAGTTTTCTTTTCCAGCGGCTTTATGGCATACGGCACGCGCGCGTCGCTCCTTCTCACCTCACCATCCACCTTCCACGGTAGCCACCCGCCGTGTTGTTCCCGTGGCAACCACCCTTTCTCCGTCCACGGTAGCCATTAGAGTCACTAAATTGGTGACTCTAGTAGCCACCTTCTGGGTTCTTCCCACGGCAGCCACCTTACACAGAAAGGAGTAGGCTACCCTCTATAGCGAGAGCGTTAGACAGTTTATTCCCTTTTACTCCCGTATAGCCGCTTTCGCATTTAGTGTACGGTCTCTCTCACTCTACAATTGTACAGGGGCACTTCTCTCCATCTCGCCACCCGCCAACCGAGGCAGATGGTCCTCGGAGGCTTCACAGAACGCCGCCGACGGACACTTTTGTATAGCGATAGCTACATTACACTATCATTTCTAGCCTTCGGCGTGGCTGCGCCGCCACGTGGTGCGGAGCAGCTGCCGGCGAGTGGGGGAATTATTCCGGAGCCCTCCACTACGGCACCTCTCTTCTTTCACTCTCTCCTTTCTAACTTTCACTCGCTCTTCTCTAACTTCGCCTTTCGTTTAGAAGCACTTTTATGCTTCCGTCCGAGCATTTTCGCATGAATGGATGCTAATTGTTCACCGCACCGGGCACTTCCCGTCAGTCCGACGCGACCGCAGGTGTCCAACGGCGGCCGTTCCGAAGACTGCCGCACGCTGCCTGGATAGTCAGTGGCTGGCCGAGAGTGGTGCGTCCCTCGAGAGCTCCTCAGCGGGCAGGCTTATGCAAGCTTAACCGGCGGCTCGGGGCTGAATCGCAGCCCGCTATCAACCTCCTTTCATAGACGCGGGCCGCGTCTGTCTGTTACTAGCGTCAAAGCAGGCGCTCACATACGCATAGAGTTCCTTGTACAAATTCCCTCCTTCTCCGTACAAACTCACCCCATCTCCCGTTCCGGTCTCGTCTTCCTATTGGCTAGGAGCAATAATCTGTTCTGGGAGGTTCTCGATTTTTCTTTCGCCCCGTCTAACGCCGAGCGCGAGAACGAAGGGGAGAGGGCGACTCCTAGCGCGGGCGAAGTTACGCGCCCTCCGTCGCCTCTGAGTCATCTTTTTCTACTTCTTTCTGGAAAGTTCGGCGGCCAGTCTGACCTACTTTTTTCGTCGAGCGCGCGCAGCCACTAGGCAGGAATGGGCCCTGGAGACAGGCCTTTGTGTCCAGCTCTCCAACTTCCCCCGTCACTCTTCCACAACCCTAGCCCGAACAGTGAACATTCCATGCCACATAGCATGCGGACAAAAGCACGTGTGACGTCTTCTTTCCTTTCCTGCCTAGACTCTGGCACCAGACTCATCCTCCCCCGCCCAAATTACCATCACGGTGAAGTCGAAAGGGAGGCGCTGTTGGGTACTGCAGCACATCCTTTCTATGACAGCGGCGGAACTATTTGAGGGGTGGAGCGTGGCGTGGTGGTGACAAGGGAGATTTAGGTCCTCATCCCACATTACGTTTTAGGTGTTTCCCCCTTGCCCCTCCTCTCCAGACAGCACTGGACAGACAGGAAACCATGGAAACACTTCCAAGCACACTTCGCTTCGTAAGAGGGCCCCGCCGGAGTGGCGGGGATTCGTTTTTGCAGCTTGACAAGCTCTCCCCAAATGATCAGGCTAAACGCATGCCGTTACATCAAGCGGGGGCCCCGTCTGTTCGTTCTGGTTTTCGCGCTTCATACATGTCGCTCGAAGTCCTGTTGCCCATGGTTCCATATACTAAGCAGGTTAGAATAAATGGGCCCCCTTCTACTGTCCAATGTGAGGCCCTGGGCTGCAGCCCCCTTCGATACGGTGGACATTTTGCTCACTATGCAGGTTGCGATGACGCAGCAAGGTCACGTGACCTAGGTGGGCCACCCTGGGGTCTGCCAGCCAGAGCCATGTCCAAGGTTTTTCGCTCACAACGCCGACACCAGATTTTCTGGTGAACGGGGCCTTTAATGCTATCACGTAAAAATGTTTTGCCAAGGTACTTCAATATAGTTCGACATATGATACCGACATAGCTGACGTACGAAAGAGAAAGGTGTCTTAGGCAAGAGGACCCCAGTTATGCTACACAAGGTTTTCCCGAGAGAAAGGAGGAAGAGTTTCGCGTTACTGCACGCTATCTCATAACTGATTTCTTTGTTCAGCGAAAGGAGGTGAAATTCACACAGGAAGCATTGCCCTTGCATGTGCCGTAAGTAACCTTCTGCAGCTTTCTGCAGGCGACGAACAAATTAGCATCGTGATTGAATATTAGGGCGAAAGCACTATTGCAATGGGTAAACCCCGAGCAAGATCCTGCGATGTTTATGTTTGCAGTGTTTGTGGGTGTGTGCGAAGTGAAACAAATACCTGCGACGAGATTCGAAACCCGCGGCGATGTGAACAGATCAGCTTCGCTGGCCACTGCGCAAGCACTAGGCCATCGCCTACATTCTCACGCTGAGCACTGCATACAGTCTTCTTCAACTATCAAACTAATATTCACGCTTTGAGCTATGTGGCGGTAGTGACAGAGCGATGTGCGCTGCATGCATTGACTTGGACAAAGTTGTGGCAGAAACACAACACTAGAGAGCAATACGCGCTAGCGTTGGCAGCAGAGGGGCCAGAGTTGCATCAGCAAGCCATCTGTTGACTGCTTGAAAAGGAAATGTTATGAGTTTGACGTCTGCAAAGCACCTGCAATAACTGCACCTTTCTGTATTGGGGGTTATTTACAGTGTTTTCTTTTAGATGTTTTTCCAGCTATATATTTCGCTTCTGGCGGAATAAAAAATGGAGTCCCCGTTTCCGTTTCTGCCACTTTTCGCCACCAGAGTCCAGAGTTTGAATCATAGCGGTGGGAAAATGTTTTTCAACTCTTGGCAAAAAGCACACCTTTCGCTGCCGGACATGCGGCAAAGGAGCCACAAAATGCCGAACTAATTATTTTTTCAAAAAAAATTTTACGGTGTTGGCCTTAGTGATCCTTTAATACATCTGTACATCCATTCACCGCAATTAAGAGTTCCATAGATTGTTTGGCATGGCCTTGTGCTCGACATCATCAAATGGTCTCTTGAGATCTAATGCTATAGTCTGATACAACTTCAGTCTGCAGTGAAGCTCTGCCCACATGCAGGGTCGCCGCAAAGAATTCCTCCACGAGAAAAAAAGTCCGTTAATTCACATGGGTGGAAAAAAGGTGATGCATGGCACGCGACAGTACCGCACAACGGTACAAGGGAGAAAGAAAGACGCATACAACACAGGAGCTAACAGCATGGATCTCCATTGTTAAAACTTTTACCTAACCAAGAAGTGAATCACAAAAAAAAAATTTATGAATAGATCGTTTAATAAAACGAAACATTAAAAAGCACTTTGTTTACTGTTGGTTGGACAGCGAAGTAACACAAGACGCCACTGACCATGACCTATGTTAACTGCTTTTTTTTTTTTAAGTTGTGTCCTACTATAGTAGCTAGCTTTGGTTCGGTTGCTCCTTAGCATACAACCTCTTAGCTATGGGTCAGTACGTTAATTTGATCTGAAGACGGTTATGAATAAAACTTTATTTACGAGCAAAAAAATAAGTGACAGGAGCCCTTAGTCAGGACCCCATTTGAGATGGCCACCTGTTTCGCCCGTTGCACCAGTGCTTTCTGGTACTCCAGGCACGAGCTGGTCAGTATCCCCACCCACTCAATTGTGGGGTTTCTGATGATCGCTAGATCCTGTTTTTTTTTATTTTGCACACCCGTACCATATGAAATATATTTAGAGTATTTCTCACAAGATGAACACGTATCTGAATTTAACGTGGGATGTATCCTATTCAGAAGACATACATGGCGCATGGGTTTCCGCCTCCTTTTTTCATTGTCTCAAAAAGAGCCGCCAAAGCCGCGCATGCATCAACAGCAGAGTCTTTATGGTCCCGTGGCGGTAAAAGCATTATGCCCTACAGCCCGAGAGGCGCGCGTGCAGCCCTGGTGGCAAAGCCCGTGCCAGTTGCAGCCGTTACGTAATGCGCGTGCCAGCAACACAGGGCCGTGGCGTCATCCATCAACGACCAGTAACCAGCTCTACTAAAAAAATGCAAATAAAGCACGGTGCGCTGTTGCCCGCGAAGGAAAGCTTAGAAAAGTGGCTGATGCGGGATGCTCCCCCAAGACCAGAGTGCGGCTGTCAGTATCTATGATCCATCCTAGAATATGCTAAGCCTTTCCAGCAGTGCATTTCTTGCTTACATCTTCTCTCCACAAGATAGTCTGAATTTTTTTCTTTGCCCTTCTAACATCAACTGCATGAGAAGATGAATCATCCCCGAAAATAAGTTGGTTGCTTCTCTTTCAATTCGATGAACCTGCATGAATGTAAAGAAAATTTTGATCCCACAGACATCATTTGGCACGACATGAGCAGCATATATGCTTAAGCTCTCTGCAAGATGTCTGATGCCTACCCAAGTTCTAACAATGTTCTTAGCCATTTAGAAAGTGACATCAAACCTCTTTAGATGCTTCCCGAGCAGCGTAAGCTGCAGATAACTTTTACCGAAATTCCCAGACATCGATGGCACTTCTGAACCAACTGAAAATTGGTTTGGGGGGAAAGGAAATGGCGCTGAACCAGCTGACAGTGACAGGTCAGAAACTTGCCAGTAACAGCTCCTGTCCTTTCTTTGAGATATCAATAGTGCATGTGAATAAGTTGTTCGGCCTGCACATTTTCTATTTTTGCACATACACAGCTGAGAATGGCAAGCACGAAAGTCGCAAAAATTACCCTTATGAAGAAGACCAGAGTACACTGCTATAATGCATGCATTCAGAATGACGTTATTTGACTGGTGCCATACCACAGCATTGCCACTTTGCATAAAGCACCTTGCCTGCAGAACAGCAAAGCTACCACTAGACTGCACCATTCATAAGCACTAAAGATTAAGCACCCTCTGCTGTGCTCCGATAAAATTCTGCTCCAGATAGTGCCCAGTGTACAGCAGTAAACACAACGTGCCTCTTCCTTCACAGAAATGTCAAGCGAGTTTAGATAACTGAACTGCAATGCAGAGGACGTCCACTTCACTTTCATGAGATATTGAAAAGGCAACGGGCGTGGGAGTAAGTTTTTCTAGAACAATCACACCATACACTGACGGCGCAGTCTACCGCTCATATCCAAGACTACTCAGGGCTCGGAGATCTCCCAGATCAGCACTGGCACCCACCTTTGTCCCCAAACCAAGCTGCAGTAAGTGTACGAGTAAATTGAGACCATTAGAAATACTGACGCTACCGAACATGGCACCCTCAAAACCAGAACTCGAGTTAGGAGCAACACTGGGCAAGACAAAGTTGACCATGTAGATTCTCCTGGAGTAATTTGTTTTTCTTTCTTACGATACCAGTGAGCAGACATTAGTATTCAGGAGCAACCCAACAGCTTTCAACTTTCGAATATATTGACCTGCAAAGGACTGCCTTCAATACAGCTTAGTTCTGAATGACAGTGCATTCTTAGTGCCTGTGAACTAATGCCTAGCTTTGGACTCCTGACTGTTACCAAGAAGTTCAGTATACATTTAAAGTGGGACATATCACCGACAATGAGCTCACCCAAGACACTGCCAGAGAGGAATGAAGGCACCCATTGCATCTTCCAGCCTGGTCGTGAATTGAATATTGTGTGCGAGCTGAGAGGAAAATCACCCAGTTGGCAATAACTTTTCCAATACATTAGGCACATTTTGCCAAGTCACAGTGTTGCACCCATTTTGAACTGGAGTAGGCCCGTTTTCTGCCTTAGATGCATCACAAAAATTTGACTCTGGCTACACCACAACATGCCACTGCAACAACTCGGGAAGTCTGCTCTAACGAACTCAGACTTTAGTTACGCCATCCCCAAGCACGACAAAGTTGTAGCACAGTTAATTTACAGTCGTAAAGAATGTAAATACTATCTCCCCCTCCCATTGCAGCCCTTGCTTTTGGGCACACAACACAGGCATGAAGCGATAAAAATTCCTCAAAACCAGCTGTTATTACTTCATGGTTTTGAGATAGTGTGGTGTACGAAGTTTTACATCCCAAAGCAACACATAGACTATATGATGAATGCCTCAGTAGAGGACTCCCAATAAATTTCGGCCACCTGGCGTCATGGACAGACATTACATGGTACATGGGCGTCTATTGCATTCCACGTCCATCGAAATGTGGCCACTGAGCCTGTGCTCTCAGGCTCAGCAACCAAGTGCCCTAGCCAGTTTTGAAACAAACACGAACGGCACCAGTGTGATAAAGGCACAATTTATTGAGCCGTAAAAACAAATAGTGCGAAGCTAAAGCAGTCCAAATAGTGCAGAAGTGCTCACACGAAGTACATGTTCTTCTGCATTTCTTCGGTCACCTTGACCGCGCGAACATATTCAGCAGTGGTTATAGGATCGGTGCCCCCCGAGCTGACACTGCTTCCACTCGGGAAGTTGCAAGCACTGGCAATGTGTTCCTTTGCGCGGAATGCAGCCAAGTGCGCATAGTACACCGGCGCTGGTATGCTAACACTGCGAGCACAGCGCGCATAGGTGTGACAAAGATAGTAGCTCAGCTTCTGCAGATCGTCAGAGGTAAAATTTGCGTCGTCATGGACGACGTAATAATGGGCCGGCTTGCTGGTGCCCTGAATGCCAGCGTGACTGCACAAGAAGAAGTCAAAGTCGACGGGGTGCGTGACCACCGTGTCGACAGTTGTGCCCGGAGGGATGTTCTTGCACCGCCCCACGCCTTCACGCTCGTTGGCCGGCATGAAGCGGGTGTGGTGGCGTTTCTGGACGACAATGAATGTCACGGGTGGTTTGTAGGAGCCGTCTGGGGTGAGGTCAAGGCAGGCATTCCGAATGGCCGATAGCTCCTGGTCTCGTACAATGCCAAACTGGCCCTCGCTGACCCCGTCTCGGTAGAAGATGATCTGCTCCGGCTTGTGCCTTACCTCTTGGTAGAAGGCCTTCAGGAGCTCTTTGATCATCTCCTGCAACAGCGACACACAGAAGCTGGCGGCTGCGCTCCAATGCCACAAACGCTAAAACAGGCTTGCATTTGCAAACACAGCGAAGAAAGCTGAGTAGCCCAAGCATACTCAAGTTTAAATGGAATCTAGAGGGCAGGAACACAGCAAGACCAGGCATACACAGAAACATCTCAAGTCTTGCTTACAGCAAAAAAGCAAGTCCGTCAGCGTACACCCTACACAATAGGTGAGCCCCCTACAATGTGCCACTTGTTGGCATACCAGGCGACAGACAGCAGGCTGGAACCACATCACTCGGTGGGCGGGAGGGCACTGCTGAGCCAAGCCCACTCCTAATTGGAGCTGCAGCAACACTATTCTGGAACTAGCCGTTGCTTGTCACAAAAGGTCAAACTTTTATGCCAGTTTGCCTTCCACACCGGAATCTCGTATTCAAATGATGCCATATTCATTTCTGCAATGCCCACAACAACAAAAAAAAAGCAGGCCAAGCAAGAGCACACATCAAAGGCCACTTGCCACGACGCCGATACTTGATTGGCAAGTCCCAGATACATTTCCAAGCCACTGCTGTAGCCAGTACATACACTCAACTCTCGTTACTACATAAGTAATGTCAACGACTTTTTCAGATTTACAAACTTTTCAAAACTTCACGCCAGAACGTCTGTATTTTCAGTACAGAAATATTTTACTATAAATTAAAAAAAACCCCAATATTTCAGAATAACATGCGTAATTTATTTGGTCGCCCACAGTTAAGGCATCTCGTTTTAACGAAATCGCCCTTGATGAACAATGCTGAGCACACTACTGAGGTGCTCGATTTATGGTATGCATCTCTGCTGATAACTTTCGTCGTCTCGTACAAGAAGCTGGATGCGGGACTGTTGACAAAGTGACGAGGTAACAACAAACCCCATGACTTCCGCCACAATTTTTTAGAAGGTATGGTGCGGATGAGGCCTCGCTACCTTTTTTTCTTTACTGTGCTTTTTGTCACTCGTGTTCAACTGTGCCACCAAGTTTCATGTCGTGCAAAGAGGAGTGCTTGGCTAATGAGTTCTGCGACAGGTTTCGGCACGGTAAGTGTTATATGGAGTTTAACGTCCCGAAGTGACACACAGGCTATGAGGAGTGCCACAGTGGATTGATACGGATTAATTCAGGCCACTCTGGATTCTTTCAAGTGTGCTGCATTGCACAGCACATGGCTGTTTTTGTATTTCACTTCCACTGAAATATGACTGCCGCTACAGGCACAAGACAGGTTACAAAATCACAGCTTTCATCTCGAAAACTTTTCTAGATAAGCAGTGACACCTGCCTTGCGTGCATTGCAATAAATTTTGACTCAACCAACACTTAACAGGCAGAGCTAAAGTTTGCTTACTAGAGTGCTTACTGTAGTCTGCCTGCACGATGCCGATTCCATTCTGCCTACTTTTAACTTTGTTGGCACTACGAAAGGTCTCCACGCCACTGACCTTTAAGTCTTCTATGATTTCAACCCTGCCTACTTTTAACTTTGTTGGCACTACGAAAGGTAGGTCTCCACGCCACTGACCTTTAAGGGGGGGAGACGGCTTTTAGAGGCAAAAAAAATCGCGAAAAAAATTGATTTTTCAAAAATGCAATTTTCGAAATCTGCAGCTGTTTCTCTACCACCCTGTGAATTTTCTAATCTCTAGAGCCAATATTTGGGCTGTAAAAGGAGTATAAAACTTCGATCCGAGCTCGCTCTTGGCAAATTTTCGCGCAATAACGGGGCTTTTTCCGAGACATGCTATTATCGTTTCACTGCAGTGATGGCGGCCATCTTGGTCTCGTTTGGAAGAGCTGCTTTTCATTTTAAATTTCGCGCAGTTCCTGCTCCTTTATGCTTATTGGATGAGAGAGAAAATGCCGCCAAAAAGCAGTCGCAATGCGCGATGCTATTCGCTAGTCGGTGCACGTGACTGAAAGCTGCTATCTGATTGGCTGAAGGGCCTCGTGTCGTCTGCTGGAAGCGTCTGTTGAGCCCAAGCGGTAGCCATTTTGTCAAGGTGTGTTCGCTGGTGCATCTCGCGACGATGTCAACGCCGGCGCCAAAGTTCAGCATGACGCACAGATATGGAAAAAAGAGGAAAAAATCGCTCATTAACAACCTCAAGAAGAGCGCCACGGTCACCTCGAGCACCGCGGACACCACAGGCACCGTGGGTACGCCTCCGCCAGCGGATCGGGAGGTGCCAACCGAGCTAGGCCTAACGGCGCCGCCGGTCGTGGAAGCCTCATCGGGCAGCGGCCGTGTTCGTCGCGATACCCGAATGCTGCAACCTTCCGAGATAGAAGAAAGGGACAAAAAAGCCCAGGAGAAACTTCAGGAGATGGCATCAGCGGCAGCAACAGAGCGAAAGGCAGCATTCTTCGGTGCAATGGGAGACGCCGCAACTGCCCCACCCGGCGACACCTTCTCCTTCGTCAGCTTGCGCTTGGTGAACGAGATGCTGTCGTCAGTGAAGTGCAAAGTATGCAACGGCGACGTGTTGATTGAAAAATCTGACAGAGAGTATGGCCTCGCCGTTAAATTGACCCTGACATGCGAGAACTGTGGCGACGTGTCATCTCGATGGAGTTCGCCGCGTGTGGAGACCGACCAGACAGTGAGCCCGTTCGTGGTGAACATTCTCGCCGCGCGCGCAATGCAGTCAACAGGTAACCAGCGTACCGCGTTGAATGATATATTTTCGGTGATGAATATATCGCACCACGGTCTCCATTCGAAAACTTGGCAGAAATACGTCAAGACAAAGTTGACGCCCGCGGTGGACCGTGCGGCTCAGAAGTTGACTTCCTACTGTGCGCGAGCAGTTCGGGAAGTTTATACAGAGTTGAATTTCGGGAATCCGGGCAACATCGCGGTGTCATTCGACGGCTCATGGATGACACGCGGGCATTCGTCGCACATCGGCGTCGGAACTGTGATTGAACTGTTCACTGGGCTTGTTCTTGACTTTGTTGTTCTCAGCAATTTTTGCGCCGGCTGTGAGCAGGGCCCCAAAGAAGACGACCCAACATACCCATCGTGGAAGCAGAGCTACATCTGCCAAAAAAACACAAGCAAGAAGGCTGGTGAAATGGAGGTTGAGGCTGCCCTCATTTTATTTCAGCGTTCCCTGCAGCAACACAAGCTCCGTTATACTACAGTGCTGTCTGACGGGGACAGTCGCACGTTCCCTGCTTTGCAAGAAGCTGAAGTCTATGGATATATTGAAATCCATGAGGAGGATTGTGTAAACCATGTGCAGAAACGCATGGGCACTGCTTTGCGCAACATAAAGGTGCTGCTGGAGAATCACTTGGTGGGAGAGGCAAGCTCACGCAAGATTTAATCACAAAATTGAGCTCATATTATTCGTGGGCACTCAAATCCATATAGGTGATGTGGAGGCCACGCATAAAGCTGTGATGGCCACCTACCATCATGTGACGTCTAACGACTCCACTTCAAACCACAGCCTCTGTCCAACAGGCCCCGATTCTTGGTGCCGGCAGAATGCAGCAGAGGCCAGAGGCGAAGCAATGCCACCTCACCGGTGCAGTCTACCTCCTCATGTCTGCAATGCCTTACTGCCTGTATATCAAAGGCATTCAGACAGGAGGCTGCTAAAACGATGCCAACGAGGCAAAACGCAAAACAACAATGAGAGCTTGCATTCGATGATATGGTCCCTTGCTAGAAAGGAAAGACATGCCTCTCTCTTCACAGTGCAGGCTGCTGTGGCTGAAGCAGTGATGAAATTCAGTGCAGGGAGTCAAAGAACTGCTGCATGTATACTGCAAGAGCTCAGCCTAACGCCTAGCCCCCAGACAACCAAGCGCATGCGGGAAAAAGATCATCAAAGAAAAACAGCATCTGTGCAGAAGCGCAAATCTGCAGTTTAATAACTCTGGTCAGACAGACTACCTTCCAGGAGGTTATTAAGTGTCTGCTGATGCCAGTATATAAATAAATTTGAAGTACTTTGCCATAAACACCACTTCGTTCATTTTTGCTGTTTTTCTCAAAATGGAAATTTTGGACTCGTAGCATGTCCCAAACTAGCATATCTCAGCAGCTATGTCAGATAGAACCATAATTCTATTTTTAGCAAGTAGCCATATGTGTAGTCTACAAAATGTTGGGAGTAGAATTTGTAATTAAGGTTCAGAAATTTTTTAATTTGCTCTAGTTTTTGATTGCAAGTTAGGCACTATTTGTACCTTGAGTTTCAATGTCTTTAAAAACTACTTATGATAGTAAAATTAAAAACTGTTTCCAACATTTTATTCATTTCTGTTTCTAGAACCCAACCAAGTGCAATTTATAAACTTTTATAATGTGTTTTTTCTCTTAATTGTTCTTATTAGTGAGAAGGGTGTAATTAAGTGTATCTCAATAACTAATGATCCTATCATGAAACCAATGACATTTTTGGAATCAGCATGAAAAACTAGTCATGGGTGTGCAATTTGATTAAATTTGGTGCAGAAACAAAATTTTTTTCTTTAAGAGTAGCCTCCCCCCTTAAGTCTTCTATGATCTCAACCCTGCCTACTTTTAACTTTGTTGGCACTACGAAAGGTCTGCACGCCACTGACCTTCAGGTCCTCGATGATCTCCACCCTGGCCACGGCCTCCTGCTGCTGGATCTGGACACGGATGGACGCTCGGTACCGAGCAGGCACAGCATCCACACTTCCCACGCAGGCAGCAATGGAAGGCTTCACCCTGTTTACAACAGGGGGCGCGGATGACCGCTGTGTTTAGCACCCCAACACATTTCATAAGAGCAGGCTGAAGTCATATGTGATGCTGAGAATATCAAAAGGCGAGGAACGGAAAAAAAGGGCTCACCATCCTTGAACTCGTTCAATGAAAAGCAATCAAGTTTGTATTTCACAAATCTAGATTTTATTTTCCTACAAGGCTGATGGGTGAAAAGAAAATTCCAGTTTTATCGGTACACTGCAAAATAAACCATATTTTGTTTGTCTGGAAGATTCTGTCATCTCCAGACGGGGTGCTCGGTTGCAACGAATTTGCAGGCGTCAGGAGCCTGCTTGTGGGAATGCACCATGCGATCTTCATCCCGAATGCATATGTAAAAGAATTTACTGTGCCTCCACATGAGCCCAGAATTACTCTCACACTACACTCTAGGGAACACAGCTGCAACCAACATTCATGCCAACAAACTCATTCAAATACAGACTTTTCCCTCCAACCACCTCGAATTAGAATTAGCTGCATCAATCATTTTTTCAAGCTTCCAATTTCAGTGAAGCTGTGGACAAACATTTCTTATGTTAACTCACTTTCTTTCTATTCTTTGTTCTCACTCACAGAGGAAGGAAAGGCTAGGAAAGGAGCTTACTATCTGAGCTTCATGACAAAAAATGTGTCAGAAGTCTCGTGTTTTTTCAGGGACCACTGGGATTCATTGGCTCACAGCGCAGCAGCATCTGCAACACTGGTGCAACGCCAGTGTGTTGGGTGTGACCAGTCCTATGACCTAAGTGGCCCACCTACTTCCTAGGTTCGTTGTTTGGGCATTTTTCGCGCATTTTTTCGCTCATGATCAACTACACAGACACTGATGACGCCAACGCCACATTTTCTGCGACACCCTTAACGCTATTGCGTTAACATTTTGAAAAGTGGCAGAGTGCAAAAGGTCACTATGTTGCACAACTGAAAAAAAAATAAAAATAAATGCAAACGCAGCAACTCCATGCAGTTGTGCCAATTTATAATGAACACTGACCTAGTATGAACAAGATAGATGCGGCATTTAGAATGCTCATCATGGCATTAGCTTGGACATATATTAGTGTGGGCAGAGAAGAAAAAAAAAGAAAGAAAAATAACGTTGCCCAGCTCACACCGCCAATGGCACAACGGGCTAGAGTCTTGGACAGAGTGAACATTTCCGGACGTGGTGCTCGGTTGCAACGAATTTGCAGGCGTCAGAAGCCTGCTTGTGGGAATGCACCATGCGGCCGCGATCTTCATCCCGAATGCATATGTAAAGGAATTTACTGCGCCTCCACACGAGCCCAGAATTACCCTCACACACTTCATTCAAGCTTACTGCAAGGCTATTCGAATTAGGTGTGAGCAGGAAAAATCCAATGTGGAGCTACGCTAATGTGTTGTGAACAATTCTTGCCTCTCCCTGTGCCCCCAGCCTTAAGAACTATGCGTTCAATTTTGTGGCAGGTGGTAAGAGGTCTCTCTGATTGCGCCTCAACCAAACCACGGGAAGTTATGTGATATTGGGTCATTCCACACCAAGCGTCTTAGACGTTGCGCTCGACCATCTTTTGTTCACAAAAATTCATGGAAACTCATTTTAATGCGCGTAGTCAAAACCTGAAACATTTTTTCCGAAAAAAGTTATTGCTGAGGTGAGGGCAGTTTGAACATTTAGAAAAGGCGAGAAACCAGGCACACTACTCAATAATTAATAAAAAATTCAAAGCTTTAGAAAACACTTCAGCAGTTTTTTCACTGACATTTGCACAGATAATGTCTTTCAACATATTCGGAGCATGCAGCTCTATAGGGCATATTTTTAAAAATCGAAAAAAAAAGTATGAAAATGTACCATTTTAGCTGTTTTTTGTTTTAAATATCACAATTTATCTCGGAAATAGCCGTTTTGTTTTTCTAGACGTCTAGTACTTATAAAAAATGTTACAAGCGATGAAACTGCGTACATCGAATTAAAAAAAAAAACTAAAGTTCCAAAAAGTGCGTTTTGTGCCATAAACACTCGTTAATTTCACCCTGATGTGGTCCAAGTAAAAATACAAGCAATAACGGGGTATACAGAACAGTTTATTGCTTTTCATTTCTGAAATTTTTATCGCGGTATTTTTTTTTTGTTCAAACGAGAAAATCATTTTTAAGGTTGAGCTATCACCCGCAAGTTCCGTCGTCTCTTAAAGGGACTATGCAATGAATAAAAGGTCGCCTGTAAATGTTTTCAATGCATAGAAATGATGCTAAGAAGCATTCACATGAAGTATGAGTCTACGGAACTGAGCCTGCAATTTATTACGAATTTTTAAAAACCATGTTTTTTAAAATTCGCGGGCCGATGGGTGTGCTCGTAGTGACCGATTTTAAAACTAAAATCGTGAAAAAAGACGTCACTATACCCATGACGTCAGCAGGCCACCACACGCTGTCATTCGCTGGAGCCACGGCGTCACGGGCACACTTCCAGTAGCTGTGAAAATCGCCTGCTCGTGCCGCCGCGCGACACTCTCGGGCAAGCGCGAGCCAGGGCATTCATTGCCTTCGCGCATATGGTTTCAATCTTCCTCTGCCGCCTCCTTTTGTTGGGAGTTCCGGAGCCACTCGCAGCGGCTCGCCGAGTTGCTACTGTCGGCGCTGGCGTTCAGCCGGTACGGCGTGAGCGCATAGGGCTCGATGCCTACCGCGGCCGTAAGAGCGAGTAGTCGCGCCTTGAGGTCCGAGTCCATTACTGCTAACTACAACAGACGACAAGCAAAGAAACCTGACGCACGCCACAATCACGCCGCCGACGCTGCTGCTGGGGTGCTAGGAATGACAACCGGAAGTTGCAAACTGAACGTCAGCGGATGACTTATTGATGGGCAGGACCCGGTCCCAGAGCTGTTTTCTTTACTTTTGCCTGGTGCCCCGCGTGTACGAGTTGAGGGGGGAGAGGAGGAGGAGCGTAATTTTTAATCGTCTATATCTTGGTCGTTATTGATGCTAGCTTAAAAATTCTTGTGTTGTGGTGACGAGTGATGAAATGCCTATCTCTCGTCTGCTTTACGTAACCTCAATTAATTTATTGCATGGTCCCTTTAAAGGGCCACAGGAAGGGGTGTTTGAGCTTGGCTTTAAAATGCTTGCACTATGTACAGTACAGGCCACTGAGCGTCCATGACGCGTACGAGACCTCAAAAGCGAGCGGGAAATTCACAATACATTTTTAAAAACTCCCGCTTTCGCACCTCGCGGCGATGCGTGGTGCCGGGCGTTCGCGTGAAAACCTGGCAGACGACGTCACGTCTTGCAAATTACGTCGGCAGCCGGGGGTTATCACTGGTTAACGGCGCCAAATTCTTTCAGATGTCACGCGCTACCGCGGCCGTGCCCACAACGCGCGCCGCAGCGGGAGGAGGTAGGGAAGGGGCCGAGTGTGTTGGGCCGGCAGAGGAGCACTGCCGTTTTGGCGTGCGAGAGGAGAGGGAAAGGCGCGAAGACGCGGAAGTTCAAATTTCGTCTGCATATAGCTCAGCTTCCACAAAACGCATTAAAATAATTCTTGCTGGGGGATAATTAAGAACCGTCGTCTTTTAACATTCCAGACATATCGCAGCTTTATTGAGACCCCCTTTCTGGGTCCCTTTAACGCCTCTTCGCCACAGAACATAGTACCTGGAATGGCAGAACACTTACAGCCAATAGCGGATTACATAGAACAGTTTGCCTTTCATTTCAGAAATTTTTATTGAGGTAATTTTTGTTTAAAGCGTGAAAAGAATTTCTGAAGTTGAGCTCTCTCGCCGAAATTGTGTCGTCTGTTTTCACCGCAGAACACGGCACCTGGCATGGCGCAACACTTATAGCCAGATAACAACTGCAGTTTGCCATCACTCGGTGTCGTGCATATTTAGGGCTGGAGCTAAAGATGATCTCGCGTGACATTCGGCGAGTGGTATGCAATGAACGAGAACGTTTTGCTTTCGAAGTTTAAACAGACCCGCTTTGGTGCGGGGCAGCCAAGAGAAGAAAAACGAGGGCATTCAGCGTGCTGTCTCGCATGGACCACGAGGAGGGATGACCAGCCGGCATGGCAGGCATACCACAAGTGCTTTATTTATATCTGAATAAGATCGTGGAGAGCGCGCGCCTTGGAGTGCTTGCGAAGGTGCGAAGTGCACACCACTGCTGGCAAGTAACACGAGATGCGCTGAGGGTGACCGCAGCCCGCTCGCCCGTGGGTGCGTCGCTCGCAAGAAGGTGCTTCACCAGCATAGTGCATCGTCTACAGTTGCTGCTGGAGTATTAATGCAGAAATTGCACTGATTAAACGAAATACAACCAAGACATCACATCGGAAACAGCCAGGCATGAGCCTCTGACGGCCACAAGGGTCAGGTACCACGTGGTGCTGCTGTGTCGCGGATTGTGTCAACACCGGATCGTTCTGGTCATTTCCAGATCACCGTCTCACAAGCTCTTATGCTGGTGCTTATGTCTGTCATGGCGCTGACAAGAATGACTTACTGAGACAGAACCACACTGAACTAGCTCATTTGGGCATGTGCCGCCTCTGCAGTGTTGAGAAAATCTTTTCCATGAATACTTGTTCGACTACTCAACGTTCCCATGCTTGCCTGTGCTCCAACCTTACTTAAGAACAAGAATTCTATATTTCGTTTCGCCAGTGTAGACAGTGTCGTGCTCTGTGGCAAAGAGGTGTTAAGAGACGACGGAACTTGCGGGGCGAGAGCGCAACTTTAAAATGATTTTCTCAATTTAAACAAAAATTACCTCGATAAAATTTAAGAAATGAAAGGCAATGAACTGTTCTACATACCCCGCTATTCCTTGTATTTTTACTTGGACCACCTCAGGGTGAAATTAACGAGTGTTTTTGGCTCAAAATGCACTTTTTGCAACTTTAGTATTTTTTTACTTCGAGGTACACAGTGTCATCCCCTGTAACATTTGTTAGAGGTACTACACATCTAGAAAAACAAAACGGCTGTTTCCGAATTTTTGAGAGCAAGTAGATATTTAAAACAAAAAACGGCAAAAATGGTACATTTTGCATATTTTTTTTTCAATTATTTTTAAACATTTATGCCCTATATAGCTGCATACTCTGAATTATATCGAAAGGCTTTATCTGTGCAAATGTCAATAGAAAACTGGTGAAGTGTATTCTAAAACTTTGATTTTTATTATTATTGAGCAGTGCCTGGTTTCATTTCATTTCATTTTAATACCTTAAAGACCCACTGGGGGTATTACATAAGGGGTGGGTACATACAGTCAAATGAACAAGTGTTATGTTGAAAAATGGTTGGTAACAGCTTCGGCGAATGTGGATGGGCATGAGATGGTAGCGATGTCATTGGAGAGGTCGTTCCAGTCTACAGAAACACGGTGAAAAAAAGAAGCGGCACAGGTAACAGTACGGGCACGGGGGCGAAACACTTGGAAAGGATGACGAATGTGGTGGGATATGCCGGCTGGCGCGGCAATGTAGGGAGCGCAGCGCAGCGAACTATGGAAAAATTTATGGTATAGGCAGAGGCTAGAAATACGACGACGAAGTGAAAGGGGCGCTAAACCGGATTCCGCTTTTAAAGATGTTACACTGATATCGTACGAATAGGAGGAATGAATGAATCTGGCTGCTCTGTTTTGAAGTGACTCGAGCGCATTGATAAGGTAAACTTGATGAGGGTTCCAAACTGGCGATGCGTAATCTAACTTTGACCTGACAAGAGATTTATATGCTAGTAATTTTACCTGTTGTGGGGCGTGGCGAAGATGACGTCGTAAGAATCCGAGAGTTTTATTAGCCGAGGAAATGACGTTAGTAACGTGTGTAGCCCATGATAAGTTGTTACACAGTGTGACGCCTAGGTATTTGTATGATGAAACGGACTGCAGGTGAACGTTAGCGACTACATATGGGAAATCAAGCGGGTTACGGCGGCGGTGGAAGGACAAACGTTTACATTTATGAGGGTTCAGTTCCATTAGCCAACGGTCGCACCATTCCTGTATGCGGTTTAGGTCATCTTGAAGGTATGTTGGGTCGGAGTCGTTAGTAACTGTGCGATAAACGACGCAGTCGTCCGCAAACATGCGAATATTAGAGCACACATTGGTCGGTAAGTCATTAATATAAATTAGGAATAGAAGCGGGCCTAGTACAGAACCTTGAGGGACGCCTGATGTTACTGGTAGCGGATTGGAATTTTGATTGTTAACAACGACAAACTGTGAGCGATTAGTCAGCAATTCTTCTATCCATTTTACTATGTCGGGGGGCAAGTTCAAACGGGAAAGTTTTAGGATTAAGCGTTTATGAGGTACCTTGTCAAATGCTTTTGCAAAATCCAGGAAAATGGCATCGGTCTGTAGGTTAGAATCAAGATTAGCATGTAAATCATGAATGAATAGGGCTAGCTGCGTTTCACAAGAAAAACCTTTCCGAAAACCGTGTTGAGACGAATGGAAAAAATTGTTCGAGTCGAGGAAGTTTATAATATGAGTATAGATGACGTGTTCCATTAGTTTGCAGGGCACACTAGTAAGGGAAATGGGTCGGTAATTTAACGGCGAATCTTTGTTACCTGATTTGTAGACTGGAACGACCTTTCCAGTCCTGCCCTCACCTCACGAATAAATCTATTTCACCGAAAATATTTCAGGCTTTGATTAAGCACATTAGGATAAGTTTCCATGTATTTATTTGAATCAATTGGAGATGGTCGAGCGCAACTTCTGGGACATTTGGCATGGAATGACCCTATTCTGATTTCGAGTGCACTCCGTAGTACTACATATCGTCTGAGCTACACTTACAGATCATCAGATGAAGCATTACATAGCTGAAAAGCTTGCCGCGAAACTTGCGCTGCTGCATGGCTCCTGAAGTGGAAGGGCGGATTGCACCTCAGAACCATTTTCGCCGTCGCTCACGCTGCATGCGAGATTTCCACAGACTTTTTAAAAGAGTACTGCCATTTGCTCTGTTCAAGGATTTGACTGCATAGAGAGGAACACTGTCTAAGCGTCATCATCCTCACCACCATTCCCGTGCAAAGCAATTGCACAGGCTCTTTCCACGAGCCATCGCTCGTCAACACATCACCGAAGATGATATTCTGCACATGTGAATTACGCCACCAAATGCTTCGTTTCACTCACGCTCGGCCTAATGGACCTGTCTGTCGGAACCACGACGAAGAAACATAGATTTGAAAGACATCCAAGCTCGAGGACGTCGATTGCCCTTATACCACCAAAATGCTTTGATCGTCTGAGCAACGCTCGGCCTAATGGACCCGTCTGTCGGAACCACGATGAAGAAAGGTAAACTCGAAAGACATGCAAACCCAAGGATGTCGATCGCCTTCCACCTCAACGCATGCGCTGCTCACGTTTTGTACCTCAGAAAGAGCGAACGGCTCAAAAACGCGTGCCAAAACTTCACCGAGTGGTTCGTGCATGTGGCACATAAAGTCCACCATGGAATCCATGTTAAACATTCGTTCCCGAGTCCATTTGCTGAAAATTTTGGAACACAAAAGCCAACTGCCATGTGACATGTTCATTATAAGTAGGCTTCAAGAGACGACATTTTGAAACAGCGGCGACAACTAAGGTTATGGCTGCCTCGATAGCCGGTGCACAGAGCTGCTCAAGTCTAAAGCATAAGAGTTTGGAGCAGTTTGGCGTTATTTACCCAATTTTCATCAGGATGGCACAACTTATCTAAACTCCGTTTCATGCCTAGCAGCTGCCACAGCCAGCGCGCCTGTTCGCGCAGGTCAAGTCCGTGCCCAAAAAGTAGTTCGCCATACAAATAAAATGAATGTAAGCATATTTCGTTGCGACAAGCCTTAAGCATCGTAACTGGCCTCACTTGACTTCGTTTTACTTCTCGCCACATTTTCCTCCTGCGACTCGCCGAGATCTCGAGAAAAAAGAATTACAGGTGGCGATATGATACACTGCTAGTAGGGTGAATCGCTCCTACTTGATCCATGCCCAAAAAGGTAGTTCAGTCAGCAAAAATTATAGCCAGACGGCCCAAACAGACAGCGCATGAGTTTCGACCACGATTTTCAATGTTATCGCACCGTTTTACACAGCTCTTTGTTTTCGTCCGAACACTCACCGGTGTTTCAAGAGGAATGAATGATACGTGGCAGAGTAATACAGTTTTGCGGACGCACTCCTTCCACAGCCTCCGCAGTGTTGCCTGCTATGTATGAGACGGGGTATAGTTCGGCGAAGTTTGGAGCATTTGGTGCAAGAGTGGTATCACTGCAGTAATAAGTGTATAAACTGCAATGTGACAACAAGCGGTCCGACTCCTTTGGCTCCACGCCTTTCTTTTGAGTGCCATGTGCATTTCGTTCCCATGCTGTGACTCACTACACAGTTATCAGCCAAGGACACCCTCAAACCCCCATTCTCACCTGTCTCCAGGTGCCGGGTGGGTGACGTCTGCCCCGATGATGATGATGGGTCGCTTGAACACTTCCGGCTTCTCTGCGTTCAGCAGCCCGTTGTTAGTCCCGCCAAGTTTGGCGTTTATCTTGAGGCAGAGGTTGGTGATCAGCGGAGGGTTGCATTTGCGCACTGCATTCAGCTCCTTGATGCACTGGGTGCGGATCCCCAGCTTCACCTCAGCTGCCTCCTTGATGTCGGCATAGGACGCCTGGCGCCCGAGCACGACAATTATGAGCTGAACATTTTTCGCCTTCAAGTCCGTTAGAACCTGCAGAATTGGCCTGCGGCGGATATCCTCACATGCAACAAGCACAGGATTGCTGACGCGCATCCCGAGCCCACCACCAACATTCTTGAACATTCCTATCAGGTTGTCAATGTCACCCTTCTGCAGTCGACAGTTGACACCCAGCAATGCCCAGTTCTCAACGGGCATGGCCCTCAAGAGCTTGCTGCCCCTTAGGTCCCACACACCATCGCGGGGACGCAGCTGCTGTTGCCCGTCAAAGACCAGTGACGGGGGATCCAGGACACGACCCTTCAACTGGGTCGGATTTGTGCTGACCTTGATGTTGAACTCGTCCAGGTAGGGCCGGCTCTTCTGCACCACATCCCTGACAGATTGCATGATGTTTTGGAAGCGCTGCTGCGGAGGCTGCGCGGTGCGCCGGATCATCTGAGTTGTCATGCTCTCATTCAGCTTCTTTCTGTACGGCTGGCCCTCTACTATGTGGCACGCCTCGAGTGGAAGGTAGACAGGCCGTTGCAAGGTGCCAGACTGAATGCAGGGCAAGTGAGGAAAGCGCATGAATTTTGGATACTTCTCACGGAAGTAGTCAGCTACAGTCTTTCTTTCGCCGTCCTCCAATAGGAACGACAGTTCCTGAGCTGTTTGCTGGGTCACTTTGGTGACCCTATACTTGCGAGGATAATTCAAGTGAAGGACCTTCACTTTCAAATCCTTCAGCTCTTTGGAGAGCTTACTGCACTGTGATGCATCGAGCCTCCTGGAACTCTGTGGCTCCATTTCAAGAAGTTTTCCCATGAACTCGATAACCGGAATGGCCTCGTAGAAGGCAGTTGCCGAGCGGTCAACGTTGAGCATAGGCTTCCACTGAGCGGGGCGAACGCTGGTGTAGTAGCCGAACCACACTTCGTGACCACCACCGAGGGAGTGGTCGGCACCTTGAGGTGGCCGCATGAAGATTGACCGACCAACGGGCGTCAGCGTGATGCAGGGGCCATGCCTCATGATGATATCAAGTGCCTGAATCACTTCCTGAGGCACAACGCGCACCCTTCTATCGTACACTGCATGCAGTGCATCCAAGTTGACCGTTGCTGCATACTGAATGACAACAATGAATTCCTGTTCTCGCTCATCCTCTTTGAACGGAACCTTGAATGTTCGTTCCCTGAATGGAAGCTCCTTCCGTGTGTATAAGTTCTTCCGGCCATCGAATGCCGGGAGACAATTCTTTAGCTCTCCCCGATATTTGTCGACAAGGCTTTGTATGACGAGCCTGTTAATGCGTGTGCTCAGGCAACGCATTTTCTTTTCGTCAGGAGCCTTGGCCTCCTCTTTCTTGGACGACGACAGGATTGCCACATCATAGTGGAACACGTTGCCGTCTGGCAGCTCAATTTCAAAGTGATTAGCAAACAGGCTTATAGGGCGCCCCAATTTGCCATGCTGTGGTCGCTGGGGAAATGGAGTAGTGCGTCGCGGAACAACAGCTGCTGTCGGCAGGGCTTTGCGTACGGCACTCAACTCCAGAGGTTCTCCGGCGGCCGCTACAGCACCCGCGGGTGCAGTGACCGGCGGCTGCAGAGCCACCGCAGGTTGAGCAGCTGTGGGTGCGTGCCTGGCACCCCGCTGCCTGCGAGCACCCCCACGCTGTGTCTGGCCTTGCTCTTCAGCCCGCTGGAGCATTGCCTGTGCGAATGATTGTTCCTGCGTCTGGGCTTGCTGCTGAGCCCGCTGGAGCATCGCCTGTGCAAAGGATGGCTCCTGCTCTGCTGCCCCGGGCCGCGGGGGTTCCTGGCTGACTTGGGGGACATCCTCTGCAATAGAAGCCAAATGTCTGCCATTGAAGTGTGGACACAATTACTAGAATATAGAGCAACAAAGGGAAGTTATATTTTAGTTTATTTAATTAGGAAGGAAAAGTGAAAGTGCTTTCACAGGTAGCTTTGTAGTCAAAGAAAAAGTTTTTCCCAGACCGCGGAAAAAAATCCTTACATTTCTACTCCCCCTCTGCCGATTCGCTTAAACGCACTGAACACTTATAAGCATACAAAGGGTCACTAAGCCTGCTCAAACGGAAAGGCTCCAAGAATACATAGTGAATAAATATATCGACTGAGAAGGGGGAACAGATTTAAGAAAATGCGATGTTTAATGCAGAAAGCGATTCTGCAGCTTGTATGCTAGGACATCTTCCAAAAATGTCTTTCATGTCTGCACCTAGTCCTAAACTCACCGGAATAGAAAAAGCATGGTTTATGGGGGTTTAACGTCCCAAAGGAACTCAGGCTATAAGGGGCGCTATAGTGAACGGCTGCGGAAGTTTCGACCACCCGGGGATCTTTAACGTGCACTGACATCGCACAATACATAGGCCTCTAGAATTTCACCTCCATCGAAATTCGACCACCGCAGCCGAGATCAAGCCCGCGTCTTTCGAGCCAGCAGCCGAGCACCATAACCACAGAGCCACCGCTGCCGCGGAATGAAATAAGCAGTGCCCATGTCTCTACCAGTGCACATTGACACATGGCCACATTAACGCACATGAAAACCTGGCTGCGTGGGCTGGAGGGCAGATCACCTGTGCCATTCAGTTAAGCATGAAAAAAAAAAGAGACAAAGGTAGGTCCAACACAGTGCATAGACTTCTAAGGGAGCCCCACCAGAGAACAGGGTGAAGGAAAGGCACAGTTATCCGTCGCCTATTGTAAGCAAAATTCGTGCGTACGCATTTCTGCAGCACGTCAAGGTTCATGCTGGTTCCGAGCTCCAAAATCCAAGGCTTTTTGACGACTTTCAATGACTCGGCAGTATTTTTTTGCAAGTATCAATAAACGAAGCCACTTATCAAAACAATTATTTTCTACACACCAGAAATATAACCTACTGCACAAGGTACTTCTACCAACTAAACCACACGAGCCAAGTCACTCTTCACTCACAGCTTTTACCAAAGCTCAGCTTCCTCTTTTTCCAGTTCAACATTAGGGCTGAGAATGGCTTGCACTGTCTTTAACTGCGCTCATCAAACCATTGGTCGTTATCGCCCATGTCAAGTCATTAGTAGCTTCTGTTCTTTTATAAAGTCTGAACTATTCCAACTCGGAAAAGCTGCTTCCAACATTCCTTTCTATACATCTGCCTCCTTGAACTTTTGACCTCATGCTTCTTTCCAAGCTTAAAAAAAAAAAAAAACGTAGTAATGATGTTTTGCAGAAGCCTAACGACAGCTGCAATTCCTCTGTGATCTGCAGAAAGG
Organism: Amblyomma americanum; assembly: GCA_030143305.2. Taxonomy (NCBI): domain Eukaryota; kingdom Metazoa; phylum Arthropoda; class Arachnida; order Ixodida; family Ixodidae; genus Amblyomma; species Amblyomma americanum. The sequence continues at coordinate 37,667 of JARKHS020032936.1, forward strand.
ATGCCACCTGCTCTGTCTACAGCAGCACACACAATCTGCTGCGATATCCAAAAATTCCTCCAAAATTTTCCGCTGCAAATTTTTTATTCATGCTGAATCCCTGCAAGATGCTCCTATACCCTTGGCTCAGAATGAACTACACTTCAACTCTCTCTCTATATGAAGAATGTTCTCGGGAGTTCACAATCAATTGATTAGTAGAAGCAGATTTTGCCGGAACCCCTAAAAATGCGACTCCACTGCTTCCAGACTGGCTAAGTTTGCTCTTTTTAGTGCAGTTTGAAAAATTGCTGGATAACCCAGGGGTTTGTTTGCATTGCAGCTTATAAGGTGTTGCCAGATCGAGTACCTATACTCTGATCAATTTGGAGACTGAAGTAGCTTAGAGGGCAGTAGTAGCAACGATGACAAAAACTAGTTTCCCTAGGAGATGTTTATCAAAAAAAAAAATGTTATCTGAATCATCCAACAAATGGCTGAATATCGTTAAATGAGCCACACGGACTTGGGGATGACGTTCACAAGAAAAACTATGCGAAATGACCAACAAAGGCTTATCCCATTTCCTTTCAAGTAACCCTGTCCTGTGCCAGCTGCAGCCTCATCGGTGCAAGCTTCCCGATCTTATCTGCCCACCTGACACTTCACCACCCCCTACTGACTGCACTTGCTTTCTCTTGGAGTCCATTCCCCTATATTCTCTCCCTGTCTCTTCACATCTTTCATTTGATTTCTCCATTCTGCCTGCTACCCTCTATTTCCGCTGCCCCAGCTCAGGTGCTTCAGTATCGATGGCAGATGCCGGGGCTAGCAAAAATCTTTTCCTTCCTTTTTAGTATTATTTTAATAAAACCAGTTGCTACTGCGCTGTTTCCTAATGCCGTAGAAGACGGATATGGGTTGGAAAGAACGCGGCGTCCGACGAGAATATAACCACGTGTCTGCCTCTCCGCAGGACTTCTCGGCCACGTTAGTTAATTGCGCCGTCTACCCGCTCCCTTTCACGCGATCCATGAAGGTTGTCGCCGGGAAGGACGCGAAGGCAGGCGAACAACCTCCCCCCCGCGCACTCCTTGTTCCGTATGCAGCCAGGAAACGGCGCAACCAGGCATTGGTGCGTTGTCCGTGAGCACACTTTATGACTGGCCGCAACCGATCGCGCGCGTGTGCAGGTTTACAAGCGAGATAGATGCGTGCGTTTGTGCGAGTAAAGGCCTTTATGGGCTATAGAGACACGGGGCGCCCCCGCAGAGGCACGAACAGAGGCTCGTGTGTATAAATCCCAGGGCAGCGCATTGTCTCGGGGCCGTATAACAAATGGCGATCTACGCGGAGAAGGGGCACGGCCGTGCGCGGCTTATACTGAAGGCTGCCTTCCTGGCACACGCTCTGAGGCGTTTCTCCTCTGCAGCAGCTCGAGTCTATCTGGGGAGATATACGTGCCGTCCCTGATTTAATGCGGGCTCCCAGGATCTCCGGGTTTCCTGAGCTTCGCTGGCGTTGTTCCCTCGAGCCGGTAACGATGGCTGGCCACACGGGCACATGGGCAGTTTCAATGGCCATCGAGTCAACGGAGCAGCGCAGAACTCCATCGAGATTTCGAGGGCCTTCGAGTGCTGCCCAAGGTTGCTAGCATTGTTTCGAACGGCGTCAAGCACATTTTCGCACAAGATACATTCACGGCACAAAAGCATGAACAAACATCATTCGGCTAAACTTTAATGCAAGCAGTCTTTACAGTAAATTTAGAATTGTATCAGTGTGGCTTTAAGAGCATTAACTTTTACATTGTGGTCTTTGCGTTGCTTGCGTACGTAGTGTTGACAATATGGCGGCGCCCTGCCCGCCCGGCTTCACAGCGATAACAGTTTGGTCGCTAATCCCTCAAAGCAATATCGTGTTCTAAACTGTTGTATCCGCCTTCAATTTGCCCATTCTTACCCTCGCATAAAGTTTCAAGAGACAAATAGCTTTTGTTTTTCAGATATAAAGGCAATTTCCCAGGTGTTAAGCCTGACGAAGCAGCGCTCCAACACAATTCAACTGGCTTGTTTTTGACTCGTCTTGTATTAGAGTGGCTACAGCAGTGTCTAAATCTGTCAGTAAATGGCGCTAAGAAAAATGCGCGGGGTTTGTCGCATACGTGTAACTAAAAAGGTTTTAAACGACATGCGTGTATGTGTGTATTTCATCATTTAGTAGATTTATAAAATATTTTTGTTATTTGCGCAAAATTGAAAGCAATTACGACGCCACACAAACTTAGCGTAAGACATGAGAACCATTTCAATGGCCATTGACGTTTGCCGTGTAGCAGCGACACAACTCCTACGAGTTCGATGGCGATTTGAGAATTTCAAAGGCCCTCGACTCGAGGGCCATTGAAACTTGATGTGTGACAGGGGTATTAGATGTCCCATCAATGCCCATTTTTTCTCTTTGAATTCAGCTCAGATATTATAACTCTCATTTCTTTCCTGACCAACTCCTGTTCTCTTCCGGTCTCGGTAACGTTACACCCTTTAACAGATTCAAAATTCGAAGGGTTTTCAAGGGCTGCCCAGGAAAAACTTTTTCATTTTCAAGGGTTTTCAAGTACCCACATAGACCCTGCTGTGCCTATTGTCCGAAGTTGTCATTGCATTTTATTTTCAAAATGTAGACGGATGACAGACCAACACTTTGCCAGTTTTGATAATGGCTATTAAAGTCACGAACCAACCAGCCTGAACTGGTCTGTCGGTAGTTGCAGAGTCATCTGCAGTCTTTTTCGTTCGCCTGAAATTAATGCGCCTTGCTGTATTAATTGCCACATTAAAGCCAGTGACTGGCAAGGTGTTGAATTCCGGCATGTTATTCCTAAAGACAGGTGAGTGAGCTGCCTGAATGAAGCACATCGGACTGCCAGCGCCGCCCACCCGCCAAAGTCTGTTTGTGGTCGACACTTCTCACCTACCCCTTACTCCTATAACCCAGTGCTCGTCTGACAGTCAGGCATGAACGTCAAGCACGTGAGGCTTCGTCGGAAGTCCCTGCTGAGACTTTTTTTCCCACCGGGAAGGCAAGTTTCCATCTTATAGCAATCGGTGTGAGCGTATACATGATGTACCTCTGCAATGAATGGCAATTTTCTTTACGCCAAATGAAAAAGGCAATACAATCACGTTGGGCACAGGTCGAATTCCGAAACCTAACTGTCGTGGGAGGCCTTGTCGTGGTTTGACGGCCACGTATGGCTGCGGTTCACATTTAACTGCTGTGCTTAAAAGATGCAGGCTCGTTCCCGACCTCGGCACGCACACATACGGGCGAGACGCTAAAAGGCTCTTGTCCTAGTCATGCGATGTTTCGCAGCACACATAAAAATTTAAACTGAGACTTCTCCTCCAGCATTTCTCATAGCCAAAGAAGCTGTGCTCAGGAGCGTATTATTAATGGTGCTCATAATTTGTGGCTTCTTTTGATTAGATCGGCTTCTATATTCCACGTGTAAACGAACTGTCTACTCCATGCATGAGCACAATTATCAAATTAGTGTAAGTGACAGTATCAGATAACTAACTAGGATGCTTTTGTTTTGATAAGATGCAGCCATATCAGGCTCTCTTCACTTGTCCAGCATTTTGCGCGAATGTTTACACTAAGCAATTCGAGGCGACATGACATGGTGCAGAGTTAATGGCACAATGCAACGATTTGCAGCACTGGTTTAGTGTATATTCAGTAGGCACTGCGTTATGTAATTTTGCTCAGTAATTTGTGCATTCCAGTGTACAGCATACAGTCCATTATGATATATGCCAAAAGCCACACCATCACAAAAAAAAAAAAAAACTCTTGGCATGCATGCACAGATGTTTAACCAGTCTGGCAGCTGTGATAAGAGTTTCCATGATTTTGCGGTTTCTCTCGCACATTTAAACCTGCGAATTTCTCTATTTCTGAGGTTTAGGTTTATGGGGCTTAATGTCACAAAGGTACTATGGCGGACGCCGTAATGGAGGGCTCCAGAAATCTCGGTCACCTGGGGCTTTTTAAGGTGCACTGATATCGTATAGCGCACAGGCCTCCAGCATTTTGCCTCCATCAAATGCGACTGCCACAACCAGGATCGAACTCACGTCCTTCGGGTCTTTCTAGTTTTTTTTCCAACATACAACACTGCATAGAGCTCCCTATACAGTGCTGCTTATATCTATGGTCATATGTATGACAGCAACATATTGTTTATGCACTGTAGAATGGCTCCTCCCTTATAAGATGCTCCAATGATGCCAGATAGGCAATATGTTTCAAAGTGCAGCCTAGCTAGCAGTCGGGTAAGAACGGCAATCACTTGCTACTCATATACCTGAAGCACAATAAACCCAGTACTTGTGCACACCACACTTGCCATAAAGCATTTAGCATGGCTAAGGAATGCTATTACTTGTTTTGTATTCTGTCAGTGTGATGCACATGTTGGGTGGTTTGAAAAACCATACTTTTTTCTTTCCAGCTGGACAGCACCCAAAACCAGTGTGTTAGAGCAGTCTACTACTCTTGCTCCGCCTGGTGAGAACTCTCTTTGCATGATGACTTGCAAGCAACATGTGCCTTGCATGTAGCTAACTTAACCTTTATGAGCTATTTCATTTTAACAATATTATTTGCTTTCAAGCACACAGATGCCTATTACAAGTAGAATGGGGGTGGGAAGATGGGACTTGTCAAAACACAAAACAAAGGTAACATGAGGGCGGAGCCTCTATGTTCAGCCAACGTTTCACAAGAGTAAACTTAGTGTTTGTCTGGGTGGGCCAAGTGTTCAGGAGGTATCTAGAGTTGCTACTAAATTATTTAGAGTCCAAATGGTTTTGCAACCACCTGGAAGTGACGATATCGGCTCCATTGTACCCATGTTTACTTCACAACAGTACAAATATTCTGTGCAATGCACATGCCTCCCTTTAGGAACCAGTGCACACTTGCAATACACACCACAGAGGAGTGGCTGCGTGCAAACCAAGGCACCAAGGGGTGCCACTGTTCGTCGAAGTGGAAGTACAACATGAACAACGCAACGGGTTTCTGTGCTAAACTATTGCAGTACTTCAAATATATGTTTGCATAGCGGCACAACTGCGTTTAGTAATAATTCTCAACACTGGCAGTTGCACAGGTGTCCCTGGGCCTGAAGGTGCGGGTTTTGGCCAGGACCCAGACTGCGCTGCGTGCCCTCCAGGAATGGGTACTTCCAGCAGAGGAAGTCTCCAAGCAAGCCATGATGCACAGTGAGGCACTCTATCGACCTACCAGCTTCAGGCCTCGTGGTGCCTCAACACCATTGCCGACCATTTCCTCAACTACTCAATCAGCACTGGTGTCCCCAATTGCCTTGGCACCTGTGCCACCACTGCTTCAGGGCTCTTTCTGCGACTGGCAGGAAGTTGGTCAAAAGTTCCCTGGCCACAGGGTCTGCTTTTCAGCACCATATCCCAGAACTGGTGACAGCAATAAAGCCATGAAGTTTCTCAAAGGTGAGGATGGTACTTCTATTCTATAGAGAGATTTTCAGCTTCGAGGGTGCCGTAACTACCCGCTTAAAGCACCGATCCTGTGGCCTGGGAACTTTAGACCAACCCTGTATATAGGAATGCCTATACTCAGTTTCATACATAGCAGTAAATGCTACGGAGGCTGTGGAAGTAGTACGTCCGCGAAACCATGTTACTCCACCCCGTATCAGTCTCGAAGCCTCAGCTAGTGTTTGGACAAAAACAAAGAGCGGTATAAATCAAGTCGTAGCACTGAAAATCACGGTTGAAACTAAGTGCTCGAGTGTTTGGGCTTTCTGCCTATAATTTGCACTGTGGGAACTACTTTATAGGTGCGGATGGAACATGAGTGGTTTGCCCTACGAGCCGTATAGCATACCACATCGTTTTTAGTTCTCAAAACCTCAATGAGTCGCAAGACGAAAATGTGGCAAGAGGTAAAAGTGCAGGAGTTTGCCATTCAGCTCCTTATTATCTGCTGCAACGAAATATGTCTGATCAGTGGGGTTGTATGGCAAACTACTTTTTGGGCATGGACTTCTAGCCTACGGGAACACGCGAGCTAGCTTTGGCAGCATTGCCAGCTATGTATGAAACTGAGTATAAACTAGCAAAAGGAATGTGCTGTGAAATGAAATGTACTGCATTTTGTTTGCAGTGACCAAGGAATAGATGTCCAGGCACCCGTCCATACAGAATGCAAGTTTATTGCAGGATATGTATAAAAAGTATCGGGAAAAATAGATTTATTAGAGATATTGGTACAACGCCTCAAAAGTCTTCAAAGTACATCCCTTGAGCGTCGACACATCTTTGCCAACAGCTTTTCCACGACTCGAAGGCTCCCCGGTAGGCAGATTCCGGAAAGTCCTCAAGGGCACTCGTGCAAACTTCTTTGACGGCACTTAGGGCCCATGGTGGTGTTCTTTGAGGGAGGATTCAACTTTTGGGAATAGGAAATAGTCTGATGGCGCCAAGTCGGGACTGTAAGGGGGTTGCGGAATTGTCGTGATGCCGTTTATAGTCGGGTAGTCGCCGACTTCGGTGCAGGTGTGGCAGGTTGCATTGTCGTGATGCAATTTCCAATTTCCATGTCTGGCGATGGCTGGCCTCACACAATTGATCTTTCCCTTCAGTCTTCTTAGCACTTCTAAGTACAAAGCATCATTCACCGTCTGTCCCTCGGGTACAAATTCGTAGTGGACCACCCCCTTAGCATATAAGAAAACGATGCTCATGGCTTTCACTCTGGATTTACTCATTCGAGCCTTTTTTAGACGAGGTGAAGCCGAAGTGAGCCACTGTTTCAAAGTTTTGTCTTCCATAACTATGCTGTCCAAAAAGCCGGAGTGGAGTCTTCAACGCGTTGCCAAAGGTCATCACTAGCAGGCACTCACCTCTTCTTTTGCTCATCCGTCAAGTACTTCGGGGCGAGTTTAGCGCAGATCTTTCACAGCGCCAAATTTTCAGTGATAATGCACTGTCATCTTATCTATGCCAATTTCATCTGCAGCCATTCACACACTTCAATGACGGTTTGAATGCACACACTGTGGTCTGTTCTTGACATCGACAGCCGTTCAGCACGGCGCCCACCACACTCCCTTGGCCATTTTTGAAGAGTTTGTGCCACTTAAAAACTGCAGCTTCTGACATGCTTTCATCCTTAACACTTGGCAAATCATGCCCAATGTCTCCGTACCCGATTTCCCCAGTACAACACAAAATTTGATGGCACACTTGCACCCAGTCACTAAGCTGGGGCCCACTAAACACACGATCTAGCCTGAATGAACAAACGCACACGACTGGCACTTGGCACATCTTGAAGGTCATATCCCTCACCAGCGCACATGCTCACTCGTTAGGAGCGCGCTGCAACATACAGTCACGTCAGGAAAAAATTGTTCCCGATACTTAAGTGTGCATATGCCATGTGTGCAGCCAAGGTCACCATTCCAATTGGAAAAGTCAGTTACTTGCAGGCGGTAACCTGGCTGGAAAACTTCGCTTGCCTGCTGACATCCCGTTTTCTGGATGTCGAGTGGTAGCATCACTGCGGTGCCAGGGATTCAACAATGTGCAAGTGATCTGACAGTGCACACTCTACAACTAACAGTGGGGCTTCCTTCTGCCTGCTGTCAATGAGGTTTCGTTCCTTTGCCACTTGTGCACTTTAAAATTTAAGCAGTTTCACATGCACCCCGTCTTGTTAATTGCACACTCTGGCACGATGTAAACAGTGATAACTCTTAGTTTTTTAACAGAAATTCGATATGCTGTCTAATCCAAGCAAATGAACATAATGGCAAACATTACCATAAACCTCAATGCCTGCCATTGTCATGGCCTACATGGCAAACAGGCACGCATACAGCTGCACTGCAATAAATGTGGACCGTTTGACAAGGGAGGACAGAAAAATTGAGATTGTACATGCAGCTGTTTGAGCAATGGCAGGCTCTGCTGGTGGCTGAACTGAATGGTGCTGCGGTGGACTTGGTAGGGAACGGGCGATGAGATTCACCAGGCTACAGCATAAAGCACCCAACGTAGTGTGCTAGTCATGCAGCTTGGCCGCATTATACATACTGTAGAAGTGCAGGTTGGTGAGGAGTTTTTCATACCTCGGCTTTCAAGCTGCGAGATGAACCAATACATTAAGCTTATTTGTGCCTCTTTATGTGGTTGGTTTATGGGGGTTTAACGTCCGAAAGCGACTCAGGCTATGAGGGACACCGTAGTGAAGGACGCCGGAAATTTCGACCACCTGGGGTTCTTTAACGTGCACTGACATCGCGCAGCACACGGGCCTCTAGAATTTTGCCTCCATCGAAATTCGACCACCGCGGCTGGGATCGAACCCGCGTCTTTTGGGCAGGCAGCCGAGCGCCATAACTACTCAGCCACCGCGGCGGCCCCAGCAAAGGAAGACCTAATCAGATCTCACCACTGCCATTTCAAATCCCCAGAAGCCGAGTACAATACTTAGGCAGTCTTCAGGTGGCATGCCTTAAGCAGCCTATACCATTTGTCCAAGCAGAGCGGAGCTGTTGATTTGGCTTATGAATTTTTATGGCACAAGGGCAACGCTTTGGCCAAATCGTTTTAGGTTGTCCCAACCTAACGAATGCCGGTGCACTGGGAGTCGAAATTTGCACCACCCGTATGAGCGGCGGATGCTCAAACCAAGCTGAGCCGTGGAATTGTCCACTGAGCACTTGAAGATGCAGGCATACCCAACCAGTCACTCTTCAAAATGTGAGAGACTACTCTGTAACACACCCACACTTGAAAAACACAGCTCAAAGCAACCAGCTGCTTCCACTTTGAGATGACGAGTGACATACTACAGGTGTGCCTGCATCGGGCCGCAGTTGCGGTAGACTGGACAACGTTACAGTAAAGCCAAGTGGATACAGCAGGACAGCTCGCAACCTAACAAGGGGAAGACAACGGGGAATTAAAGGCCATTACAGTTATGTGGGTGGCAGCCAAGGCAACGGCCAAAATAAAATATTTTGGAAGCCAATACTGGCAACCACCACGATGGCCATGCAAGACGGCAGACAACTCATTTCGGGCACTGCACATTTCTCCACCAACACCTACCAAGCCCAACGATGTAAACAATGGGTCTATGTAGAAGCGACCTGACGAAAGCACTGACCATTGCTCACCAAAACGGAACAAGATACTGAGGTGTGACAGCTGGCAAGAGTTAGTAAATGGGAAGCAGCCAAGACAGTGGCCAAAAGAAAGTGTTTTGAAAGCACACATACATCTATGTAGTTATGTGCCTAAACAAAAGAACGCAGCTCAAAGGAACCAGCCGCTCCCACTTGTGAACAATAAGATTTATACAAACTGCAAGTGCAGTTACACCAGGCTGCAAATTAATTCAAAATAAGTTTCCAGTTAAAAGCAAATACAGGCTTCCTGATTTTTAATAGTATAGTGCGAGCGTCGACCAAACTGCTGGTCAGCGCCTTATAACGGCAATAAGCCTGCAGCACGACGAGAGCGCGCACCCGCACCAAGGGATTGAGTAGTCTGCTACGCTGTTCCGATCATGAGGACACAAGCCCTGCCGCAATATCTGTTCGCAAAAAACCGGCGGGCAGTAGAGCACACGTGCATGACTAAGATGCAACACTGAGACATGCTTTATCACTTTTTTTTCCCCCTATTACCGGAGGCTGCGTTGGCGAAGCAGAGTTAAAGATAAAAAAGTAAAAGGAAATAAATACAGCAGCACACGTGGAAACCACTGCCTGGAATGCGAACCTTCCGATTTCAGCAACCCTCTACGAGATGGGAACACGATAAAAGGGGCACCAACCAGCTCTTTAATCAGACCTTTAGCGTCAAGACGGTATAAAAAAAAGCATCATAGCTTTCAAACGTCTCGGTGCCACATCTTAGTGATGCACATGTGCTCTGTTGTCCACAGTCTTTTTGCGAAGGGAAGATAATCGCTGGTCCTTAAGGGTAATGAAATGGGTTCCAAGAGAAGGCAAGCGTAGCAGGGGGCAGCAGAATGTTAGGTGGGCGGATGAGATTAAGAAGTTTGCGGGCATACGGTGGACGCAGCTGGCAAAGGACAGGGTTAATTGGAGAGACATGGGAAAGGCGCCCTGCAGTGGGCGTAGTCAGGCTGATGATGATGATGAAGAATGTGGCAGGGCGTGTGTCCTCGCGAACAGAACAGCGTAGCAGGCGACGCTCTCCCTACATGCACGTGCGTGAACTCTCGCTATGTTGCACGCTTATCGCCGTTATAAGGCGCTAACCAGCAGTTTGGTCAACGATCACGCTATGTTATGAAAAATCAGGAAGGCTGTACAAGCTCAACACCCGCCTGGTCCATGTTTGAGAAAAGAAATTGGTTTCTGAGCAGTAGAAATGACACTATTTGGCTCATGTCTCAGTGGACACCTGAACCGTGCAGTAAGGGAAGGGATAAAGGAGGGAGTGAGATAAGAATGGAAGAAAGAGATGCCATAGTGGAGGGCTGCGGAATAATTTCAACCAGCTGGGGATCTTTAATGTGCACTGACATCACACAGCACACGGGCGCCTTTTTGCGTTTCGCCTCCATCCAAACGTGGCCGCCACAGCCAGGCTCGAACCTGGCTACTCCGGTTCAGTAGCAGAGCGCTGTAACCACTGAGCCACAGCGCCAGGTGTCCACATTTCCTCATTAAATTGATAAGTTCAGTTGGGGGCAACCACCCACTGTGGTAGCTCGGGGGTTAGACACTGGGCTGCCAAGACGTGGAATTAAATCCTGGGCACATTTCCATGGAGGCAAAAGCGGAAAATTGGCAGGGGCTTAACATAGCTTCAATTGGAGGGGACACTTAGCTCTGTCTTGAGGGTGTGACATAATTTAGCGAGTGAATGCACATATATGCAGAATTGGTCATTCTCTTAACATTCACTGATCCCCGAGAGTCCTCATACCACTACCAGCACAGTGGCGCAGCAGTTAAGCAATGCACCACTGCACTGGCAGGTGGCTGTTCCTGTCACAGCCACCAGCAGAGACTGTACGACCCATGTTGCTCAGAGCACAAGACGACGAGATTCTTGCTCGTGGTTGGTACGGCTGGCGCAATGCTGTCGCACTAGAAGATATGCTGCTCCTCAACTGCAATAAAAACAATTCAGAGCGTCAGCACTCACACCTGTTTTCAAAACAAGCAACAGGTACGCAATATTTTGGCACTTTATAGCAATGAAATGCCATTCCTTGCACATTTATTCATGACATTGCACAAAACATTAGTAAAGCCTGATGAAGAAAATGATAATTTTGCGTTCGTCTTAATAACGATGTTGCGACACACTCTGCACATATTTCCGCGCAGCCTCCGCCTTGTTATCATCCTGCCCAGCCTAACACGGCCACACGTTGGGCTGCGTTCCTGATAAAACACAGCGCCACCGCTGCGTCACCCGAGTCATGAGTCACCCGAGGCATGCGTCACCGACAGTGGCTACAAAAACAGGCTGCCCGGCTGAAAAGACCGCTAGTCTACCTTCCGCTACCAAGAAGAGCGTAGTGTCGGTACGCTCGTCTGCTGCCATCGGCAATCGAATAAACCGTTGTTACGTTTTTATGTTGGGATTCGTCCTTCGGTAGAAACGACATCCCACAACGTTCTATGCTGTGGCCCCATAAAAAGAAAGGGCATCAACATGCACCTCTATATGCAGGGTGCCAGGCACAGTGATAAAAATGCGAGGTCAGCACACAAAGAAGCGACATTAACCTCGAACTGAAGAGAAAAGTGCCTGAACCCTAAGTAGCTGGCAGACTGGAAATGGCGCCTAACCCGAGCGACGACGCAGGCTTGCAGCATCACTGTTTCCTCTGCCCACTATGCCCACAAATACAGCATGTGAACAGCTGGTAGGCTATGTAGCAGTACTGTCTGAAAAGAACAAGTGTTATATCCGGGCATAAAGCCACGCTTCTGCAGCGCGATGCTTCCGTGCTATTTGCCTGTTGACATCATAGTCTCCCTTACCAAAGCCATAGAGGAACTCCATGTACGCAGCCTTAGCACCTGTGAGGTGCACGCAGGCTGTCAAACACAGGATGCTGCACCCCCACACAGAGTGCTGTCTTGGCACGCCACGGCAGCAGGCTCGTTCCTAGAGTGTCGCTGTTTCTTCGCAGTGGCCACAACTGCACCTGCATATGTAAAATATGACAAGGAGCCCAAGCATGTCCGCCCTATCCTGTCTTGCACCGTATTGCAGACATGAGACAGGCCTTCATGAAAGAACAGCTGCGATATCTGTTATCAGCCTTAGTGCACAAACAATAAGTTCATGACTGACAATGCGAATGTAATCAAAGAACGTCTCCTTGGGCGAGTTGATCACAATTAAATCTCAGGTACTAGGCGCGAACACACAGACAGAAGGAAGGATACAGGACAAAGCGCCACTTACAACTGCTTTATTCGGAGGCACACCATACACACTCATATAGCTGTCTTAGACACAAAGAACACAATCAGAACAAGATCAATATGCAAGTGCACTGGTTAAAAATTTACTCTCAGCCTTATACAAAGATAAGGATGGATCGCTGGCGCACAAACTTCCTTTCTCTCCGATAAAAAAAAGCCTCAATTAATTCCAGAGCTTCCCGTCACGCTCCTATGAGCTCCTGTGAATAAAGCAGTTGTAAGTGTACTTTGTCCCGTATCCTTCCTTGTGGCTCTGTGTTCGTGCCTAGTACCTAAGATGAATGTAATCAAGCACCCATTACTCACCACGGGATGCAGTCGTCTCCGCCGCTGTTGGGAAAGTCCGGTGAGCCCGCCGAGTCGCTGCTGTCGTCGCTGGCTTTCCCCCAGTACAAGGTGAACGCATAGGGCTCGATGCCCATCATGACGGTAATAGTGAGCAGTCACACCTCAAGCTCCGTTCCCATCCATTATTGTCAGCAAAAGACGAGAAGAAAAAAAGAAAGGCAATGACCGACCTGTGTGCGAGGAAAGCCAGGAAGGCAAAGACCCAGGATAGACATAACAGGGTGCAACAAATGGAAGTTGCAAATCGAACCTCAGTGGATGAATTATTCATGGGCAGGGCCAGGCGGGGCAAAAGCAATCAAGTGGGAGCTAGTGGCAAAATTAAAAATAACGCTTATGACCGGACTGCATTCAGCACACAAAACAGCAAGAGCGCCACAGAAAAAAAGCAGCGTTCCTAGTTGCCGGTCTGGTGTTTTGTCTGTCCGGCCACAGAAAAACTGGCAGTTTTGAATGCCGTCATCCGACAAGGAACAGTCTAGTGTTTCAGCCTGCAGATGCACCGCGATGATGCGACGCCACAAAGATGCGGTGGCACCGATGTCAGTCGAGACTTTAGTGCAGCAGTCAAAACAGGTTCTGCCTGCCTGTGCCTACAGGAGCTATTGCCGCGACTGCACAACTGAAGCACAACCACATACAACAGAGACAGCACTGACCAGTTGTGTCACTGCGGAATTTACTGAGTAGTGCAAAAGGGGATATTAAGTAAGTATCAGCAGGTCCGTAGCAGATAAATACAGCAGTAGCCAATGGGCCACGATAGTAATGCATGAATGCCGCATCTCGACGCTGGCTGCCACCGACTACATTGCTGATATTTCAGGTAGCAGAAGGCTGTTATGCTCATGTACCGATACAACAGCATGTCAATGAAAATAATGTAACAAAATAAGATTATTTAGCTGTACATACACGTTATTAGCTTGCGTTGCTGTTTTGGTGCGCACAGGAATTCAGCCAGATCACTCGCATCTAAGCAATGCTTTCTTTTGTGGCTAGCATGGCATGCTTTAACACTTGTGGCAGTTATATAACATGTAAAACCAGATTCACTTGGCATTACTTCAAACTATAAGACTTGCAAAAGTATTTTGTGGACAGAAGTTTGCTAAATTTGTCATTCTAACACAATTACCTTTGTGTGATTGAGATGTATTTTAAAGCACAATTAATGCATGATGCGATTTCACATTGTTTCACAAAACGGGCTGTGATTGCAAACCAGGTTTTTGTTTGTTTTTCACAGTTCATGATAATGCAGATAAATGGTACTGCAAAGCATGGGAGAATGACTGCAAGCATGCCTAGCCAAGTCCAGCACATGTAGTTTTCAGGCAAGCTGTATATGCTTAGTTCGGCCGTTGCATCTCATTCAAACGCCTCCACAGCTCACCGACCTACTCATGTGGTGGGTAAACCAACAGAAATTGCCGACCGAAGCAGTGCGGTCGAGGTATACCGAATAATATTAACTGAACATACAAGTTTGAAAACCTCTGCGTCAATTTTACTCTGGTGCGTGCTATAGATTCACTTATTTTTTCACAGTGAAAAGACAAGCAAACGTGAGCTTGCGCTTGTACGACGCGACAGCAGTGCTTTCAACTGAACAGACGAGTTGAAAAACCTGTGTCAAGCTTCCACATGCAGTGGAAATTCCTGTACAGTCTGGACGCAGCCTCACTTTGGAACAATAATTAGCTGCTGTGCTGGCATTCCCTACACCCACGCAGAAATGCACACGACTCCGGAAGCATCTCCACGCGTGAGAAGACTACCCAGTTCAGCAGAGTCCTTGATTTGGGGTTACATGCAGCGCTAACAATGTATACTGGGCGGCAGGTTCACCCATAAACGACAAGCGCACATCTGCTCGATCTAGGTTATACCAGCGCTGTCTAACCCATTGCCCCAAGTAAGCTTCTGTTGGCTATTATAGTAGACAAAGTGTCTCAGGCTGGCGATTTTGTTCGCAAAGTTCAGAGGCAGCAATGCTCTCTGCTTACCACTAACCACGCATACATACACATTGCTGAAGCATTTCATGGAATGCATTGTACATGGTCACTGCACGCCCATGTATTTTGAGCAGAATTGCGAAGTTGAAAGCACCTAACCACTAATCTAATTTCAAAGGAAAAGCAGCACCAATAAGCCTCCATGAGCCCACCGAGTGCATTGCCACTTTGTTTGCAAACATGCAGGAGGTCTACAGCCATCAGGAACTAGCATGCCTGGTGTTTTTTTCCGCACTAAATGTGGCTAGATCAGGTCTTACATTCAATTTTGTCGCTAACGCCCACTTCATTTTTTTCACTCACTTCATGTCCTGCAGCACCATCAAACACTGCTGCGGTTACGAATTTGGAATTGAAAGCACTGCTGTCGTGGCGAGCAAGCGCATGCTCACGTTTGCTGTCTTTTCACTGAAAAAAATATAAAAATCTATAGCGCGCATAAAAATAAAAACTAACAAACAGGACTGTTTCTTGGCACTAAAAATGAAATTTTTCAAAACAACAAAGTACGAAAAATGGTCCACAACATGGCTGAAGCTGCCTCCACCTATTTTGCATTGGTATATTTTTAATCTTCGACTGACGGTAGCTGGGACACTTGGTATGTGTGGTGATGTCGCATGCACAACACTGGGGAAGACAACAGGCAACCGAAAATCTGATTTTGATACTGCTTTGAATGAGTAGAAACACTAAATTTTAGTCGGCGCTTTCCCTCTTTAGAATGATGCACAGCACAGTAGAAAAAAAGAATTCAGAGTATGTTCACTACATTCAAATCGGTGCGAAATAATTTGTGCTATGTAGAAGACTACGGTGAGCGGGCAGTGCCGCAGTGCGGAGCAGATGAAGGCGACGCTCTGCAATGCACAGCGCAAGTGTGTGCTGCAGTTCAAGGGAAGATTCTAGGCTGAAGAGTCAACTTATGAACTACTGCACCAATCATGATAGAATTTTTAGGGATGTTGTATCTTCTCATTAGATTATATCCAAAATTTCAGTTCCCTTGCTCAAACAGAAAAAAAGTTATAGGTGTCATATTGAGCAGTCAGGTGTGTCAGCTTAGGAAAACTATCATTTCATAAATAATGGACATATACTAATTGTTTGTGATTAGATATCTTCCAGATATATTTTTACCATTTCTGTAAAAATGTGATCACTCTAAAAACATTAAAGTTTAATTTTATTGTTGTCATATGCCATACATCTCAAAATATTTTGTCTTAGAAAATAATTAGCGACCTGAAAAGTACCTTGTTTCGTTCCTGAAAAAATTTCAGTCCAGAAACCATCTCAAAAGCAGCTTTTGACGATGCAGTTTGGAAATTAGTTTTCCTAACGGTTTTGTTTTCCCAAAAAGTGCAAACTGAGAAAAACGGGTTCAAAGATTTCAGAACATGCCATTTGGGGAAAAAAATTTAAGTGCCCTACTCTATACGTCGCGCCCTCCTCTTCAGCACGACGCTCTCTGCTGCAAATGTTTCAAGCCTTCTTTTTTTACTTTAGAGCTGTCCATCGCCCTTGCCTTCGCTCATGAAATATTTTGATGGGTTGTTTGCTGGACATGCTTCATCGTATGGACTCAAGTTCCAGCTTGTCAAACACTCTCTTCATACCACGTGCACCTTCATTAGATTCTAGTACAGCCATGGCTGCTGCAGTCTCCACGGTTCTTAGTGGTGCAAATTCGGTCTTTGGGTGAGGAGCCATCATTGCACCTCAAAGGGTTCGCATTGGTCGCCAGCGGCAGGCTTGGGACTGGTGAACGCACAAGCAGGCGCTCACTTGCTGGCAATCGCCCATGCTGAGTAGGCCTCTCGCTTTTGTGCCGAGTTTTCCCTTCTCGAAGCTTCTCTGAGTCAAAGCCTTCGTTGCGGGCATCTTCTGGCCACACCACCGGCCATTTGCTGATCACAATAAACTCACAGGAGGAAGCAAAGGTAACAGATAGCAAGTGACGAACACAACTAAGCAGGAGCAACTCTGAATGGCGCAGAAATAGCGTTGGATGGTCGCGTGGTATGTTTCCAACAATCTGAGCTCCTGTTTCAGTATGTCATCCACTCTGCAGTTGCTACGGCCAGAAATATGCCTTTCTTTTTTAGTTTTTCATTACTGGCCTTGCGTGTTCTCGATAAAAGGTCTTCCGTGACTAAAAAGCACGCAAAATAATCTTTCTAACATGAGCATTCACTTTGCGTTCGGTTTTTTGCCGACACCCACCTTGAGAAAAGCGTTCTTACACGCCTTTGAAGGCAAATGCGTACCACCACTTCGTAAAAAGAATTAACTTTCTTCTTTTCTACTGGTCAGAGATCAACCAAACTTGGTGAGAATATTCTTCATTAAGCAAGCCAGCAATCCAAAACAACCCGAACTTAAAAACAATTTTTTTTTTCGAAAATCACTATTTTAGCCCCGCGTCTTCTCCCTTAACACGAGGCTGGTCCAGCTGCAGCGCCTACAGTGGTCTTTCGCAGCGGCCTTTGAAGCTGATCTGTTCACGCCACCGCAGGTTGGACTCCCAGTCATGAATATTCATGCGATTTTTTTATACTAGGCTCTGAACCTCCGAACATTCATCGGCAAGGGACGATTTTGCTTGGCTCTGCCTTTGAACACCCTTCATGCAGACTTCTCATTCTCAGACACCACAAGGTGTACGAGTATGTGCATGGCTGAACGAATCTACCCCTACCCCCTTATCTTTGTTTCATGCTGCCTTCCTTGAAGGGGGTAAGAACAGGAACATATCGAGGGAAGGGGCTTCGGGGTCGTTCCAAAACCGAAACTATGGAACCCAAACAACGTCCTTACACCTCACTCTTTCAAGCACACGCGCGAGCAACCGACACCTAAGGCTTCGCGCTTCGGCTACGCGAAAGTTTCAGCTTCAACAGTCCAAGAAAACGTCGAAAAAGTCTAGGAAAACACCACACCCAAACCAGACAGTAACGTACAGCTGGCCGGAGCGTTCCTGGCCGCGCAGCTGTCACGGGTACGTATCGAAGCAGCTGAACCCTACAAACGACGAACTGCGAAACAAACTGTCAAATTCAGGTAGGTGTTTACGCTACGACGACAACAAGGCTGAAGAGACCGTCAACATTCATGTTACCGCCGCTGTGAATACTTTTCAGTGGACAATTGTAGTAGCGGCTTGCCGTACGGCAAATACGGTAACGCGTTGCCGTTGCTACCGTTGTCAGGCTTGCCTATAGCCACATTTTCCGAACAGTGGCGGTTGCCGTACAACTACCGTGTTTACCTACCGTAAGTACGGCGGTGCTAAAACTCGCTGGATTTCGAAAACACGCCGCCCGGTAACACACTAAGCAGACGAAACACCTTGGAATCGAGTTGACGGGTAATTAACCTTACAGGCAGAACACAAGAACGATTAACATTAACCATACACGGCAACAGGCCACAGCGCATAGTACTAACGGGCACTGAAACGGGCGTATCACTTTGCACCGCGCCCGACCCCTTTGGGAGGGAGACAAACCGCCGCCATATTAACATCCCGAACCGATGTAGTGCCCGAAGTCTCACATCGCGATTTAAACAGTTGTGCCGACTGTCACTTCAAGTATTATCTAAAAAACGTTGCAGACATCAAACCCCTACTGGTTGCGCGCAGTGACAAGAGGTTAACGCGGTTATTCACCCCAGGAAAAGCATTCAGAGTTGGGCCCACGCCGAGTAGCGCTTTCCAGACATGGCATGGCTGTTGACAAATAAGTGCGGGGCCAGGCTTCGCTTACTGAAATTAATATTATTGGAACCGAAACACTACAGAAGACGCCTGTAAAGTGCTTAACGACATTTTCGCATACGAATGCGCGTGACAGGGCACCACTAGACGAGGCTTAAATTTTTTGTTGTTGCTTATCTGCAGCCGCAGTACAAACAAGACTAAACAACCACCAACATTTTGCTCTTCGTCGAAGGAGCAGTTATTACTAACAAGGACTTTGTTAACAATCACTAACATCAGGTTGTCCATTACAGAAGTTATGGCTACTAACGACGACTTAACGGTATGCTACGTTCAGGAAAAAAAAAAAATGAAATCTGTAACATGAGGCGAGACTCCCAACGCGGCGGCAACGCGGGCACAGATAACAGCGTCACATGCACGACGTGCGTATACTACTGTAAAAGCGCAGGAGTAGTACTGCATAATCGAGTGCCCTTTCAAAATTCGAGCGATGTGAGCTCACCTCTGGCCCGTCCCCGTCCGCGCGCAGGGCCTCGGCTGGGACCTGGGGGCCCGCCGCCACCTCGCTTTGCGCCTCTCTTCCCGCCGCCGCCACCAGACGCCATACCTCACGCGTTTTCGACACTCGTCGTGATCTGCGCCGGACCAGACTGCGCTGCAGACTGCCGCCGAACGCTCGACGCTGTCGTCAGGCACGCTCGCGTAGCCGCGGCGTCACGAAAAGGCTGCGAACACGCAGACACCAGCCACACGCCACCACTGGCTTCGCGCCGTCTGCGCTGCCAGCGCCGCTGCCGCCGCTTCACCCCCACTGCTCTCTGCGCATGCGCAACGTTGTCGCGTCGTCTGCTTCGAATGAGAAGAGCCGGGGCATAGCCTCCTTTATGCTATGGCCGGGGGAGAAGGCTGAGCAAAGAGCACGGTGTAAAAGAATAACAGTCTTGCACCGTGGCATGGAGAAAGAAAAGCTCTGGAGAGGCCCTCGCTAGCTTACCGTGTACGCATTTCTTATTGTGTAAATAGTTTGTGTATATTACCTCTCCCCACTCCTCTCTTCGTGTTCCCTCACCTCTTTCATTTCATTTCTCCATTCTGCCTGCTATCCTTTATTTCCGCTGCCCCAGCTCAGGTGCAGGCAGATGCCGGGCCTAGCAAAAATCGTTTCGTTCCTTTTTATTACTATTTTTAAAAACCACTTACTACACTCGCTATCCATGCTGAGAGGTGGAGTCGTCGCATGCATAGCTGACTCGGCCAACACAATAGCAGGCGCGCGCATTTGTTTTGTTTTCAGCGCGTTCTGTTTTCATTCGCATTTCTCTGCGAAGGTACTAGACACATTAGCAAAGGAGGGAAGCACACCGCCGCGCTCCGCTCCCGAACAGCGCGCTGCATAGCAGAAACTTTGAAAAATAAATATACGGTTCTCTTTTTGAACCTCGTAGGCGCTATTAGAGCAGTGCGAACGTCTGTATCGCAGAATGCACCCCTGTGCTGGCTGATGATTCGTCGCTAAGCTAATCGGCAAAACGGCGCTAAAAGAGCCTCGCTCTATGCTCTCACTTAGCGGCTGCGCCGATTGCGCGGCGCAGGTCACGTGCGCCGTGTTATAACTACGAGCGCGCGACTTCTACTGCAATTTCTTTTCATCGCGATAGTATATATCTTTATAGTCGATAACTTGAAACCGTTCGCGATGCATGCTGTATCCCTATTTTAGCGCGACTCGACGACGCAAGTACAATGTCCCGATACATTTAATTGCAGCCGTAACATATCGCATGCATGAACATTCTCAGTTCGGAAAGTTGTGCCGATGGAGGCGGGGTCCCGTTTAAGACCCACAAACTCCTCGGGAGTTGGTGCCTGTCCTGTCCACATATGATTCCTTGTTTTTTTTTTTTTCTCCTGAAATCCAACAAATGTCTTCCAAGGATTTTGATTCAGATGCTGTTGGCACGACGGCCGCCATTGCAGCGAAGTAATGTAAAGGCGTAAAGGGGCGAAGCTTGCAACACCGTACCACAGACAGCTAATTTGGCTCGAATGCTCAAGCACGTGACTTGCGTTCAATCTGACTTAGACGGGCTTTCTTTTTTTGATAGCGTTGTTTATTGCCTCTGGGCATAAGGGGAGTTGGAAAGAAAAGAAAATGGAAAGAAGAGTGGGTGTTAAATAAAGCAGGAGCTTTATTTAACAATGGGCAATGAGCAACCCGCTACTCTCCCGGGCAGGGATACAAAATATGGCTGGCGGTTTAGCATTGCTAAGCTCGAAATACTCTGCCAAAGCACGAACGTGCGTCAACAACAACAACAACAACAATAATAATAATAATAATAATAATAATAATAATAATAATAATAATTGGATTTGGGGGAAAGGAAATGGCGCAGTATCTGTCTCATATATCGTTGGACACCTGAACCGCGCCGTAAGGGAAGGGTAAACGAGGGAGTGAAAGAAGAAAGGAAGAGAGAGGTGCCGTAGTGGAGGGCTCCGGAATAATTTCGACCACCTGGGGATCTTTAACGCGCACTGACATCGCACAGCACACGGGCGCCTTGGCGTTTTTCCTCCATAAAAACGCAGCCGCCGCGGTCGGGTTCGAACCCGGGAACTCCGGATCAGTAGTCGAGCGCCCTAACCCCTGAGCCACCGCGGCGGGTCACGTGCGTCAACTTAATTTTCAAATTTTCGATGGTGTGTGGGCCGCCCAAATTTTGGGGTGGGCCAATCTCACTTTGAGGGTCTCTCAGGTGTTCATATTGCAACCGTGCAAAACCACTAGGCACGAAAACAAGAAAGCAAAGGACAAAACAACTATTCGTGTACTTCGCTGTTGCACTGTTTTGCGCTGTTGCAATATGCACCAGCGAGGCATGCGACCACCGAATTGACTCTGACGGCACTACTGTACTGGAAACCGAAGCTAAGCCGCGCAGGAGGCTTCTACTCGAGTCGTGGCACATCCAACAGACACGGGAGAATGTTAACCGCTGCCTGGGGACACTTCCCTCTTCTTACACCCATGGTTTGCGGCCACTGACCCGGAGTTCCAGTTGTCGGTTTGTTACTGTGTAGCGCGTTATTCAAACCAAATGTACAACGGTGGCTCAGTGGTTAGGGCGCTCGACTACTGATCCGGAGTTGCCGGGTTCGAACCCGACCGCGGCGGCTGCGTTTTTATGGAGGAAAAACGCTAAGGCGACCGTGTGCTGTGAGATGTCAGTGCACGTTAAAGATCCCCAGGTAGTCGAAATTATTCCGAAGCCCTCCCCTACGGCACCTCTCTCTTCCTTTCTTCTTTCACTCCCTCCCTTATCCCTTCCCTTACGGCGCGGTTCAGGTGTCCAACGATATATGAGACAGATACTGCGCCATTGCCTTTCCCCCCAAAACCAATTAAAAAAAAAACTAGCCCACATTGCTGCCTTGCTTACGTCAATTTTCACATTTTCGTGTGTGGGCCATTTTGGGGATGTCTCAGGTCAGTTTCGATCTTGGGACAACTCAGTCTTCAAATTTTGGTGGGTGGTGCATCCAAAGTGTCGGTCCCTCACTATTTAGAGTGATCTGCCTGCCTTCTGGATCCATACGCTGTGCGTCAATAAGAGTTTATGTATCGCCTGAGCCTTCCTCGGTTGCTCGAACTGCCCCACATCCGCATCACTGAAAACGTGAAAAGGCGCGGAATGCCAGGAGCTCAATGGAAGAAAGGCAAGTATCTGATCCCTACGTGCTGACAGCAAAAGAAAAAAAAACGAAGAAAAAAGAAATGAGTGGGAGGGTGCCTTCAGCAAGGCCGAGCGCTTTAAAACAGGGAGTTGAGAGAAAATCTACTCAAGGAGATTTACCTGCTGCATTAAGTGTTTTTTTTCCTTTTTCTCTCTCTGAATAAGACCAAGTGATTGTTAAATTAGAAATGTAACTAATTACGTTAGATAATTGAGCCTGGCGACGCCCGCCGTCCCATAGCTCCAAAGGCCCGTTTCGCGCTAAATATTTTCTGTTGGTACGTGTTAAGTTAGAAGCACATGGCGTCGGTGGGACTGCGGCTCGAATTTCGTGTGAGAATACGTTTCGAAGCAGTCTACAGAGTCGATGTGACCGTGGTCTCGCGGTGATGCATTACAATCAGCCATGTTACGAGGCAATCAGATTACTAGAGCAGGCGATATCTAAAGAGCGACTGCGATGAAGAAAACGAGCGGAGGGTGAAATTTGGTACCGATAGCAGCACCGCTAACGCTATCAGACGATTTTCCCGTGACTCTTTGCGTTCGCTCTTGAAACGCCCCTAATGCGTAACGACAACGTCATTGTTGCGTAGACAGCGCTGCTATATATTTGACTAGGCTGCCTAGAAAGCGCCCAGAAAGCCTGTGCTGGCGCTAGCAAACGGACTGACCTAGCTGGAGCGACGGTAACTGTGGTGCCGTGCGCAGGACCGCGTGGTTGCAAAGTTGCAGCCGCACGGAAAGTGCGCAGTGTGGCCGTAGGAACTGCTTTTTATTGCAGCAGTCGCAGTCTGACACGTTACGACACCGTGGGCTTGAGGAGGCAGGAGTGACAGCGGCAGTGTTGTGCGGTGTACTACTTCTCGACGAGTGCCGACGATACACGAGACATGGCGTCTGAAGGTGCAGGTGGCCGACGTGGCAGAGGCGGAGGCGGTGGCTGGGGCAGAGGCTGGGGCAGAGGCGGTGGCTGGGGCAGAGGCAGAGGCTGGGGCAGAGGCGAAGACCGAGGTCGCGGACGCGGAAAGAGCCCCTACAAAGGTGAGCACATATTTCAAAATTGTTCGAAGGTGACGCGCTCTGCGGCAAAGTGCACGCCTGGCATGTGACGCTGTTGGGGCGTGTCGGCGTTGCAGCTGCGTCTAAACTTGGCGGCTTTCACGTGCATTTCGTAAACACTGCGTGCACAGAACACGCTGTTAGGCTTTCCTGGGCGTGTTAACTTCTTTCGATAGTGAACGTGACGGTTAGGCATTTGTTTGCGCTCTAATGTTAGACTCCCGGAGTCTTCCGCCTTACTGATGCCCTCGGTTGTTTGCTGTGTCGCGCGTATTCTAGAGAAAATGTCTGGGTGCACTTCGCCGGCACCTTCTACTCCATGTGTTGCGTCAATTTTTTCCTCACTTAATTTAGCAAAGCGTGCACAGTTGCACCGCGTTTCTCACCGCTCCGAGCACTGTGCGAAAACAGTGCTTTTCCTGTGGTAATTCGCTGCGCTGTAGTAAACCGTGAAAAAGCAGACGCCGACAATACGGGATTTTTGTTCACTGAAATGAAAGTACAAGTGATAGCTGTTTAAATACGCCTGAACAGACACCCCAGGAGGCTTGCGTACACAAGGGATGGAAATCCATCGTGCAGATATAGTGCGTGTGATTTGTCGTTTTCATGAATGATTGCAAGTCTAGGCGAGACATCAACTTGATAGCATCAGGTTGATGTCATATTAATTATTGTTTCCCAGGGGAACATATTCGAAGTTGCAATGTCTTCCGGTGTGATTTGTCTTCATGCAATCGCGTTTTATTAGGGTACACAGTCATTCACCATTCGCCTCTATGTCGGGTGCTTCGCCTGAGATGTTCTAATTTTTAACAGCGTCTTTTTGGGTTGGAAGAGGGCTTGTTTTCGGCATAGCATTGTTGGCGCTTTAGCACATCAGAATATTGCTCAGATTTTTGGTTAGGTTGGTTAACTAGTATTACATGGATTCCTTTATAACCATTCTTGTTAGTCGCCTCTAATGAGACAGCATTAATAGGTTGTGGCGCCGGAAGTGTCCGAAAAATGTGTCGTCAGCTGGTGACGCCATCAGTCATGATGTGAGGTATATGAATTCAATGCTTAAACAGTTCCGAGTCGGTCATGATTGATACGCATTGTACAATCTAACGACAGTAATTTATCACTATTCATGAAGAGAATAAAGTTTCCAACGCCTATACCAATCAGCCTATGCCCATACAACCAATTACAGTACAGAAACAAAGTACGCATTGGCCACTGCTATAAGATTATAGATCCAAGAGTTGCGGTCATATCTTAACGTAGTGGGTAAGTAGGTGTAGAGAGGCGTTTAACAGGAGCCACCAACGTCGCACAAAACGGTCATGATTTTGCATTTCTCCAGTGCAGTCTCTGTAGTGACGTATAGATCGTTTGTTTTTTTTTTACCCAGAGGCGTGTAGCCCACCGTATACAATTTCCATATCGCTTCTCATAATTATGAAAACGCAATTGCCCTCCAGGTGGTGGGCCAATCGTGCCAAAATCGTGCCAAATCGTGCCGAAATACATGCGTTTTCGAAAAGCTCGCAGGCAAAGCAACCCCTCCTGTGCACGCCATTGAAGGGAAGCATCACTGAATCCGTGATTGCGGCCGAAATCGGATCTCTGCTAGGGTAATTCGCTCAGCCGGCCACAGACTCCGAACAGAAGGGGCGCCAATGACGTCATACCAGCAGTGCTTGCTCTCCGGTCGCCTCCGAGAATTTTTAAAGTAGGCTCTTGCTACCAGTAATGGTACTGCGGAAGGTTTTCAGCCACCACTCTGCTCAAGGCAGCCACTAAACACATGCCGAGATAACGCTGATATACTGCGATTAATACGCAGTCTGGTGGCAATAATAATAATAATAATAATTGTTTTGTTTGGGAGAGGAAATGGCGCAGTATCTGTCTCATATATCGGTGGACACCTGCACCGCGCCGTAAGGAAGGGATAAAGGAGAGTGAAAGACGGGAAGAAAGAGGTGCCGTAGTGGAGGGCTCCGGAATAATTTCGACCACCTGGGGATCTTTAGCGTGCCCTGCCATCGCAAGGCACACGGGCGCCTTAACGTTCTGCGTCCATAATAACGCAATCGCCTCGGTCGGCTTCGAACCCGGGGAACTCCGGATCAGTAGCCGAGCGCCCTGAGCACTGAGACACCACGGCGGGGCTTTCGTTACTAACCATCCGAAAACTGTACTCGTATACTACAGGTCTCTCGACAGTCTGCATTTGTCGTTGACCTGCATCTCTTCACTTATCTGCACTTTTCACACCTTGTGCGTGGCTGTTCCTATTTGTCCAGACCTTGTCCGTTCCTTTAAGATTGCTAATTCAACGCATTTGGTCTTCACTGCAGACGAAGCCCCTCGTGAACAACAGGGACCTTCCCGGCCCGCGGCAACACGGCAGCAGCCCCCCGTACAGGCAACACGGCAGCAGCCCCCCGTACAGGCAACACGGCAGCAGCCCCCCGTACAGGCAACACGGCAGCAGCCCCCCTTACAGGCAACACGGCAGCAGCCCCCCTTACAGGCAACACAGCAGCAGCCCCCATGTTCACCGAGGTCCACCGAGGCCGAGCAGCCAACCCACATGCAGCGCGAAGATGCTAGCAGAAAATGGGCCGCTGTTGTTGCCGCACCTGCTAAACCAGTCACGCCTCGGCAGCCGGTCGCCCAGCCTGAGGGTGCTACGGCAGCCGCCAGAGAGCCCGTGGGCATGGGCGCCGTACGGAAAGCCTTGCCCGCCGTAGCACCTGCTCCTTCTTCTGGTGTTCCGCACAAAATGGCTTCGTTTTCCGAGCGAAAAGAATATCGCAAAGCGAAGGATCAGATATCACTGCTGGTCAATCACTTTGCCATGAAGCTGCCACGCGGCAATGTGTTTCATTACGATGTCGCGATCCGGTCCTCTTCAAAGCAGGTGGAAGCCAATGTACCTGAAGAACAGACTCTCTGCCTCAGCGCACGCGTCAACAGGAAGGTCATCGAAAGCCTTGTGAACAGCGATCCTGTAATGGAACAACATCGGCCAGTATTCGATGGCCGGAAGAACTTGTACACACGCGAGGAGCTGCCCTTCGCGAACCGTGACTTCGAGGTTCCGTACGACGAGGATGGCCGGGAGCGGAGGTTCAACGTTACTGTTAAGTACGCGGCCAAGGTGAGCCTGGATGGGCTTCAAGATATGGAAAAACGCAAAGCTGCCCTTCAGGTGCTCGATATCGTCGTGCGGTACGGCCCTAGTATCAAGTGTACGCCCGTTGGTCGGTCATTCTTCACGGAGCCAGAACATGGAAAAGACCATTCTCTTGGAGTTGACCGCGAAGCGTGGTACGGCTACTACACCAGCGTGCGGCCTGCTCAGTCCATGGCCATGCTCAATGTTGACCGCTCGGTAGCGGCTTTTTACAAGACCATTAGAGTTACAGATTTCATGGTCGATCTTTTTAAGGAAGGCAGCCGCAGAAAGCAGTTCATACTCGGTTCGCAGCTCGGTGAGATTGAGCGCGCAATGCTCTCGGATGAGCTGAAAGGCGTGAAAGTAAAAGTAGATCATGCGCCCTATAAGCGCCAGTATCGAGTGGTCAAGGTGACACACGAATCGGCCGAGGAGCTGAAGTTCGAATTAAAAGACCACGGCGAGACGACGGTGGCAAAATACTTCCGCCAGAGGTACCCAAGGTTCATGAAATTTCCTCAGTTGCCCTGCATTCAGTCGGGCACCTCGCAGCGCAAAGTCTACCTTCCTCTCGAGGCCTGCTCCATAGTGGGGAAACAGCCGTGCAGGAAGAAGCTGAGCGAGAGCTTGACCGCCAAAATGATCTCTCATACCGCACATGCTCCGGCAAAGCGTTTTGAGTCCATCGCTACCTCTGTCAACAAGGTGGTGGAGTACAGCGAGCCTTACCTGCGCAAGTTCAGCATCACAGTAGACACGAACCCAACAAAGCTAACAGGTCGCGTCCTGAATCCCCCGTTACTGCTCTTTAATGGCAAGAACAAGCATCCCAAAGACGGCACGTGGAATATCGCTGGCGTCAGACTCTTCACGACCAAGCCCGTTCAGAAATGGGCACTGCTGCGCGTGAACTGCGACCTCGGGGATGTTGAATCTACCCTGATAGAAGATCTCCGGCACACTGCTGACAACATCGGTATGTGCCTGAAAGACCCCGTTCCCAATGTGCGGACAGGCGTCGAACCAGAGGCAGATTGTACAAGCAGCTACGTGTTCTGAAGGCCGAACAAGTGGAACTCGTAATAGTGGTGCTCGGGGATGAGGCGCCCTACGCCGACATCAAGGAGGCCGCGGAGGTACAGGTGGGGATCCGCACCCAGTGCATAAGAATGCAGAACGTGGTGGACAACTGGAGCCGTCCGCTGATCATCAACCTCTGCCTCAAGATCAATGCCAAACTGGGCGGGACCAACAACGCGCTCGCGAGCGCGCAGATGCCTCAACTGCTCAAACAGTTTGCCATGATCATCGGCGCCGACGTGACTCACCCAGCGCCGGGAGACAGGTGAGCCACTTCTCGCCTCTCCGTACGGTGCGCTATCCTGCCATCCATTTGCACTAGTAGTAATAATGGTAATATTACGAAATCATCATTACTAATGTGAAAGCATTTCCAGTCTGTCAGCACTGGAAGTGTCCGTAAAACGTAAAAATAACTGCACTAATTAACAACTCTAATCACTTACACTAGTTGATGATGGCTAATATACTGATCATTGAGATGTTTAACATATGTAATTATTTACGCTAAATAATGGGACCAGTTGAGACCGTGTGACTGACGTCATAGATGCACGACTTCATCCTATACGTCTCATGACGTCACTCAAACAGCCAATTAAGGCACAAAAAAACCGGAGCCCTGGATGTCCGTGTCTGAGAAGTAGGACGATGTGCAGGTTTTCAAATAGTTCTAGAATATTGCATATGACGTCATATGGACAACCAAACGCTACTATCACGACGTACTGATACTTCCTGTCGGTAATAGCGCTTTGGTTTCGGTCGTGCGAGTTTCGGCCCAGTTGCCGCAGAAATTGTTCATTTTTATATTCACTCCTCTGCTTGCTGACACTATACCACACCTAGCAAGAGCCATACAATCGAATTTTACCTAATAGAAATTCGGGGGATCTGGGTCCTCTCAATGTACTTTGTTCGGTATTGCGCGCAAACCGTATGGCATTTGCCGCCCCGCCGCGGTGGCTCAGTGGTTAGGGCGCTCGACTACTGATCCGGAGTTCCCGGGTTCGAACCCGACCGCGGCGGCTGCGTTTTTATGGAGGAAAAACGCTAAGGCGCCCGTGTGCTGTGCGATGTCAGTGCACGTTAAAGATCCCCAGGTGGTCGAAATTATTCCGGAGCCCTCCACTACGGGACCTCATTCTTCCTTTCTTCTTTCACTCCCTCCTTTATCCCTTCCCTTACGGCGCGGTTCAGGTGTCCAACGATATATGAGACAGATACTGCGCCATTTCCTTTCCCCCAAAACCAATTATTATTATTATTATTATTCATTTGCCGATTGCATTCTGTCTACGACATCATTGTGATTTACTCGACCATTAGTTTCGCAGTACCGCGCAAATTGCTTGCAGCTCATTCGGGCCGCCTTGGCTAGCGGGTTTCAAGTTTCATCATAACTTGTTGGTATGATTCTTCATTAGGGACAACACTCTTGAACTGCATAGATATGCAGTCTCTCTCAATATGTACCTGTCCATACCGAAAATATGTAAACACCTTTACAGCTGTCGGTTAATCTAATGTTACAGTGGTATCCGTCCCGTCAGTATTTCGGTCCCTCTCAAACCTTTGATTTGAATGCGATGGTCAGGGTCGCCGATCACTGAATCTGCCAGTAGAAGGGTCACTGTTTGGGCGCGTTAAGCGGGACGGCCTTCTGTACACTCCTTGTTTTGCACAGCGTGAGACCCTCCATTGCTGCCTGTGTGGCAAGTGTGGACAAAGTTCCCTCCCAATACCGAGCGGCCATCCGTGTCCAGATCCAGCAGCAGGAAGCCGTGGCCAGGGTGGAGATCATCGAGGACCTGAAGGTCAGTGCCGTACACATCTGTTCGCAGTCGCAACGCTGTGACATTGCGCAGAATGAAAAAAGGCAGTGCAGCTCCATGTCGTTCTGAACATGGTGGCGAATTCTGTTCCCGCTATGATGCGTGCACCCGTGCAAGATTTTTCCAGACAAAAAGGTGTTACCGTAATGATACCGGAGGCTGTTGTCCCATTCTGGAGTCTTGGAAAACCGCGAACCTCTCATAGCAATTACAAGCTTATAGCCCTGCCTAGCTGTTCAACTAAATCTGTTTTAAAATTTCGGATATTGGGTTGATGGGAGACTTAGAACAACGCTATCGACCTTTTTCTTAGTTAGCTCTCATGTAGTTCGGCATTTTGGGGCTTTGTTTCCGCTCGTCCGGCAGCGAATGCTACATTCATCGCTACCAGATTTCGATTCCAAGCTAAAACTTTTCCCGCCACTGCGATTCAAACCCGGGACTCTCTGATGACTCTCTGATGAGTAAGGCGGCGGAAACTGGGACTCCATGGCTGCTGGCGGCGAGCGCTGCGCTCCCGCTTAATAGTTTTTTTTGGGGGGAAAGGAAATGGCGCAGTATCTGTCTCGTATATCGTTGGACACCTGAACCGCGCCGTAAGGGAAGGGATAAAGGAGGGCGTGAAAGAAGAAAGGAAGAAAAAGGTGCCGTAGTGGAGGGCTCCGGAATAATCTCGACCACTTGTGTATCTTTAACGTGCACTGACATCGCACAGCACACGGGCGCCTTGG
The DNA here is from genome assembly GCA_030143305.2 of Amblyomma americanum. NCBI lineage: Eukaryota > Metazoa > Arthropoda > Arachnida > Ixodida > Ixodidae > Amblyomma > Amblyomma americanum. Next base: position 67,906 of record JARKHS020032936.1, read on the forward strand.
CGTTTTTCCTCCATAAAAACGCAGCCGCCGCGGTCGGGTTCGAACCCGGGAACTCCAGATCAGTAGTCGAGCTGCGCTCCCGCTTAGTACCAGCTTTCCAGCTCGCCCCGTCTGCCCACTGACGTCATCGGGGTAAGGGACGCGCGGACAGGTGTGCCGCCCTAATCGGTTGAGAGCTGCTGCGAGCAGATGATTTTTAAAAGTTGTTTCTAAATTACAAGCTCCACGCAGAGCTTTCAAATTTCACTCGAATACCCACAGGGACCACCTCTATAGATCTGCTGCGCTAGATTATGTCCATCGGAGTCATTTCACGGTCCCTTTAATGGAAACAACTTGAGTGGACACAACGGCAGCCGTGTACCACCGTCGCGAAACTCCGATCGCGACCGGGGTGATATGCCCGCCAGAGAAATGTCCTTGGGAACAGTTGTTTTACGTTAACACAAACGTTGCATAGCCCCATGCAGCTCAGTAATCCGGATACTCTACGCTGTTATAACAGACGCGAGCGAAAAGGCTGCTTTTCCTTTACGCCATATCCAGCGCGCTATAGGAAACGTAACCACCGATAACGTAACCGGCGATAACATGTCAATCGCCGCGCACAATCATTTCTAAGACACGTGGCAAACAGCCACTTCATCACTGCCACGATCAATAAAACATCTCTCCTATCACTCGGAGTTCTAATTGTGGTCTGTGATATTACTGTTCATTTCATTATCTTACTGCCCCCCCCCCCCATTGATAACAAGGGGGTGGGGGCAGTAAGGTAATGAAATGAACACTAATTGTCGCATGTGACCAATATCTTTCGCTCAGTTGCCATTTTTCCTTCAAGGCATTGCCGACCTGTCCACCGAGTATGTGACACTTCCTGTGCCATTTCCTTATCTCAAGAAACAGTTGCGGGGTTACCGCCGCTGCTGATGTGTGAAGGAGAGGAGCCCACGACGGATGTTAGCGAACAGTGTGCTCCGTGGGATGCTTGCACATTCGCTGCGCCGGCGGCAGGGCATGCTCTCTATTCCGGCGAGAAAGTCAAAAACCTGTTCATATCGGAGCTATGTGTAAGGCCGCATAAAGTTGTGTAGGCCAGTAACCACACAAGTTCGAAACAGAGGAAGTACCTAAACCTGCTCGAAACCAACAGGCCACGGTCAAGTAGCCATGCTGCTCATCGGAAAGTAGCCGCTTGTGTCAGGGTGGCTTGCTCGCGTGCATAAAATGTCTAATTGTTCTTGTGTCAGTGCTAGTGTTCTTATTCCCTTATAAAAATAATTTATAGTCTAGACTTCTTATGCTATATTGCCTTTCTATAGGTATTTCTTCTGTAGACCCAGTCTACTGTATGGCCATAAATCCATAGATCGTCTATAGGATCTATCTGTATTGCTTACTATTCTCTAACATTTGTCCATAGTCTATAGCCTTTATAGCCAATTTCATAGACTGGCCAAGGAAACTTGTCAGGGTTGTCTCATTGCATGCACGCGCCAGACCGAACCTTACCTGCTGTAGGTGCCGCCAGTTGCAACCAGATTTCGCTGCATAATTCGCTAAGCAGCTTTTCTGTAATCTTTCGCGTTCGCTTTTGTGTAGCTCGCTTTTTAGGTTTGCTGCGTTTGAGCGGAGCCGCCAACTATTGCGCGTCATTGTTGCAGGGGATGGTCAAAGAGCTCCTGACGGCCTTTCGACAGCAGATTAAACAGAGGCCGCAGCAGATCATATTCTACCGAGACGGAGTCAGCGAGGGGCAGTTTGACATTGTACGGGACCAGGAGCTGTCGGCCATTCGGAATGCCTGCCGCGAGTTCAGCCTAGACGACTCGTACAACCCGCCCGTGACGTTTATCATCGTCCAGAAGCGTCACCACACCCGTTTCATGCCGGTCAACGAGCGCGACGGCGTGGGGTCGGGCAACAACATCCCTCCTGGCACGACCGTCGACAGTGTGATCACGCAGCCCTCCCATTGCAACTTCTTCCTCTGCAGCCACGCTGCCATCAAAGGCACCAGCAGGCCTGCCCACTACTACGTACTCCATGACGATTCGAAATTTTCTCCAGACGACCTCCAGAAGCTGAGCTATTACCTTTGCTACACCTACGCTCGCTGTTCCCGCAGTGTCAGCATTCCAGCGCCGGTGTACTACGCGCACCTGGCGGCGTTCCGCGCCAAAGAGCACATCGCTAGTGCATGCAGACAGCGGAGAACAATGAGCTTAACCACCAAGCAGTACGAGAGGGCAGTAACAGTGAGAGAAAACTTGAAAGACACAATGTACTTTGTGTGAGTACTTCAGTTCGTGCTGCATTAGCGTCGCATGACATTTTAATGACTCGCAGTTTTCTTTTACGCGTGCTATTCGCGCTGAGCAGTATGACAGCTTCAGTCATGGTGACTGAGGCAATGCAGAAGACAATGTATTTCGCGCGAGTACTTGGGCTACTTTAGCTTCGAATGATATATGGTTTTATGACTCGATAATAAATCTCGCTTTTATCCTGTTTGTGGAATTCCTTTCCTTTTCAGATATCGATATCACTGCGACTGCCCGTTTCTGTAGTCACTTTTTTGGGGGACTGCACTGAATCCATGAACAAGTGATCCAGATATGCTGGGGCGATTATTGACACCAGCTGTAGCTGTACACTCGGCACGCTGCAAAGAGGTGGTCCCCTGGAGATAACAAACAACTTGTGGCTGCTGTTGGTGCTCCCGTTGCCCGGCACAATGGGGGCATGGTGCACAAGCTCATTGTACATAGCATCCCGGTCACGTCATGGTGGAGCGCGTAGTTGGAGGCCGCTCCAGCTAGCATAAGCGGATAGTCTTGCATGCGGAGCTCTGCCGTTGCGCGACCGTTGAATTTTGCACGAGGACTAGTCCATAAGACCGCTTCTTAAGCTTGCCCCCCCCCCCTCCCCCCGCCACGTGGTAGAGCTGATCCGGGTGCCTGCGTACTCTGGAAACCCCGGCAACGAAGCCACCAAAGACCAGGGCTCATCAACCGGACGGCGGCGGAATCTGCCTTTTCCCGGAAGTGCATGCACTCCTCAAGCGAGCTGACACAGGAATCTACCCCACCAATCCCTTGACATTTATCCGATTAAATTGGCCGATTAAAACCTAGTGGTTACCCCTCTCATGCGATTTCCATGGAATGTGATAAGCTTCTAAGATGGATCAATAGACTCGGAGACAAACCTAAGCAAGAAACAAGTTTGTGGTGGTGCCTTACGCACATGGTGTTGGGCATGGTTTAAGGAATGTGGCGGCGAGATACGATGATGTGTTTTTTTTCAGCGCCAAGGAAACTTGGAAGTGTGTGCAGACAGGTGGAAGAGAAGGCGAATGCAACAACGGCGAAGAAAGAACGGAGGCTGTCAGACCAACCATAAGAGCCCTCCTTGTGCCCTGCAATGTCGGTGTTTACAGGATACCGTGCACTTGCGGAGTGACTTGTATTGGCCAGACCGGACGTTGCGTTAACGCTCGTCTAAGTGAGCACCACAGGTCCTGAGATAATGGGTCATCTTGAAAACTTGCCCGTCACTGGAGGGAAGGTACATGCACCCCTCTGTCTTCTAAAACCGTCATCTTAAGTAAACAATGACAGCCCAACGCGTGAGATATTGGAGGCTTTTCACATCCGCCTGGAATCAGATAGTTGCATTTGTGATCCTTCTGTCGCACTAACTGATAAAGAAATGATGTTCTTACCCGGCCAAAATGTGGGCATTATGTTTAGCTTCTGCGTATTTTGTTTTCCCTCCCGTTTGTGTTTGGTGTTAGTATCTAAGATGCTTTTGACGTGAATAAAAATCTAGTTGCGAGTCAGCGCTTGCGGTGTCCATTATTCGTTGTGTCCCATTGTTTTCTTGCGCTGTTCAGATAGGAGTTATCACCAAATATTAAGGCACCGCCTCCAGGCCCGCACCCTTCCCTCCCCCTATTTCCCGCATCCACCCGGCAGCATATATACAGCCCCTCCTGTACCCACTGCACCCGCCCCCACGCTACCCTTAGCCGCATACTCCTTGAATGTCCTGCGGACCCTCCCCCAAGGGGCCCGGAACTCCTGACCACTTGGGAGGAATGGGAGACCCTACTGCGCTCGACGGACCTAGCCAGGCAAAAGATGGTCGCTGGTCGGGCCACCCACGTTGCGGAACTTAACGAACTCATCAACGCATAGCGCAGTGTGGTCGTGGGGGCCCACAGGTTACTAGTAACACATTACTAGCAGTGTAACAGATTACTAGCAACCCACTATTGAAAAAGAAAAAAATAACGGCAGAGAGCGTTACGCCTTAGAAAAAATACTAAATGCCTTAGAAATTCCGACAAGATGTAATTTGTTAAGATGGATAGCTGGGCGAGTTAATTGGCAGTCGTTGATTGTGTGTGGTACAGCGCAAAAAACACGAGACAAAGTAGAGGTCGACACGGAAGGGCGCTGATCAGTGATCAGTCGCAACTAATTAGTTGAAAAACATATTTTATACATCCGTCCTGTGAAACTGAAAAGCCCAGAGCACTTGCAAACAGCTCTTCAAGGTGATGTAACATTGTCATCTCATCTGCCATGTGATGATTCTCTGTAAAGAAACCGAGCCTCCCCCTTTTTTATCCGATGTCATCATGATTTATGAAGAAACGAAACCTCTTTATCAACGAGCAATCATAAGTCTGGCGAACACATTGTAGCTGTTTCTTTCGGATGAAATATGCTTCCATTATTTATTTTGTTTTATCCCGGTGGCGAAACAAAATGTGTTTGCAACCAAAGCACGGCACTTTGTCATGTCTTCTTTCCCGCAATTGCGGCCATCGTTGATCGCGCCAGTGTTCTTTCAAATGGGAATGAATTGAATCCGGCACTGAACTGAGACGTTCACGCGGATGAATGTTAGTGCATCGGCCGGTTTAATCTCTTGTTTGTGGCTTTATGTTTAGCCACCAGCCAGTTGCAGCAACCTTGCAATGAGGTTTCGTTTCATGAGAGTTCATGATGACTTGGGGTTGAAAAGGGGGGGGGGGGGGGGGGGGAGTGGCTCGGTTTTTTTTAACAGGGGCTTACCACGTGGCAGAATGAGTTAGAAATGATAACGTTACACTAGCTCTTGGAGGTATGCGAGGCAACGCTCGACCATGTCTTCTGCTATGTCTTTCGTCTTTTTCGCGCTGTACCGCCCACAATGAGTGTAGTAATCGGTTACGTACAAGTCTGCACTCATGCGGAGTCAGCTAATTGTTCGGAAAGTTTTCAGCGCCGGGATTCTTTCATTTGCGACACGTTACGTGAAGCAGACGAAAAAAAAAAACGTGCATTTTTGCATCGCTCGAGAAAAATGCATCATAGCAGGTGCGGCACCAATAAGTAAATTACCGCTCAGTAATCTTTTTTGTTTGTTTGTTTGTTTGTTTGTTTGTTTGTTTGTTTCATCCGTACCGCTGCTTGACCGCCACAAGTGTTCCTCGCTCTAAAGTGAATAAAAAGCGGGATATAGCAGGTGTTTCAGGGAAGACTTTCAATAATTTTAAAGAATAGGTTTTTTGAGGTAAAAACACGGCTTTTTCAGCATAACAATACCAGTTTTGGCGGACACCAGAAAGCCGGTGAATCGTTTTAAGTAGTAAGCTCGTTAACTAAATTTAAATAACCAACTTCTTCACTAGCTTGTTGCAATTAGAGATTTGTAGTCGTTCGTTTGATAGGTCTACGGTTTATGTGGTTTTAACGTCCCAAAGCGACTCCGGATTTGAGGGACGCCGTAATGAAGGTATCCGGAAATTTCGACCACCTGGGGTTCTTTAACGTGCACTGACATTGCACAGCACACGGGCCTCTATCAATTCACCTGTACCGAAATGTGACCTCCGCGGTCGGGATCAAACACGCGTCTTTCGGGTCAGCATCCGAGTGCCATAACCGCTAAACCACCGCGGCGGATAGCCATGAGAGATTTTAGAATTCCGAAAACGCGCTTACCCTTGGCGCTGTGGCTGGACAAAACTTGGCTCTTTTGACTAGTTACGTGCACTGAAAAGGTTGCCTTGCTTGCATGCTTTCCGAAAGCGCGTGCATTTTGGCACGATGTAGCCAAATTTTGTCGAGCCACAGCGCCGATGGTAATAGCGTTTTCGAAATTCTAAAAAGTTATATGGCTATCGCTAACGACAGGCTACAAATCTCTAATTACAACTACGCGCCTAACTCTAATAGTTGAAAAGTTAATTATTACAAAATTATTTAACCAGCTTACAACTTAAAACGATTCAGCCAATGTCGCAGAAAAGCCGATGTCGTCACTGTCACTGAGGATGACCGAAAAATCCACGAAAAATATCCAAATATCCACAGAAGCAACTTGGCTTTGCTGGCACGTGGGCCACAAGGTCACATAACCTTGTGGCTCACCTGCCAGCGTGACCAATTATGGCGTCATCACAACCTGCACATTAGATTTTCAGCAAGCTGTCCACCGTGTCATGTGGAAGTTAATGATTGGTCCCCCCCCCCCCCCCCCCCTCCCCCTGTTCCGGTGTCTCTGGCTGTCGACATGCGGGCGATGTCAAGGGTTTGCCCAGACTTCGGGAATGCAGGAGATACGTCTAGGAAGGATCAAGTGATCATTATTCCCTTGACGACATTATTCCCTTGACGACTGTCTTTTTTTTTCTGTAAAGAACCGCGCTTGAGTGATCGTTCCTTAGGCGTATACGATTTTCTACCATGAACGTGTTCGAAGGAAATGACAAATGTCAAAGTTAGCAATGTAACTTCTGTGCGGTGGGAAGTGGTAGGGGTGTGTATTAATTGTGCTGTTTGCGTGCTTGTTTGCAACATCAACATTCCCAAATGTTTGTCTAGTCGAGGGAACTGCAGAGTTTTGGCCTTCCTTTCCCCGACAATTGTATAATCAATATTCTTTCCCCGATCTATTGATTAGACGGCGAAAACCTTATTTTCCATTTTCTAATCACTGATTGGTGAGGAGGTTGGTGAGGAGGGTCACTTGTTACCTGATTGGTTGCTGTCCCCGCTAAGGGCGGAGACAGAGGGTTTAAAAGTAAGCGCTCTGGGTTGAACCAGGGCTGAATTCGTCCGATCAACGGGTTAGTCATGTTCTAAATAGTTTTCTCCTTGCGTTCGTTTCTTCTTGTTTTATTTATGTTGAAAATAAATAGATAACATTCTCCTTTCCTCGAGTAACGTGGATGTTTCCAAGTTAGAAACAAAAATAACAAATCGGAAAGCGCTTGTTTCCTTGCCTGTTATTTCGGTTTGGTTTGGTTTATGGGGATTAAACGTCCCAAAGCGACTCGGGCTATGGAGGGACGTCGTAGGTGAGGGCTTTTCGACCACCTGGTGGTTCCTGTCCGCCCAAAAGGGGAAACACAACTGGCGCAGTCGAGAGAGGATCTCAACTGGCGCAGTCGAAAGGGGAAGAACAACTCCAAGTAGGAGACAGGAAGGCGCTACTACCTGTTCTCACGTTTTCTTCGCTGGTTCCGCAATGCCAGAGGTAAGCAAAATAGCCCGAATTGCAACTTAGTCATCGTCCTTGTGGCATTTCACATCTTTTTAGTTATATATTCGTGAGCAATGTGTCTTCAAGTGTTTCCACACGCTCGGTGTTTAAATTTCTCATGGTTCATGTAGCCCCTTTATTTCGTCACATCTTAGACGTGCTTTGTTGAAAACAAAAAATAATAAATCGGCAAGCACTTTTGTTCTTGCCTGTTCTCTCGGTTTTTTTTTTGTTTATGGGGATTTAACGTCCCAAAGCGACTCAGGCTATGAAGGGAAGCCGTAGAGGAGGGCTCCGAAAATTTCGATCACCTGGCACTTGGCTTCGCACACTACTCGGGCAACAGCGTTTCGCCTCCATCGAAATGTGACCGCCGCGGCCGTGATCGAACCCGCGTCTTTCGGATCAGCAGCTGAGCGCCATAACCACTGAGCCACCACGGCGGCACAAATATAATTTCTTGACGTCGTGTAAAAGCTGTCATTGGGATAGCAAACGATCCATTGACAATAACAATTAATAGTATCGTTTATTTCCTGCGCAGAAGTACAAATGCTGTCTTGCCGAAAGCCTCGAAAGGCTCGAGACGCCCTCTGCACATTTAACACATCGCAAGGCGTGCTCCCAGAAAGCCTCGTACCATTTTCATTTTGGGAGCACTGCAGCCCGAATTTCGTGTGAGAATACGTTTCGAAGCAGTCTACAGAGTCGATGTGACCGTGGTCTCGCGGTGATGCAGTACAATCAGCCATGTTACCAGGCAATCAGATTACTAGAGCAGGCGATATCTAAAGAGCGACTGCGATGAAGAAAACGAGCGGAGGGTGAAAGTTGGATCCGATAGCAGCGCCGGTAACGCTATCAGACGATTTTCCCGTGATTCTTTGCGTTCGCTCTGTAAACGCCCCTAACCCGTAACGACAACGTCATTGTTGCGTAGACAGCGCTGCTATATATTTGACTGGGCTGCCTAGAAAGCGCCCAGAAAGCCTGTGCTGGTGCTAGCAAACGGACTGACCTAGCTGGAGCGACGGTAACTGTGGTGCCGTGCGCAGGACCGCGTGGTTGCAAAGTTGCAGCCGCACGGAAAGTGCGCAGTGTGGCCGTAGGAATTGCTTTTTACTGCAGCAGTCGCAGCCTGACACGTTACGGCACCGTGGGCTTGAGGAGGCAGGAGTGACAGCGGCAGTGTTGTGCGGTGTACTACTTCTCGACGAGTGCCGACGATACACGAGACATGGCGTCTGAAGGTGCAGGTGGCCGACGTGGCGGAGGCGGTGGCTGGGGCAGAGGCAGGGGCAGAGGCGGAGGCAGGGGCAGAGGCGGAGGCTGGGGCAGAGGCGAAGACCGAGGTCGCGGACGCGGAAAGAGCCCCTACAAAGGTGAGAGCACATATTTCAAAACTGTTCGAAGCTGGTGCGCTCAGGCTCCTTACACTACCTCCAGTGCACGAGCTGCTGCAAACGAAGCCATGCCATTCTTCTGGAACGACGTCTTACGTTATCCAGCTCATTCCGCAGTTTGCTTGGGGGAACACGGTCCACATGCAGGGGAGGCGAACTTTGTGCGCCTATTTAATTTATATCCAGCTCTGCAATGCACTACCAGTAAAATCGTGCAATTTGTTTTCTTAATTTACTGCTGCATTTTTTAAGAGGCGCCTTTTGTGTCATTGTCTAATTACCAAAACCAATGTCAATTCATGATATCATGATTATCGCCGTTCCTTGCACAGCTCCTGTTTAGTTGCGTTTAACAAGCAATGAACTGAAATTGGCTGTTGGCCCCAGATGAAACATGTTTCATTCCTTCCTACGACCAATAATGCATTTTCTGCTTATCTCCTATTGGAGTCTTTTTTTTTCAGGAAAGTGTAATGGTGCCTTGAAGATAATAAGGAGGCAGCTCCAACCCCCCCGGTTCAAAGGGAGACATAAGTCCTGTCGGTCCCGAAGGTTGTTCTGGTCCTGTCTTGCACCTGCTGATGATCTTAAATGCGGTGTCTCTGCAGTGCAAGGGCTACGTGCGTGCTGGAATATCAACGTGTATTAATCAGACTAGCTATTCTGGCCACTTCTTTGGTTACTAACCATCTGAAAACCATACTTGCACACTAGGTCTCACCTGTCTGCATTTGGAGGTGTCAATTTTTCGTTGACCTGCAAGCCTTCATTTCTCTGCACTGTTCACACCTTGTGCGTGGCTGTTCCTATTTGTCCAGACCTTGTCCGTTCCAGTAAGATTGCAAATTCCACGCATTTGGTCTTCACTGCAGACGGAGCCCCTCGTGAAGAACAGGGACCTTCCCGGCCCGCGGCAACACAGCAGCAGCCCCCCTTACAGGCAACCCAGAGGCGGTCCATCGAGGCCCAGCAGCCAGCCCACATGCAGGCCAGAGGTGCTGGCATACGATGGGCCGACATTGCTGCCGCACCTGCTAAACCAGCCACGCCTCGGCAGCCGGTCGCCCAGCCTCAGGGTGCTGCGGCAGCCGCCAGAGAGCCCGTGGGCATGGGTGCCATACGGAAAGCCTTGCCCGCCGTAGCACCTGCTCCTTCTGATGTTCCGCAGCAGGCGGCTGCCGCACCTGCTAAACCAGTCACGCCTCGGCAGCCGGTCGCCCAGCCTGAGGGTGCTGCGGCAGCCGCCAGAGAGCCCGTGGGCATGGGCGCCATACGGAAAGCCTTGCCCGCCGTAGCACCTGCTCCTTCTTCTGATGTTCCGCAGCAGGCGGCGCCGTTTCCCCCGCGAACGGAATATGGCACAGCGGGGACTCTGATAGCCCTGGAGGCCAACTACTTCCAGATTGAACTGCCACGCGGCAACGTGTTCCACTACGATGTTACGATCCGGTCCTCTCCAAAGGAGGAGGACGGCAAGGTACCCGCAGAAATGACTCTCTGCCTCAGCGCACGCGTCAACAGGACGGTCATCCAATCCCTTGTGGTTCAGCATAGTGAAAAGCTGGACAATATTCGGCCAGTATTCGACGGCCGCAAAAACTTGTACACACGCGAGCAGCTGCCCTTCACGAAGCGAGACTTCGAGGTTCCGTACAGTAAGGATGGCCGGGAGCGGAAGTTCAACGTTGCCGTCAAGTACGCGGCCACGGTGAGCTTGGATGCGCTGCATAAGATGTACGAGAGGGAAGTGCACGTGTCGCAGCAGGCGATTCAGGCGATTCAGGCGCTTGATATCATCGTGAGGCACGGCCCCTGTATACAGTCTACGCCCGTCGGCCGGTCAATCTTCGGGACTTCACAAAATGGGCGCGCCCTGAGCAGTGGCCACGAAGTCCGCTTCGGCTACTACACAAGCGTGCGGCCCACTCAGCAGAAGCCCATGCTCATTGTTGACAGCTCGGCAGCGGTGTTCTACGAGGCCATCCCACTTACCAGTTTCATACAAAAGCATTTTTCTGACGGCCCGAGGTTCAATCTCAACAGCGCCACGCGGCTCAACGAGATTCAGCGCGATGCTCTCTCCGCGGAACTCAAAGACGTGAGAGTGCAAGTTGATCATTTGAAGCCCCCTCGCAGGCATCGAGTGGTCAAGGTGACTCATGAATCGGCCCAGCAGCTTCAGTTCCCATTCAAGGACGGCAGTATGACGACGGTGGCCAACTACTTCTTAAATCAGCGCGACATCACCTTGAAGTACCCTCTCCTGCCCTGCATTCAGTCCGGCACCCTGCAGCGACCCATCTACCTGCCACTCGAGCTCTGCACCATTGTGGAGGGGCAAGCCTACAGGAAAAAGATTAGTGCAAGCATGACCGCGCAGATGATCAAATGCACCGCACATCCTCCAGATGAGCGCTTCAAAAAAATAGTGAACTCGGTCGATGAGGTAGTGTGTGCAAGTGAGCCGTACCTACGTGCATTCGGCATCACGGTTCTCAAGGGTAGCACATACCTGAGCGGTCGCGTCCTGACTGCCCCTTCCCTGCGCTTTGGCGGGGTACGGCAGGAGGCACAGCATGACTGCAAGGGTGTGTGGAACTTCAAGGACCGCTGGCTCCTGCAGGCTATGCCCGTGACGAAATGGGCGATTGTCTACGTGGCATGTCGGAGATCAACAAGTGATTTCAATACCCTCAAAGCAAAGCTGCCGGTCGTCGGTGGTCAGCTGGGGATTACCGTGAGTACTCAGCCCGGTGGGTATCGAGCCAGGGCGCCAGAGCAGATTTTGGACCTACTAAATCGCCTCAAATCCGAAGGCATTGACTTCGTCATTGTTGTACTCGGGGACAAAACTCTCTACGCGGACGTTAAGGAAATTGCGGAGGTGAAGGTGGGTATCATGACCCAGTGCATCACGGAGGAGAACGCTACGTCCAATTGCACATACTCTCTCATCACCAACCTGTGCCTGAAGATCAACGCCAAGCTAGGCGGCACCAACACTGGACTCTTCCGCGGTGAACAGCTGGACCGGTTGCTCGGAGAGTCTATCATCATCGGGGCCGACGTAACGCACCCAGCACCAGGAGACGGGTGAGCCACGGAATGTCCTATATTTCGCGCAGAAGCGTATCCCACGAAGCACGTACCTTCTATAAGACGACTTCAAACATCTAGCAACGTCTAACTCTAGATTGAAACGTTTAAAAACATTACAGCAATGGAGGTTTATCCACGAACGTTTAAAAAAAAGTTGGGCTGAGGCTTAGCTAAAGTGTTAAGCCTGGATATCTCGAAGCGAAAAGCTTCGTGGCGATGCTCGTGGTTTAGCTTAAGGTTTCATACATAGGGTTACAATTTGAGTATACCTTTCTAGCTTTTCCAAAATTTGTCTCAGGTATACAAAGCTTGTACAATCGTCAAAGATCCGGCAAATGTCAGTCTTTCACACACGTGGCCGAACGGGTTGTCCACAAAGTCTGTCGTAAAGACCTTGGTCGCGCTGGCACTTTCGCGGAGTTTCAACATGTAGTCTGTGTAACGGCGAGTCTTTACCTCTTCTTTTATGTCGTCGTCGTCTTCACTCTGTTGGCTGCTAACACTGGTAGGAAGGAAGGCCTCGGACGTTGCTGGCACATACCCACTACGGGGGAGTGGCCAAGACACAGGCGGTTAATTGCTGGATACAGGAAAGTTTTGACGGGAAAGGGAGTGGTAATAGGATGTAGCCTGAGAGATTGGAAGACGGAAGGACAGGGGTCCTGTTAACTTGGAGATCGAGGAAGGGACAATGGCTTAATGTGCATAATAGTATACAATGCCTGTAATGTTTCAATTTCGTACCGACTGAGAGCGGGAACAAGAAATTAGAAGGGGAGTCGCTGCGTTTCTTTAAGAAAAATTTGCACAGCAGAGCGCACTCCTGTCGCTTCGTCCAAGCAAAGAAGCGCCAATGGAAAGAACAACCGCGGAAGACACAGGCAAGCCCAGTTGATGAAATGGAATTTGCAAAAGACACTTCCTCAAATGAGAAAAGCGGCGGCAGAACAGCAGGAAGTGATCTATTGTCTCAGGTTCGACACAAAAAGGGCACAGTTGGGAAGCCGCAGTGGGGCACTGGTAGCAGACGCGGCTAAGAGCCGCTTTTGAGCGTCTTGCCGTCGTCGTTTAGCGAGACGCTCCTATCGTTGTGCTCTGGTGTTTCGGTTGCTCGTTTAGCTCTGCTCTTTTCATTCGTTCTTCGAAACCGCTCGACGTCTCTCGAAGTACAGCCTTCGCTCACCTGTCCACTCTCAATTGACGCAGCCAAACGGCGCTATTCAGCGTCATTTTGCCGCCGCTTAGCAAGGTGTGCCTCTCGTGATTCTGGCGTTTCAGCCGCTTGTCTAGCCTTGCACTTTTCATATCTTCGCTGCATTTGAGCAAACTCCCACGCTACCACTTCTGGGTCTTCTCCTTCCATGGCGAAAGGTCAGACGACGGAGTCAGAGCGCGGTGGCTACGACAGCAGTGGCTGCGGCAGCAGCGACCACCTGCGCTCCGCGTGACGTCACTCGGTTTCGCGCATGCGCAGCTGTGGCAAATCTGTAGTGTGGCTCACGCGAAGCCCGGTGTTGACGAGCCTAGTGAAGCTTTTCGCTTCAAAATACCTTCAATTGAGGTTTATTCACAAACGTTTTAGGAGCTTCTTTAAACATAAAATTTCCAAGCAACGTTTTAAAAATTTCTGGCGAGAAGTATACTCAGGAACGTTTAACGTGTTTATTTACCAGCCATTTGTTCCGAACGTAACTTTGCATGAATGTCCAAGTACTTGACACAGTCAGTAGGGCCGCCGCGGTGGCTCAGTGGTTATGGCGCTAGGCTGCTGTCCGGAAAGACGCGGGTTCGATCCGGGCCGCGGTTGTCGAATTTCGATGGAGGCGAAATTCTAGAGGCCCGTGTGCTGTGCGATGTCAGTGCACGTTGAAGAACCCCAGGTGGTCGAAATTTCCGGAGCCCTTCACTACGGCGTCTCTCATAGCCCGAGTAGCTTTGGGACGTTAAACCTTCATAAACCAAACCAAACAGTCGATACATGTGAACTAACGCCGCAGTGAACCTAAGTCCAATCATATGAATGTTTGTAAATCTTTTATTTCGATGGTTAGTGACGACTGAGCTAGCCATGTGCGTGACTCCGTGCCAATTAACATGACATAATTGCGCACGGCCATTGCGGCAGCACATATCCTGAGCGAACTGCACATATCTTGAGCAAACAATCTGCAGCTCTAAAAAAAAGCATGGGCACTAAACCTAATGAAGTCCCACTGGTTGATCTTAGAGGGTTCTGAATATATAGCAGACTGTTGTTGAGTCTATAGGCTTCATATAAGCAGCGATTTCCAAAAAAGTCTAAATACGTTCCTACTAAGAAGTTTTCTAGATCTTTTTTAGCGGTGCATTAGCAGTCGTATAACACCTCTTTTTTGCCTCCTGGCCTACAGAACATCTGAACATAAATTTCTCATAGAGATTACCGTGCACTTTTGTAGATGTTTGTTACACGTTCCGTAGCGTGATTCGTGTATCGTAACTAAAGAAATGGAACAGAAATTGGAAAACGGGGTGTTCAAACGTGTCTGAATGCTCATAATGGAAAGCCAGTGCTTGATGATCCTAATTCAGTAAATTTATTATGTCGTTGCTTGTCTTCTGTCGTGTTGGTCTTTCTCGGCCTAATGCAACAGCTCGATCTCTCATGGCCGGTCTGTCGACCGGTTGGCCCGTCGTGTTGTGCTCATGACGGCCCCCTTTCCTCGCTATCAAACACAGGCAGAGACCCTCCATTGCTGCCTGTGTGGCAAGTGTGGACAAAGTTCACTCCCAATACCGAGCGTCCATCCGTGTCCAGATGCAGCAGCAGGAGGCCGTGGCCAGGGTGGAGATCATCGAGGACCTGAAGGTCAGTTGTGTGCAGGTCTGTTTGTGGCGCCAACGAGGTGCAAGTGCGCAGACTGTATTAGACGTATAGACCTACTATGCTATTTCATCCTGAAGCCCCCGTACGCCCTTAAGCCCAGTCTGCATTGTTCGAAAGCAGAATTGTAAGCGGCCCTGGCGTACTTCGAGACCAAGCGTCTTCGAAAATATCTGAAATGCGTGCGTATTTTTTGGCTCGCAGCATGAGTGCGCATTTGTATCCGTGAAAAACTTCGTTACATTTGAGAGGTGCCTTTATTACGCGTAGAATTTCACTGATGCAATGAAAAGTGGAATCGAAGTGCCGTGCGTTAAAGATCCCCAGGTGGTCGAAATTATTCCGGAGCCCTCCACTACGGCACTTATTCTTCCTTTCTTTCACTCCCTCCTTTATCCCTTCCTTTACGGCGCGGTTCAGGTGTACAAAGATACGAGACAGATACTGCGCCATTTCCTTCCCCCAAAAACCAATTATTATTAATAAACCGCCCTGGAAAACAAGAGGGTTGATTTTTTTTTTGGCAAGCCTCGTATAGTTATTGGTTAAATCTGAATCGTAACAGCACAATGTTTGTAGGCAGTTCAACAGCCACTAAGAAGAGCTATACAGAGCTATCAGCATTCAGACGTGTACTTAGCCACCCAACTAGGGGCAACAAGATGGCATACAGTCTCGAAGCGAAATGTGCCGTTACAGCATGTCATTCTGCATCACTTGGTGCTGTGACAGGACGGAGGCGTTCCAGCGATGCAGTTACGGCGGAGGAATGCTAGCTTTGGGAGCAGTCTCGTTCAAACAGCGAATGCAGCGTACTCCTATGCAGTTCAGCGATCCGAAAACTGTAAATTACTAACGTGATGCAATAGGAAGCGGTTGCTTCTTAAATTTTTCTATACGGCAACCGCACTAGGGAACGTAACAGCCCGTAACAATTTATCAATCGCAGAGCAGGCGCAGCGACTCAATCCCCCCCCCCCCCAAAAAAAAAAAAAAGAATAGAAAGAAAGGGGGCTCGGAGCTCATTTTCGTCAAACCATAAGTGGAGAGTTGAACGGAAACCCTCTTGGTCGGGTACGACCAAGCATATCGTGTCCATCCATTGAATGAATGTTGCAGAAGCTCCGAAACTCATAATCAGTGCATTGTGTTCCCTGTCGGATACAAACAATGAGTTAGTGACGCTATTCGAATCGGTTATGGCCCGTGTACTTAACTGGCTCGCAAATAGTCATGGCGCTGACGGTGTGCCCATATAGTGGCGGTTTTTAGCAGTGAATATGACATCATTGGGTGGGAGCTTGATGATTGGACAAACTGTAAATATACTGCAAATTGTTCATAGATATCTTTTGCGTTCTATATTACATAAGCAATATATACCACCTGGTTTGCCTTAGATAAAAGCGCTGTACAACAAAAATACACCACCCGAGGTTCTGGCCGTTTTTCCTTCGAAGGACTTTGCGCCTCTCTGTACACACCTTACGGCCTAGCGCACAGCAAATTTAATTATGGCTACTCTCTATGTATACAACTGCTTTGCGGAATCGATCTGTTCGAGACATTGCACTCTACAAGCGTTCGTTTCGGTCCCAAGGAAGGATGCGTAGGAAGGTTACACCGTCAGCTTGAAGGATCACATGGCGCCACGTTCCCGTCAACAGCGCGTGTGCCTAGCTTGCCGTGACCAATCAGCGCGTTCCTATAATGGCGAGCCATGGTCCGCTGTAAACATCAGCGGCACGCTACGCGTAAAGTATCTAGTATCTTGCGCAGGCTGTCATTCCGCCGCAGTATCTCGCGCTCGAGTTGCGATCCCTAAGTCTCGCAACGTCACACATCAGCGTTCCCTTCTGCGCCGCCGACGTGACGATGAAGCATCGCTGGGTCAGCTGGGCGTTCACCTGGTTGCTGTAGCAATGAAAACGACGCTACCAGCCTTGGAAAGAAAGGGTTACAGAGATTAGGCAGCCACGGTGTGCAAACTTTCGCGATGTGCACAGGTAGGCTGTTTTGATTGGTCCCTCCCCGTGTCCTCATTGGGAGAAGGGAATGGAAAGCCCCACTTATTTTGGGATACCTTCATTGAATATCTCTCGTTCCTATGCATCTATTCCTATAATTCTTTTTGGGTAGGCATAGCCGGCGTCTGGTCAAGTGTTTCGCAACCCCTTTAACGTTAGGACCATTTCTACAGTGGTCCGTGTTTCGCCTTCAGTTTCAATGTGACAACCTCTGCTTGCAGCCTCCATAGTCTGCCGTGAGGAGCACAATTCACCGCTTGAGCGAGCTCGGTACTATGTACACCTTGCTCGCTTATTGGCGGTGTTCGCTTTCGTACACCTCTTGTTTCGTGCATCGCACAGTACAGCAACCAACCTCTGCTTGCTGTTCGTGCAGGAAATGGTCAAAGAGCTCCTGCGTGCCTTCTACCAGGCGAGAAAGGAGATGCCACGCAAGATCATCTTCTACCGGGATGGCGTAAGTGAGGGCCAGTTCAGCTCTGTACGAAGCTCCGAGTTGTTGGCCATTCGGAACGCCTTCCGCGAGTTGAGCCCAGAATCTCAGCACGAGCCGCAGGTGACGTTCATCGTTGTCCAGAAGCGTCACCACACTCGCTTCAAGCGCGAATCCAAACATGATGGAAACACGCGCCAAGGTGGAGCTACGAACAAGGATGTCAAATCTCAGGGCAACAAGCGCCCATCTGAAGCTATTAACATCCCTCCAGGCACGGTCGTCGACACGGTGGTCACGCACCCCTTCGATTTCGACTTCTTCCTCTGCAGCCACGCTGCCATCAAAGGCACCAGCAGGCCTGCCCACTACTACGTACTCCATGACGATTCGAAATTTTCTGCAGACTTCCTCCAGGAGCTGAGCTATTACCTTTGCTACACCTACGCTCGCTGTTCCCGCAGTGTCAGCATTCCAGCGCCGGTGTACTACGCACACCTGGCGGCGTTCCGCGCCAAAGAGCACATCGCTAGTGCATGCAGACAGCGGAGAACAATGAGCTTAACCACCATGCAGTACGAGAGGGCAGTAACAGTGAAAGAAAACTTGAAAGACACAATGTACTTTGTGTGAGTACTTCCCCCACGCTCGGACTGCTTTTGCGTCGCATGACATTTTAATGACTCGCAGCTTTCTTTTACGCGTGCTATTCGCGCTGAGCAGTATGACAGCTTCAGTCATGGTGACTGAGGCAATGCAGAAGACAATGTATTTCGCGCGAGTACTTCGACTCTTGGGCTACTTTGGCTTCGAGTGATATATGGTTTTATGACTCGATAATAAATCTCGCTTTTATCCTGTTTGTGGAATTCGTTTCCATTTTCAGAAACCGAGAACATTCTGGCTGCCGGTTTCTGCAGTTACTTTTTTGGGGGACTGCACTGAATCCATGAACAAGTCCTCCAGATCCGCTGGGGCGATTATTGGCACGAGTTGCAGCTGTACACACGGCACGCTGCAAAGAGGTGGTTCTGTGGAGATAACTTGAGGCTGCTGTTGAGAGGCTCGGTTTTTAACGGGCTTACCACGTGGCAGATTAGTTAGAAATGACAATGTTACACTATCTCTTGGAGGTATGCGCAACTGCTCTAAGCTTCTTAGTGTCACGTCGCTATGATGTATAAAATGTTCTTCTCAATAAAAATTCGTAGCGAGTCAACGGTCGATCCTGTCGTCTTCTACTATGTATTTCGTCTTTTTCGCGCTGTACCGCCCACAATGAGTGTAGTCTATTGCAAGTAATCAGTTACATAAAAGTCTGCACTCATTATGAGTCAGCGAATTGTTCGGAAAGTTTTCAGCGCCGGGATTCTTTCATTTGCGACACGTTACGAGAAGCAGATGCGAAAAAAACGTGCATTTTTGCATCGCTCGAGGAAAATGAATCTATAGCAGGTACGGCCCCAATAAGAATTATTGCTCTGTAATCTTGTTTGTTTGTTTGTTTTTTCACCCGTACCGCTGCTTGACCGCCACAAGTGTTCTTCGCTCTAAAGTGAATAAAAAGCGGGATATAACAGGTGTTTCAGAGAAGACTTCAAATAATTCTAAAAAAATATGTTGTTCGAGGTAAAATTACGGCCTTTTCATCGTAGTAATACCCGTCTTCGCGGACACCAGAAAGCCGGAGAGTCGTTTTAAGTAGTAAGCTCGTAAACTAAATTTAAATAATCAACTTCTTAACTATAGTTGGTTGCAATTAGAGATTTGTAGTCGTTCGTTTGATAGGTCTACGGTTTATGTGGTTTTAACGTCCCAAAGCGACTCCGGCTTTGAGGGACGCCGTAGTGAAGGTATCCGGAAATTTCGACCACCGGGGTTCTTTAACGTGCACTGACATTGCACAATACATGGGCCTCTCTCAATTCGCCTGTATCTAAATGTGGCCTCCGCGGTCGGGATCGAACACGCGTCTTTCGGGTCAGCATCCGAGTGCCATAACCGCTAAACCACCGCGGCGGATAGCCATGGCTGATTTTAGAATTCCGAAAACGCGCCTACCCTTGGCGCTGTGGCTGCACAAAATATGGCTTTTTTGACTAGTTACAGTGCACTGAAAAGGTTGCCTTGCCTGCATGCTTTCCGAAAGCGCATGTTTTTTGGCAGGATGCAGCCAAATTTTGTCGAGCCACAGCGCCGATGGTAATAGCGTTTTCGAAATTCTAAAAAGTTATATGGCTATCGCTAACGACAGGCTACAAATCTCTAATTACAACTACGCGCCTAACTCTAATAGTTAAAAAGTTAATTATTACAAAATTAGTTAACCAGCTTACAACTTAAAACGATTCAGCCAATGTCGCAGAAAAGCCGATGTCGTCAGCGTCACCGAGGATGAGCGAAAAATCCACAAAAAATATCCAAATATCCACAGAAGCAACTTGGCTTTGCTGGCACGTGGGCCACAAGGCCACATAACCTTGTGGCTCACCTGCCAACGTGACCTTATGGCGTCATCACAACTTGCCCATCAGATCTTCAGCAAGCTGTCCACCGTGACATGTGGCGGTTAAATTAATGTTTGGTCCCCTCTGGAAAAATGTTGGATGGCGGCCACCCCCCTCCCCCTGTTCCGAGGTCCCTGGGTGTACCCTCATTTTTTTTTTCATAATAGCACTGCATTCGTTCATTATAATCTTGACATTTATTTTTTTTCACAATAGCACCGCATTCGTTCTTTATAACCGTGGCATTAATAAGTCGGCTTGGTGGTACAGCTATTTCCTCTTTAACTGTTGTTCCATTTATAATTTCCTTCTCCTTCTGACCGTTACATGTTTACATAATTGATCCTGTTGTTGGACGTATGTTATTTGTCTTCCTGATCTTCCCACTGACCGTTTCGTTGGCCTTGGCCTCTGTTATTACGCTGCCTTCTTCAATGCCACGTTACCCGAAGCTAAAGAGTTCCCACGGAGGACATCAAAAAAGCTACTGCACAGCCCGCAATGCGCCAGCCTATCTTTCCTAGCCCCTATCAACTCAAATGGATGCCGTCTCGTCCAAAATCTCTGCCAACGCTAGCTCCTCGCACTTCTCTGTTCATGTTTACAACATAAAAGCGCTTATTTCGTGGCCTAACTTCCAGACCTTCCAATTCATTACTAGCACATACCGCTCGACCTCTTTACTCCATCATCCAGTACAGCGCACACAACGACTGGTGTCCAATCCGAACGAGCCGCAAGGCATGCTGGTTACTCCGACTTCCGGGTGGTTCGCCGAGATGCGCGTTGTGCGCGTGTACAGCGCTTTGCTTGAAATGCGGAAGTGAAAAGCTTGAATTTGACTCTTCATGTGTTAATACGCGCGAATAAAGTCGTAAAAAAAGGTGAGCATGCTGTACCTGCATTGTGATGCCCGCGCTCGACGTTCCGTACTTCAATTAATGACGAAAAAGCGTTTCAAGTGCGAACGTTTCGGCGTGCGTCGTCTGTTCGCGCAGAAGTTAAGGACGCTTCATTCACGCGCTAAAAAGTTCTCCTGTTGTTACTCGGCTGCTGCATTGATATCTAATATACGTTAGGGTACATATTTCCGAGAGGTTTCGCGCTACCAGGCACTGAATGTATGGACTACCAGCAACTGTAGCCTAGCGTTACGAGCGCACTGCTGCGCACATATTGTAGCAGAGTGGCTACGGCGGCGAAGAGCTTGCATCATCCAAATCCTCGGAGGACTTAAGGTACTTTTTCTACACCAGCCGCGGTGGCCTAGTGGTTAGGGCACTCGGCTACCGAGTCGGAGGCCCGCGCGTTCAATCCGGGAAGCGGCGGCCGCGTTTCGATGGCAGCGGAGGGCGAAAGGCGCACCCGTGTGCTGTGCGATAGAACCCGTCTAAACTAATCCGGAGCCCTTCACTACGGCGTCCCTCATTGCCCATGTATCGCTTCTAGACGAGACACCATACAGTTTGCAATATTTTATGATTTTCTAGTCTACAAAGCTTTCATGTGCACTGCATCGGAGCTGCAAGGGTTTCTTGCTACGCGGTAGCACCGGAGCTTTCATTGCTTGCAAGCAAGGTATGCACCGCGTTTTAGTTGCGCTAAAATTGGCACATGCGGCAGGTTGAGCTCCTCCCAAAAATCTGTACTTAACAATGCTTCACAACCTTAGCAAAGGTGCACAATCTGTTTTACTGTCTGTTATGTTCTTGTCAGCTCAACTGCTTTTGTCCAATATTTGCTATGGCTTATGGAATAATTACTGCACTAGCTGGCATGCATAACAACAGGCTCAAGAAATTGAATTTCGGTTCATCTGTAATGCAAAAATGCAACTGCATGACAAATGTGTTGCATTTTCAGCACTACTGTATTCTTTCTGCCAGTACGAATTGCACCGAGCATGCGCCTAGACTTTGTGGCTGAAGACCTCTACTAATCTGCGTCAAGGGCATGGATAGGCAAGTGACATAGCAGCTATTCCAGCACTGAAAGAGGTGTGCCCATTCACTTAGGCTTTGGTATGAGCACAAGAACCTCACTCACACGCAAACATAACCACAAAGTGCATATCACAGCCCGCACATGATGGTGCGGGACATTACATGCCATTTACATATAACTTGCAGCTCTGAATGTTAAGAATTCATGAGCTTGACTTCTTAATGCTGGTTGCTGCTTTATGTACATGAAAAAGAAGTACTAAAATAAATGCTTCGTTTTATGGAATCTCTTGAATGGTCACTAGCTTCAGAAAGTAAATCAAAACAGAGGCGAGCCTGTAGCAATTTTGCTGTCGTGTACTTAGTGCTCAGAGCCTAATCGAATAAGAAACACCAGCCAATGTACGGACAGATGTCCCAGTGGCTGGCACCTCAGCTGTTGATGCATATGTACAGAAATGTGGAAATGTAAAACTTATGCATTGTATGCAAAGTGTTGAAGGTAAGGTAGGTATGTAACAGCACAAGCAGCTAGGCAGAAGATTAGCCTGCCTTGTGTTTTTCTTGATGAAAACCCCAAGTCAAAGCAAAGCATCAAAGCCTGCTGAACAACTTTGCTACAGGCACCACAACATAAACAAAGTCAGGCACACAGACAAAACATAAAGCAGACCACAGCCAAAAGCAGAACAAACTCTTCACATAGGAAGCTTCACTGTTTAACTGCAAGAGAAAGTTCATCAGCTGTTAACTGGAAACTCTTCTTGTCATGTGGGTAATAACATCTGATATAACCTTTGTCTTGCAAAAACTCTTGCAGGCACAAATTATACAGCACAGCATGTAATAAATAATTTTAATGCAGGAGACCTGAGTGACAAATAGTAAATTATAATAAATAGCATGGTAGAGCGTAAAAAATCACACTTAGGCTTTTCCAGCACATACAGAGGCTTGATCCGAGTTTGTTTCAGCATTTTCTACAAGTTTCCTTGACGAAGTCCTGTGCGATGTTGAACGAAAGGCATTCCCATCCAGTAGTAGTTTTGGCGTGAACACAACTGTGACATAGCTTGAATGTTAACTGACTTTGGTAAACCGTCCCTAAGACACTGGTGATACCAAAAAATCTGGAATGTCTGAACACAATCTGCTCTTTGGCCTTTCAAAACTAGCAATTTTATAGCATGTTTATTACTCTTTATCCTTATGGATAATTGACCTAACGACCACCAGACTGGTCTCTGCCGTCCTTGCAGCATTTCGCACTCCTTGAAATCACCAACGTCCCTCGCAATAAGTCAACCATTCAGTGCAATATTCCTATATGCAATCATGCAATGCATCACGTGTAAGCTAGAGACGCAAACATTTATTTACTTCACATGCATGTTCAGCACCTAACAGTTTTCAAATGATGCTTTGCTGCACAGCGACGGCTCAGTATTATAACATTTGTCTCGGATGTCAATTCTCCCACGTGCTGTACAATAAAAGGTGAAAGCAGTTGGACTATGTTGACTGCTATATATATTTTTTATTCCGTTATCCTGAAGTGAAGCTTCTCATAGCTTACTGCCTGAGTACGAAAATACCGGTGAATAAGTCTTAGAATAGTGGTGAATAAGCGTCGTTTCACATGCTGCGAATTTCACCGCGCGGCACTGCGAATTCGGTCCCGCCGTTGACGCCGCAATGCGATTGCCGCTCAGTCGTTTCACATGCAACGCAGTACCTGCGAATTCGTTCGGTGTGACAGCAGGGTTGCTAGATGACTGCTCATGGAACCCGTGAATAAACGTGGCATTAATGCAACATGGAATGTGGTCGTGTTGTTGAAGTCATGCGTGTTTTTAGACACAAAAAAAAATATTTTGAATGTTTTTTATTGAAGTAAACAGTGCTGAATTATTCAAAAAGTACGTTGGTGCGCTGAGTGAAATCATTGGACGTGAAAACAGTGCGGCCCATCAGTGCGTCGATATAACAAGTTAGCTCAGGGTCTCCGATCCGACATCTCCGGCTCGTTCATTTTGGCACTGTCGAGAGTTAGCGCTTCCGATCCTGAACGCGTGCGCCTTCTTATCCTCGAGGAGTACTACCTCCTCGAAAAAAAAAAAGATAGTCTTCGCCATGTACACAGAGAGCGTCTGTGAAGAAGACGTCGACACGCCAGCGCTTCCCGGTTCCTTCGAACGTGGCAACCACCTCATTAAAGGAAGCACGGCCTGCTTCGTAAGCGCTGACGTCGGATGCCATGATGCGACCACGTACGTACGCGACGGACCAAAAGACACTTTGTGTTTGCCGCGGCGCCGCTTCAGCTGTGGCACGTGACCGCAAGTGACGTCAGACCCATGAGGCGTGAGTGCAAGGACAGCCATAGCTGGCCAAGCCAAGCCTGGCGGGGAGCCAAGCAAAGGTTGCTCCCTATTGGTCAGTCGCAGAGCGAACACACCGACGCTGCGAACGAATTCCAACCGGACGGAAATCGTTCGCAAGCCGTCTGCGGCAAGAACGGCGGCCCTCTCCGCACCAGAGCGAACGAATTCGCAGTGCCGCGCGGTGAAATTCGCAGCATGTGAAACGGCCCTAAGTCTTATCACTTCGTAATGTGATCAGCTTGTACGTCACTCTCCCTCTCCGCACACAGGAAACGGAGAAACACGTAACTTCAACATGCGGGTCCACACAAACGGGTAACTTTAACGCAACAGCTATAGCTTATAATTTCCCCACACCTGCTGTGTGCTCATATGTCGATCGGCTGGTCTGCTGGTAAAAACATGATACTGTATAAGCTTGGGCAAGTTGGTGTGACATTGCTTTTCAGCAACGCAGGGGACAAAGGGTGTCTGTACACTTGTCTCGTCCTTTGTCCCCTGCGCTGCTGAAAAACAATGGCAAAAACGTGTGTTTCACTTTGGACATGAAGTTGGGAAATATGTTCACATAAAACAATTCTTAAATCTTAAAAGTGCTCGTAAACACATACTGCGACCAGCAACGTCAGACAACGGGACCCGGCCGTGGCCGGTGTCCCCCGAGAACGGCTGTGTCCGAAGTTGTCCGAGTGAGAAATTGGTGCTCCTCAAGGACAGAAAACAGCATACTTAACCAAACCCCCAAACTGCCACAACGCTCTGAAAGTTTACCGCCAACAAAATGCTCGAAGCAAAGCAAAGAGCTGTCCGTGGAGTTCGTCGCAGGCAGTCTGCCCCCGGATCGCAACGCCGTATTGTTTTAATAATAATAATTGGTTTTTTGGGGAAAAGAAATGGCGCAGTATCTGTCTCACATATCGTTGGACACATGAACCGAGCCGTAAGGGAAGGGGTAAAGGAGGGAGTGAAAGAAGAAAGGGGTGCCGTAGTGTAGGGCTCCGGAATAATTTCGACCACCTGGGGATCTTAACGTGCACTGACATCGCACAGCACACGGGCGCCTTAGCGTTTTTCCTCCATAAAAACGCAGCCGCCGCGGTCGGGTTGGAACCCGGGAACTCCGGATCAGTAGTCGAGCGCCCTAACCACTGAGCCACCGCGGCGGGTCCGTATTGTTTTCGCGATTCACTATTTGATGGTACTCGGTATTGTTTTCGCGATTCACTATTTGATGGTACTCGGAACATGTTGCATTCCGCTGCTTTCAAGTTACTGCAGTTTGAGGCAGCGCATAACATCATTTTTCCAGCGGTGTGAGCGCTAGTATTAAGCGAAGAAAGGCCGAAACCGCACGTCTGCAAGCAAATAAACCAAACCGCAGAAACGACCCGGAAGTCCAAATTCACGTGAGAGAGCTCAGTCGTGACGCAATGTCCGATGTATTTTGAACACCACCTCTTGCAGTGATATTTCTCGCGTACCCTCAATTCCCTGCGCTAATTGATCAAGTAGAGATCAGTGAATGAAGAACGGGCTGTAAGCTGGCGCCACTGCACGGTCGTTCAGTGAAACAAACTAGCAGTCTGCAATCGCACGTTGACACTGCCGCGGCGCACTTGCAGACGATAATCGTAATGTTTCGCGATGAAATATGCTTGCGGTATATCACAAAATAAAATCCTATGAAACATTTATTAAATCCCTGCCTAATCTTTAGCGTGATTGGTTTAGTGAAAGAAAATACGCTTGAGCAAACGGCAACGTTGCGAACCCGTCGCAGACGGCAAACGAAACTGCACCTCGCGCAGCACTCTTTTTCCCACACCGCCTCACCTCTCCGTCGAAGAAGCTCGAAATTTGAAAAACGCTTGCTCCAGGCGCTACTTAAAAGTTAAAGGCTGCCTTTTACACCTGTCATGTTTCCGTCCAACGCCGGTGGTAATGCGCTGACTCAGATGGAGCGCGATGCTGTGCTCAACCGGACGGCCATCGACAGGCTGGATCCTAACACGACCAAAGTGACTGTTCTTGGCATCGTTATCGCCAAACAGTCTGTTCGAACAATTGCTGCAGGTGCAGGTGAGGTACCTCCAAACATGTTATACTTTGCAAACACGTGCTATTTTACGGCTTCGTTCGGTTGAAGCAAGCGAATAAGTTTAAGGTCTTCGGAGCAATGCGATGAGCTCTACAAATAGGCTTGAGATGAAATCTCCTACCCTCGGTTTCGGGGCAAAATTCGGGCTATCCTCCATACCGACTCATTGGAAGTTACTTTTCGGCACCGCACGATGCGCCACGTGATCGCTGAATCTGTTCGTCGAGGGCAGTTGTTAACCGTTTCTGCGATCATCGGTGCGTTGTGTTCTTGTTCTCGAAGATGCTCCGCATAAGCTGTACAGGGAGTTGAACCTGTGTATCGTCTGCAGTGCGCCTTAAATGTTGGCTTTCCCGCACTCGGGCTAACACAGAGGTAAAGCCCGCCGTTGGTGAATGTTTCTGCGAACGAATCTTTTCGTCGATTGAAAACTAAACTGTGTGTATTTTGACTGGCCGAAAGTTTTTGTTTCCTTTGTTTGCTGCTCCTGTTTATATTAATTTTTGTTTTCACTTCCTGTTATGTTAAGATATTCTTGCCCAAATATCGTCGTGTAAAGACCCCACTTGGTGGGGATTTTTAATAGATTTACACGTACCATGCATGTGAACACAGAGCATTCGGCGAAGTTGGCTAAAGCCCAGTGGAGCAGTACTAACCTTTCTGATTTTTCAAAGCACTGCAAAAAAAAAAGAAATTCACAGAGACATCTAATTCCGTTATTCATACTATCTATTGGCAGCCATTGACGCCTTTACTGAAAACGACGCCACGTCCGGCCTCGTGGCGTCACTGCACCTCAGCCAGTGGTAATGCTCCGGTCTTGTGACGTCACTTCCTTCCAGCCAATGGGAGTGCTCCGGTTTGGTGACGTCACTTCTCTCCAGCCAATGAAAATGCTCTGGTTTGGTGACGTCCTTCCCTCCGGCCAATGGGAGAATTTTATGACCGACATAGCATTTTGGCCCATAGGGCTTCTAATGATATCACATTAAAACACGCATAAATTTTTCAGGCCCTTCGTCATCTGGCCGCTCGAGCGAGGAGCGTAGCGTGCTCAACTTCACGCTGCGTGACTCCCCCCGCGACACGGTGAATGCCGCCTGCTGGGGGGAACCCAACAACGTGCTGCGTGTGGCCGGCATCTTCCGCATCGGTGACTGCAGTGAGCCCCCTCCGCATATATTGGTAGCACTGAGACATCATGCAAGACTCAGACGCATGCCCTTCCAGAGCTTTTGCGAAGACAAGCAGTGGTTGCGCTGCTCCTTGCTGTATGTGTTTAAAAATTACTTTGAATGTAGTTACCTCAATAATTACTAATTGTTATACTAAAATGATCCAAATTTAAATAGATTGCATTCCCAAGTATTGCTCACAAAAAGTAATATCATTGAAAGTAAAGGAGTTATTGGTAAATTACTTTCTTTCTAGTTTTGACGCATACACCGGGGAACACCATAGTGGCAGTTTTCACAAAACTTCTGTTTCTTAGTTTGTTGTGCCATAGAATACTCAATATTTACAAGAACCTATAGCTATGGGGCTTTCAATTCATCAGCACTACCACGAGCCATCAGATTATGGAATGACCTAGCGGGCAACATCGCTTCCACGTCTAATCGAGATTCTTTCCATACTCAACTCATTACACATTTCACTGAAACCGTCATTTAGCACGCCTCTCTTCAAATGTATTTTTCTTACTTTTTGTTCCTTACTTTGCTGAAACTGTCGTGCCAATTTTTACGTTTTCTTATATACTTATGTTTGCCTGTTATGTTCCGTTCTTTTTTTTTTCTCTAACATGCTTGCTTTAATCCCGCTGTGCTACTCATTGTTACCACTTTCTGCGGGCACATTATTTCATTTCATTTATTGAACCCTCAGGGCCAAAGGCATTAAAGAGGGGAGTGGTTACAAACAAAAATACATAAATAGATAAAATGCATATTACAGAACAAGTATTATCATTCTCCTGTTATACAATGTTAGCTAGTGCAGAACGAAAATGCTGGTTATCAATTATGTCGACGATATCTGCGTGAAGGCGGTTCCATTCACATGATGTACGAGGCAAGAAAGACTGAAATGCCGTTTTAGTGTCACATGATTCAATGCCAACTTTGTGACGATGATCAATGCGATTTGACACGTATCTGCGGTACGAAATGAGGGAATCGAGAAGTGTGGGGTGATGGTATAGTTTATGAAAAAGGCTCAAACGAATTGTCTGTCGGCGGGATGCTAAAAGAGGTAAAGAAAGATTAGCTTTCATGCTTGTTACACTTGCGGTACGGTTAAAGTTGGACAGGATAAAACGAGCAGCGTTATTTTGAACCAGCTCAAGCAAAGTTATCAGTTTTTCATGATGCAGATCCCATATCGCTGCGGCATATTCCAGATTAGAACGTATTAGTGTTTTATAAAGCAATAATTTTAAAGAAGATGGAGGTTTGGGAAAGTTACGGTGCACGTAGCCCAACATGCGGTTAGCTTTGTTAGCAATCTACTGAATATGGCACGTCCAGTTAAGGTCAGCAGAAATATGAACACCCAGGTATTTATATGAAGTAACCGCTTCCAAGGCAACGTTATTTAGGTAGTACACAGGCGGAGAGTTGGAACTTCTTGATATTCGCATAATTTTTCACTTATTAGTATTAAGTTCCATTAGCCATTCATTACTCCAAAGAGATTATCCTTTATTGTTGTGCTTTATTTTGTGTCGCATATTCTTTTAGCTTTTTTCCCCCTGTTGTTATTTCTGCGTCGCTTCTACTTCTATACTAATTTGTTGACATATTGCTTATCATGATTGTATGTTTTGCTTTTGTTTCCTTTCGTTATTGATGCACTGTATAGTACTTTTATGGCCACCTTACACAATACCCAATGGGCCTGTAAGGTACTTCACATAAATAAATATGAAGGTGGGCTTGAAAAATACTTGTTGAAAATTTTGCCCTGGTTTGACGGCACACAAACCAAAGCACATCCAGCACAAGGAGAAGGAGTGCTTGGTAATTCCTAAAGTAATTAATTATTTTGCAATGAAATTAGTCATTGAGAAATTCATTACAGCACTACATTACTAGACAAGAAAAATAATTCATTGCACAACAAATTATTGAGAGAAGTAATAAATTACTCAAATTTAATTTCTTCAGAGCGACTGTTTTCAGGAATAAGTGTTGCTTTTTATTATAGAGCCGTGACAACGAACTATTGGGGGGGGAAAAGTAACAGACGTCTCATCCTCCAAGTTCCGGCCTTTGCTACTCTGCGTGGGGGCGCCACCTGACAAAACCTTTCTGATGTCGAGAGTGGTGCTGTGGGCCCATTTCGACACCAGAAGTCCTTTGTCAGGTGGCGCCCCCTACTCACAGTGGAATGGGTCAGAACTTGGAGTGGGGGAGGTCTTTTACTCCCCTCCCCCCCTCCTGATGGTACATCAATCTTTTCGAGAATAAACCGACACTCTTCTTATTTTCATTTTACACTTTAATATATCGATGCAGTGTGTAAATAGCATCGGCCAAAAAAAGGGACGAAAGGAATGGGAGGGGGGGAATGCAGCGCTCAGAAAATTTAGGGGGGTGTTCTGACACCAAACCTCTCTTGGCTACGCCCCTGCAGGATATATATTTCCAGCTTTGCAAAATACAAATGCAGGGTTGAGGAAAGTAGACAAAAAGCCTTCTGAAGGTTTGATCGATCCTGCATCCTGCTATACACTTGACAGAATAGCGGGTACGAACACGAACACGATTACGAACACGAGAATGAATAAAAGGAAGCCGAAAAGAAAGCATAAAAAAATTTACAAATTGCTTATCATAATAAGGAGGTATATTCGGTTAAGAGCAGTTGGTAATGAAGCATTTCCCACCCGTAACTTGTTAGAGTACATGGTAGTATTCAAAGGTCATTGCTGCGCGGGTTGTGTACATTGGTTCATAATGTTAATGAAGCAAGTTCTTTTATAAATGCATTGTTTTTTTGCTATGCTCTTCCTATACTGCGAAATGAGTAGGAAACTATAAAGGATGTTAGAGGCAGAACTTTTTAATTATCGAAAATTGGTTTTGTGTGTACGTCAAAGCTAGCATTGGTAGTTATACACATCTTTTTTTCTGTCTGTGTTAGTTTTCGTGGTAGTGGCCCAAGTTATGGAACAATAACTTAATGTGGCGAAGAACAAGGAATTTCAGGTTAGCATTTTAATAGTCTGAGGTAAAAGAAAGCGTAGTCACGATATCAAGCCAACAGTGCGAGCGAGTTTTGGTTCGAATACAACTAACATGCGAGTTCCAGGACATATTTTTATAAAATATGACGTCAAGGCTTCTCGCTTCCGATAATATTTCTATGTTGGAGGAACCAATACAAAGATTAAGGTCAGCATCTCTGATTTTATTTCGAGGGTGAAATGTTACTGCTTTCGTTTTGGAGGCATTAATGATCGATGAATTATAGGTACTCCAATTTTTTAGCAATGTGAGTACTTTATTAGCTATAACTTGCACTTCAGGTAAGGACGTACAGGGTCATACCAAACTAGTGTCATAGCATAAATTATAAATTGGATAGTTGGATCAAATCAGCACTGACAGGAATAAAATGGGAGTAAACTATTCTCTAGCGCACACCCTTACTCCATTTTACTCCCATATAAGTGTAATCGTGTTTATAGTGTGTTCACTGAGAATGATACTCTTGTACTCATTTTTAAGAGACCTGGTCCACGTCGATATTATCGTGCTCTAACAGCAAAGACGCTACTTTTCCAGAAAACGGAGTTTTCATGAGCTAGAAAAGGTTTTGGTTTCTGTGGGCTTAACGACCCAAAGCGACTCAGGTTATGAGGGATGCCATAGCAAAGGGCTCCGGAAATTTGGACCACCTGGGGTTCTTTAACCTGCACTGACACCGCGCAGTAGAATTTCCTCTAGAATTTCGCCTCCGTAGACATTCAACCGCCGTAACCCGAATTAAACCTGCCTCTTTTAGGTCAGCAGCCGAGTGCTTAACCACTGAGCCACCGCAGTGGCATTTTTAAACTAAAGCCTCAAATCACTGCCCTTAGTTGATCCCCTACGCAATAACTCAGCTTTCGACTCTCGCGCCCACCATGCTTCTCTGTCTACTTTAGCCGATTTGCCCAGCCAGCACACATGCACGCAGTGATTAATCATGCATAGGCCATCGGTGTGTACTTGACCAGCAATAGTAGAGTTTCAATTCTGCAGTTTTTCACTGCCTTTTTGGGTTGCCATGTTCTTTCTGGGATGGTGTCACGGGAGGTTTAGAGACGCACTTCGGTTCCTGCGCTTGGTGGAAGTGAATTTTTCGATTGCAGGAGCGAGTTTACGGCACCTCCTTGTTCGCTGTAACCGAGCAATGCGAGTGACAGTTGTTCGTTGTATCCGAAGAGCATCGCTAAGTGTGGAGGCCACTGCTATCGTGTTCCCTTTCATGTTTCTTCTACCTGTACTCTGCCAGGAGTGGTAGTAGGAGAGGTTCGGTCCCCGGGGGTGAAGCGAGCCAGCTCTCCCAGTTCAGGGCTTGCCTGTCTTGGTATAGATTTTGTTTGTTGCCTTGTATGTGCGGGCACTCCCAAATGGTCTGCTTGTTGTTGGGATAAGCATGCAACCTGTGCAAGTTCGCCTTCCATGGCAGATGGACGATAAGTATAGTGCTTATAGTTTTGCGTCATCAGTGCGTGTGTCTGGGCGTGGCGGACATGTGTTTGGGTAGGCATGGGAATGCTCTTCGATTGTGTCATAGTTCTTTGAGTGTTTTGCAAGCACTGTCTGTGAAATTGTTTATGTTGTCATTGGCCATAGTCCTCCAGCCAGAGAGAGGGAGGTCCCGCATTTACACCAGTGGGGGAGAGTGCATGCTTAGATTCCCTCCTATGCCCTCATTACCGGGAACCCATTGTAGAGTGACGTGTGAAGATGAGTTTGTAGGTGTTGTTGTAGGATGGAGTGAAGCTGTTGATGAATCTCGCGATACATGGCGGTACCCATCCTGTGTCTATTTTACTTGGTTGCAGTACGCGTGACCAGCGCCGTAGTGAGGAACCGGAACCTTGGATCAACGCACGATCAGTACTCGCCTGATGCGTCCAGGTGTGTGTACAATTCTACATCACTTGTATGTGTGCGCCTCAAGTATCTGAACAAAGTGTGAATGAAATAAATGACAGCACTAAAATGTGAATGACTGGCCGCCTAAAGGGACCTTGAAACGATTTTGATTGGCATATTCTAGAGCAAAAGATCTGTAGCGATCGTCTTTGCAGGTATTCGAGTCGAATTTGAAAGTTCTACGGGGACCCTAAATTTTGAAGTACTTTCTAAAAATCACTGCTCGCAATAACTCGCAACTGATTAGGGCGACACCTCACCACCGCGTCCCCCACCTCGGTGACGTCAGTAAATAGCGCCACTGCACTTATGTAGAACGTCCCGAGGGCGCCAGATGGCACCACCTGCCTGGGACCAATCAGCGCGTATGCAGTGGCGCCCTGTGGAAGTGGATCACGGCAGCGGACCATGCTATGATACAACTATTAAAGCGATCAATGGAAATGGCTGGTTAACAATGCTGACGGTGACAACACGTTTTCTCTCCCTGATGCTCAACACGGTAGCCAGTTCCACCTGGTGCTGAGTGTGGACCGCGAGCCGCGCAGCGATGTGTCCATCGCTAACGAAGACACGTTCCTCGAATTCATCCCGCTTCTGCAAGTGCCGCTGCGGGGAGCTTCGCACGTGACCACCATTGCCGACCTGCTCTACTGTGGGCACGAGATGAACGACCGACACGTCTCGCTGCTCGTCGGCGTTCAGAAGGTACGTTCTGGCAGCACTAAAACATGTCATAGTCTTACAATTAAAAATTACGGACAGCACTCAAGACTACTTACGTGCTTTGAATGCAAAAGCACTGGCTTTATTCTTATTACCTTTGTTTTTAAAATTTTTCTTTCCCTTCTAATGATGCATCTGCTCCCTAGAATGCAGTCATTAAAAAGCCCAGGGTTCAATTCCCCATGCCTTCAGAAGATATTCAATTTTTCTTTGATTTCATGATTTTCTCTGATTTGACATCATCTGGGATTTTTGGGACTACTGTTGCTGGTCGACGCTGATGCTGGGTTTCGTTGCCGATGTGCTGTATAGTAGTTTCTCGTTAAAAAGGACAGTGAGAACAAATTTAAGTATCTTGCATCAACAGATTACCGCGTTCCAAAGACAGAGTTCGAATGAATTCACTTAAAACTGGCCTTTATGAATTATAAAAGGTCAAAAGGTGAAATACAGGTGTCGCCACCGCAGGCCGTTTTCATAAGCAAACTGCAATGGCATCGTGTGCCTTTTTATGTCGTGGATCTGCGAGGCTAGACCACACTGCCATTCACTTTCGAGGTATCATGGAGTCTGTAATTCTATCATCACCATCATCAACGTCAGGAGGTTGAATTTAGTGGCCAGAAAAAATATTCCACTTTCAGCCCCTAATTTATCAGCAGAAAATACGCCTCTGAAATGCTGGCGAACAAATTTCAAAGAGCCACAAAAATATACTCACAATCAAATTTTACGTTTTACCAGAGCAAAAAATTGAGTGAGTTGTCCCTAGTGTCCACTAGTTACAAAGCTCTTGTTTGAAGCCTAGCTACCAGCTGGTGTAAGAGTAAGAAGGCTGGCAAATGAAGGCATCGCTTCCGAGCTGCACCACGAAAAAGCCTGAAGACCTCAAAAATTTGGACAAGTCATTGCATTCCACTTCAAAAGTGGCCCGAGTAAAGAGCTGCAGCAACATCCACAGTGTGTGCTTCAGGTTAATGTAAATACTGGAATGTGTTCAATTCATACTGGCAAACATGCAATCTATTGTGCCTTATTATAAAATTAAATGATTAGTATAGGTATTATTAAAAATGTTGACAGCAATAAACTGCGAATGTTTGCACACGTGATATTTACAACTGAGAACATGCCCAGTGGCACAAATGCTTCTGAATAACTGTTTCAAGGTCATCAATTATGACAGCGAAGTATATAGTGTTGATGCAGAGCACAATTGGACCATTCTGGCAGTTAGTGAAGGACATAAGAAACTGTTAGTCACCGCAGAAACTGGTGTCTACTTAGCCGTCTATTAAGGAGCTTGAGCACATTCTTAATGTTGCTAACATTCATTTAGTGGCAAAAAGTGCATAAGCAGTCTTGATAAGGAGCCTGCGTCATCAAATTCCATGTTTCAAACTCATAGTATCCAGAAAATAAAAAAAATTAAGTCCACAACACAGGAAAGAATATAATTGGATGTAGCCCGAAAAGCAAGTAGCAAGCACACAACAAGTCTGCATACAATAAGCAGTCACTATTGTTGGCCTACACTTGCATGAAAGAAAGACCACCAGCACATTTGTTTTAACTTCCAGCATGATTTGTGGAGATGGCATGAATTAAACACCAAAATTCAAAAGCCATACTATAAAAATACAGCCACTATGCGGAGCGCTTTCTTCTTCACGTGGTAGCTGGATATAGTGCTAGGAGTAGGCCTGGCTGACTGTAACGTCACATTCTATTGCAAAGAGAATAATGACCTCAAACTCATGATCGAGTTACATAATAGTGTTGTTTATCATCATTCATTCCACCTCCTCTGCCGCTGAACATGTTAATGCAAGTTTGATCCTCAACACACGAAGTGAGTTTCAACCAGGTGACATATAAAAATACTTAGCATGTGATCAGATCCGATGTCATGCCAGAGAAGCAACATGGTGGCAAACAGAGCCCTTTGATCTCACCAGTTGTGAAACTTCCCATCGGTCCCATGTATCAGATAACAGCAGTGCAATCTGGATGAAATTCAAGAATTTACGGATTGTTGCGACGCCCGCAGTCAATAACGTAGACTGTGTTTAAGTTGCAGACCCCATGATTGATAAAAAAAACAAGTGCCTGGCAGCAAAATCAGTGGAACAGATGCAGTAACAAAAAGACATAGGTACAACAATCCAAGAGTTAAATCGGGAAGCAGAACAATTAAAAAAAAGCGCTTCTCAGAACATGTCAATGACAAATGATGGTAGCGTATATTTTCCTTGTCTAGATGGCTCTGCCATTCGTAGGGAAAGCCACATCAGAATCATCATCACCACCACCCACAAGATGGTTCTGGGATTAGTCCTTTTTTGAAGCAGAGTTTCGCAACTGATACGATCTAAGAGGTATGGTTTAAAAAATTTGCTGTGCCAAGAATCACGGCTTCACATTCAACGAGTAGAACGACGTTGGATTTATTAAAATGAGTGAATGAAAACAGCTTCGAAGAGAGGGCAACCATGAAAACAAATTATTTAGCTGGTGTTGTTGCCGCTGCCGCAGCCTGTGTTGCAGGCTTCTTTCGTCGCCGCTCCCATATCTGGATGTAGGCCTCAGACAGCGTGATCATCTGGGGCAAGATCTCAGTGACGTGAAGATCCTGAAGCTCGTACCACTTTCCCGAGCCACGGTGCAGAATGTGAGCCCTGTGAAAAAAAAATCAAACGTTCAAAGCCAGAGTCAAAATTTGTTACAATGAACACCGATAAAATCAAACCTTGGTACTACTACAAAATGATATGTCATGAAATAATGGCTATAACAGAGAATAGCTATTCCCATAGGTAGCTCCCGTAGAAGCCCATGTTTTTAGCATCTTGCTTTTATGAAGTAAAGTTCCTCCTAAAAAGGAAAACAGAGTACTCACTTGCTCACACTGAGTATGATCAGCATTCAACACTACTTGCATTCCCGTTCCACATACCAAACTGAAATTGCTGTGCGTTGCCTGCTCTGTTGTGCATTGCGCCAAACCATGCAGAAAACCTTTCCCTTCTCAAGCAGGGCTCATGTGAAAAGCTCCTCTAGATGATTCGTGGGGTCTGGTGCTTGATTTGTCGCAGGCGTGCCTATGCTTGTCAAAACTAGAGTATGTGGCCCGCTGAATGATGCCACGCTGCAAAGTACACGTGGCCCACTTGGTGCGTTACGCTGCTGCTCGAAAGGGTAGCCACGGCCACCGGAGTTGCCTCGCTGTCTAAACTCCTCACTGCGAGCGCACTGTGCTTCTCAAGGGCTGCGCACCGCTTAAACATTCAGAGTAAGAAATTATTAATTTATCCGTATTACCCTCAAAGGCACTCGCAGGGAGGGTAGTCACAGGGTTTTGACTGTCTGGCAGTGGGTTTGCTGTGCTTGGCAATACTGATGTCCAACTGGCTTCACAAGTTCAAGCGGTGGAAAACAGTAGTGCTAAACAAATTCCGTTGACCGAAAGGCAGCTATTGTTACACAGTAGTATCGATTGTGAGAGAGCTAACATAGGTCTGGCGTAAGTTTCTCTTCCGGACGCTGCTGTCAATTGGCACAATTAGCAGCAAGTGTTCTTGTGTGTCATGCAGGGAAGCGAACCATAACAAGCACTCGTGAAGAAGTTGCCGTTGCCCACTATCTCTTATACAGCGGCCCACATTGGCTTCAGTCTCTACAAAAAGGGGCTAGATATTCTGAAAAGGCCTCTCCCTGTCCTTTGTGTTATTATTCTTCCAGGACCCCTACTCTATGCACAGAAGCCAAGGCAGGCTGCTGAAAAAACTACAGAGAATGTTTACTACATTCGAATCAGTGCGAAAGCACGGTATTGTGCTACATAGAAGACGACGTTGAGTGGGCAGTGCCGCGGGACAGAGCACTCACGCTAGGCTAGCTGTGGACACACGAGGGACGATTTTGTTTGGGTTAGTGAAATCCACCGGGTTAGTACCATGTAAAAGACAATGATGAGCGGGCAGTGCCACAGAACGGAGTGCTCGTGCCGGGCCAACTGCGAGCAGACAAGGGAATAGACAACTGGCGATTTTGCTCTCATTTCGTACCCATCGAATTAGTGCAATCGCACTAGAAAAGGGGCGCTCGTTTGCAAGCCTGCCATATTTTCTTGCTGCGTATACATTCTGCTGCACAGTGGGCTCTCGGCACATGTTTTGAATGGACAAAGCCAGCTTCGTTGTTCTCAGTCTGCACAGTGGCAAGTAAGTCTGCTGGCTTGCGACAATTGCAGTCATGTATGTCACATACTGCTGTAACAAGGCAATGGCTATAACAAAGAAATCACGGTGTCCCTTCGACTTCATTATAGCTAGGTTCAACTCTACAGAGCAAATCGCCATACCTAGATCACCGTGCATTATGTCAGTGGGCATTCGGTGACAAAGAAAGAAAAATGCACAGTCAAACAATTCAATGATAAGAGCGAAGCAATCTTTCACTTGTGCACACATCTGTAATTTATAACTGCAACCTTCAGAACATCTGTACAGTATGACACACAAAAGAGTGAACTGTGCTTACGTCTTTCATGAATTGACACTATTTTTAAACTCCACAGAAGGTGAAAGGTAAAGATGTACTATCACGATCAAATGCTTACAGGGCGCCTGCTCTCAGAAAAAAGTTTATAGTAACCCTGCCCCGTGACACAGAAATTGGTGTGGAACAGCAGTCATTCCTTTCATTCACACCCAATTAGCTCATCTTGTTCAAGATGTTAAGCATGCTTCAGCACTCGTCCATGAAAGACTTCACTGGTTTTGCCAGTCTTTTTTTCGCCAGAAAGGTCAGTCCCTTCGCCAATGAAACATTCCACTTTACAGCTTTATGAATGATAGAAAGGAGCAGGGCCAGTCTCAAATCTGAGAGCATGTGCAGTCTGGTGAAAGTGGCTCATATGCCAGGCCACGTGACAATGAAACCAACTGAACCATTAAACAGACAAACCCAACAGTGCAAACGCCACTGGGACTTCACAATTTTGAATTTGTTGCATACAACAGCTTCATGTGAATTCAGGAAGCAGATTGCAAACTGAGGTACACAATCTTATAGGTCAGCAGCACTCCTTGCTAAGTTTTCATCCAATTTTGACAGCACCCATCGAAATCGAATCGGTGTTCATAAAAAGCAAAGAGCCACTCATGGACAAGAAAGTATGCATCTGATCAGGTGCAGCTGCTAGCATATAGATGGGGTGCTGCTGCTACATGTACATGTCCTCATTTTTCTTACCTTTTTAGGTTATCAATGTTCTGTTTCCAGTACTTTGTTATCCTGGAATGCTAACCTATCAAATAGCTTTATTTAATATTGCTGCAAAGCTTGCAAGGTTTGTTTGTTCATGCTCAAGCCACCAGCACGCACTTTGCTTGTGATGAGAGATGCGACTTTATCTGTAATGTTCGTAGTGGTGCGCAACTGCTTCTATGTTATTCCGAGAAGGTTGTAGGTGCTTTCCTTGCCTGACCACTAAAGTTCTTTGTCAGCCTTAAACTGAGCAAAGCCGAGAGCGGCAGTGATTCTGACCTTCCACAAGTGCCAAGTGCACTTACCACTGTCACCGCTGCCAAGTTGCTTTACTCTTTGTGGGCACAATATCGTCCAATAAACAGTTTTCTTTGGAACCCTTTTTACTGTCTGCCAGCCTGCCCGACTGCCGTCCCAACTGTGTCACAATATGTAGTATATGTAACACGTATTTAATACAGTGCAGTGCTCTCTTGTCTTTTCTCTGTCACAGTATTTCGAGCTGTTGCTCGCCCAACTTTCCGTCCTTCAGAAAACAAAATGTCCCTTTAGTGTCCTTTTAAGTAGCAACACAGCAACTGCGAAGAGATCCGTGATCGAACTTATCTACAATATTTGTAGAATGAAAATAACCAAAGAAAGCAATACCGCAGCCGATTTAGTTTCTTATCTAAAGCATCACTCGTTAGAACCTCAAAGAGAGCATCCAGAGCTTAAACATGTATTGAAAGGTGAGCTCAACGTGAAATTTGTCGTGAAGTAAAAGCAGCTCCCTGCAACAACATTCTTAAATTTTTCACGTGAAATTTGTCGTGAAGTAA
This sequence comes from Amblyomma americanum, assembly GCA_030143305.2. Lineage (NCBI taxonomy): Eukaryota > Metazoa > Arthropoda > Arachnida > Ixodida > Ixodidae > Amblyomma > Amblyomma americanum. The sequence continues at coordinate 107,181 of JARKHS020032936.1, forward strand.
AAGCAGCTCCCTGCAACAACATTCTTAAATTTTTCACGTGGACATCTGACAATACAAAACCATGGCTAAACGAAGAGCTCCACCTGAATAACCCACCTGTATGTTCCTTTTCCCGATCCAGGTTCACCTTCATGCACAACGTTGGCGATGAGGTCATAGACGTACGTTCCCTCAGAGGCATCTGGCACGCTCGCAGCTATCAGTTCGCCGAGGTCGACGTCCTTGATGGGGAAGTTGACGATGGTGGGATTCTTTTCGACAAAGAACGTGTTCTTTGTGAAGCGCTTGATGTACAGGATGAGGTATGGAGGGAGTGATGTCAGCTCGAAGCGCTTCAGCGTCGAGTCCTTGTACGTCCTGTACTCCTTTTCGCTCGTTCCGTTGAACTTGGAGAGGATGGTGAACAGTGGGACCTGGAGAAGGTAAAAAGTACCAAATGAGTTCAGCGCCTGTCACTTATCATGAATGAGCATGACTATGAACCCATGGCCCTGATAACGATATAAAACACGCATCTAGCCACAACATTTCACATGCACACAGTTCTACACTCACCAGTGATAAATGCTTGACAAAGTCTTAATTTTGATCAACGATGACCCCCTTCTGCGATGAGTAGGGCTAGAAAGTCCATAACATTTGCGTGTGCAATCTCGACTATTATGGAGAGCAAATTCACCAGTTTTAGCGAATGCAGGTGGTTAACAAGTGTACTTCTGACAACAGTGATACCTGATATCGACTGTTGCTTATATTGCAGGTTGCATATCATACAATGAAAGAGAAGTGCCAGTGTGACCTAGACTGCCCAGCAATGCGTTAGGTGGCCAGCAGCAGTCGTCACCATCGCTAGCTTGTAGATAAAAAATTAGGACGTTTCAATTAACACGAACGGTCACCGAACACACTTATGGATAGAGTGATTAAATCAAGAACTTGTCACATCGAAGAAAGCAGGGGCAATTATATAGAAGTGTCGGTCCTATGCGATGTCGCCTATAAGATGTCGGCTATCAAGTGTTCACAAGGTAGGTGGCGATTGCGTTGGCGGGTACATTCAATATAAAAAAGAAGAGATTAGTACTCAATATAAGCGAATATTGCATTTTATGTCATGCAAATGAGCACTAGCTGTTTGTACACAGCAATGTAAACAAAAGCACTGAAGTGCAGTTGTCTTGATCGACACGCTTGTGGGGAAATTTGTGCTCACGCGGTATAGTATGCTAAGTGGTGCACTATTGTCTTCAAGCACTCATTTAGTGAGCACACTAGCTATCTTCTAAACAAGCAGCAGATATCAGAATCAACAGTCACAGAGCCAAAGCAGCTGCATGGCTATGGATGGGGCAAAGCAACGGCTAATGAACGGCACAGGCTGTGTTTGCAATTGGAAGGAATTCCAAAATGTGTAACATCTTCGTGGTGCTCCGTGGACTCGAATGTCATCTGAACCGAACGCCACTGAAAAACTTTGCGCGGTAGTTCGGCAGTACAGCCGAATGACATTCAGCTGGAAAGCATTCAAAATGCCCGTGCAGCACAGGGGGTACAAGATGTTACAAATATTTTTTGAATGGAACAAGACAGCTGTGATGTATTGAAGATGTATATACAAACTGAAAATGCATGTATATATTGAGAGCGCTTTGCACGAACTTTCACCTCTTTCATCTGTATATCCCCATCATCATCATCGTCGCTTGCCTGGGCTCCGGGGAGCGCGCGCTGTGTTCCCGGCTGTTCCCGAATAAAAGACGCCTGTGCGAGCGGTGGCTCACAATATATAATATAGGCATATGAGTCTATCCTCTATGATACAGAAGTGCACTCAAGCAGCCAGCAAGCCTTCCTTTAAATATTTCACGGAAAAGCATGTATGAGTTGAAAAACTACACCAGGTGTGAAAATGGAACAATAGTAAAAAAACAAAAAAAACAACAACAAATGGCAACGCAATGCCAGATGTTGAGTACAGTTCAAAAATAGCTGATTTCCCTGATTCAGCAAAGGCAGGGGTATTGTTAGCACTTTGGGACAAAGGGCTAACTGAACCAATCTCAATAGCAGTATGCATCATACATACAAGAAACAACACATGGCTACGAAAGGTTAAATCAGTGTTTCAAAAATTCATCAGGCACTTTTAAATGGTAAGCATTATACGACTCAAAGTATGTGCTCCACAGAACAAGCAAAGGAAAAGGAGCAGTTTGAATTCAGAGCGCGAATCCAACCTGAGGGATGATGTTCTCCCGCAGCTCATCCTTGAACAGTGGCTGTGCAGGTAGATCCGCAGTGAGGTACATGAAGCCCGTGCTCTCGACCTTCTCATCATACTCTGTGGTGCGCAGGGCAGCACGCCTCTCTGCTTCCGTCATTTCCACAGGGATGACCTGGACAGGATAAAGTGCTGCTTGTACTAGGGCAGTGTACAATGGAAACAAGTGACTCATGCGCTCGACTTCTGCCGATTCCACATCTGGTGAATCCACAGCTGCTGGTCTGTGTTTTCCTTCAGATCGTATTTCCTTAGACACTTAGCATGTTCATGAACATGTTCACAGACAAGCTTTAGATCAGGGGTTCCCAAAGTGGATTCTGTAGAACTGTTTGGTTCCTCAGAGTGCCTTTTTGTTCCCTGGAGCACATAAACCCATGCACGCCCCAACTCCAACATTTTGTTCTGCCCACTTTATTTTCACTAATCATACTGTAATTTTTAACAGCAGACTGTTTTACTGTACACCCAGTCATTACTAATTGCAATTGGGTATTTTAGAGAGGCAGCACGCCTGCGCACTCTTTAAAGCATGCATGCTAGGTAGAAAGGGACTTAAGCCAGGACAGGACATCCAAGAGTTGCTCAGCACCTTTTGAAAGTCACTGTGGCTCGTCGAAGCTAAACAGATTTAGAACCCCTGGTTTACACTTAGCCCTAAAGTCCTGACAGGTGTGGATGCTCTAATACAATGCCAAATATTGATTTGGACCAGGTTCAATAGCCAGTGGACGGGTAACAAACACTAGCTGTCACGGTCAAGAGGATAACAGAAAAAGTATGCATGAACTGGCAGTATTCCGCATGTCGCAAACAGAGAAGGTTAAGATGTCTAGAAACTGTGACCGACTGCTGCTAAGTGGAAGATACACTCTAACTTATAATGCTTCTTCATGAGCAACAACACTGGCAACCTTATTCCGCACGTCACTACTGCAAGGTCTTCTACAGAGGGCACACTTATGAGCAGAAATAGAACATTGCAATAACAAAACATTTCACGCCAAGAAAGGATTAAGTGAATGCAAGTATTCAATCCATTCTGCAATCATAGCTGCAAATTATTTTTAGCTTATTTTGCATGCCTCAACACTGTCATATTAATGGAGGTCACATGTCAACATGATCATCAGACTGACTACACCCACTGCAGGGCAAAGGCCTCTCCCATGTCTCTCCAGTTAACACTGTCCTTTGCCAGCTGCACCCACCGTATCCCCGCAAACTCCTTAATCTCATGCGCCCACTTAACTTTCTACTACCCCCTGCTATGCTTTCCTTCTCTTGGAATTCCCTCCTTTACCTTTACTGTGCCAGCTGCACCCACCGTATCCCCGCAAACTCCTTAATCTCATGCGCCCACTTAACTTTCTACTACCCCCTGCTATGCTTTCCTTCTCTTGGAATTCCCTCCTTTACCTTTACTGACCATCAATTACTTTACCTTCGCATTACATGCCCTGCCCAGGCCCACTCCTTCCTGGTTTCAACTAGGATGCAACTAATCCACGTTTGTTCCCTGACCAACTCAGCCCTCTTCCCATCTCTTAACGTTGCACCTATCATTTTCCTGTCCATAGCTTGCTGAATTGTCCTTAATGTAAGTGGAACCCTTTTCGTTAGCCTCCATGTTCCTGCCCCATAGAAGAATAGCAGCAAGATACAGCTGTTATATACTGATCCCTTGAGGTCGAACATGTGCAGCACCAAATAATACACAATCAAAGGGACAAGAGCATGCATTTCATGGGTGGATAAGATAAGGCAAACTGGATTTCCAACGGCATTCAGACAAAACAGCACCTTTCAGGTCGATGCGACATCAGCGGCACAACATCAAAACTTGAAACACTCGGCACTCAATTTCATCTTGCGCGGTAAGAGGACACAAGAGGCACCTTGCGCGAGTAGACGTTCATTCCACCGCGGAACGTCCGGTAGACGATGCTGCTGTTCATGTTCTGCGTGCCATTGAGGGCCATGTGCAGGCTGTTGAGGAACCAAGAGAGGAAGTCGATGGGGTCACCCTGCTGGGTGATCTGGAAGCGCTTCTTGCTGCACAGCACCACAGCCTGCAGCATCTCGTGGGGGCTCACATGGGCCTGCAAGAAAGCACAACAAAAAGTGAGGGAAGAGAAAAAGAAAAAAAGGCAGCTTATACCATATCAAAGAAACATTGAGGACAATCCCATCCTAATGTGGTTCTTAGTAAAACCGTTTTTTTTTTTTTCGGCTCTTTGCAGCTCTGTTAACATTCGTTCAGCAGCAAATGACACACTGATTACTGAGAAACTTGCAGTTAAAAGCATAACCTTTTTCCTATCACTATCCAAACTTGTGACATCGATGATGTCGACTACAGCAAGGACTCCATGCCTGCTGGCCGCAAGCTGGTGGTGGTGGGCTGTGGCCTCAGACATTAGGTACAAAAAAAAGAACGCCTTGGCATCCCCAAAATTTGCTTGTGCAATTGGCTTGTGGCAGCAATATCTGTCTCATCTTTCGGCCCCCTCAGGTGCTGTGTTATATATGTGGACACGACCTTAACACTATCAAATCTCACCTGTAAAGGGCACAATTTACATTCAAACGTGGACTCAATAAATGCACTAAAGTCTGAAAAAACTTGTGCAGAAAGCTTTAGGTCGGGCACGCAAAATGAACACAGGCACCTTTTTTTTTTTTTAATGTTTTATGGTAACCCTGGTATGGCTCCGGTGAGCGTCAATTTTTGTTTGCTTGTTGTGCAAGCTTAAAACTTTTTAAAGTGTGTTGATTTGTTTACAAAATGACTTATTAGGACCAGCATGAGTCAAAATAAGTGTAATTTAGACCTTGAATATAGTACTGAGTCATGATAACGACATGCAAGGGCCCAACAGAAATTGCAGGTTTAATCATTGGGGAAGGTTGGAATTTTTCCTGTGAAATCTTGGCACGCTGCTTTGCAAGTATCTTAAATTATAAAATTTTTTCCTGTCCTGGATCATAATTTGCACCTGAAAGGGCTACAAAAGCTGTGTTTTCGGTAACAGTAGTCTCTTTACCGTTACAGCATTATAATTAGTCATTATAAGATAACTTGAATTTATCTTCAGTCTTCCTTCAAAATTACTAACGGGGTTTTCTAAAATGGTAGACCCACCATGGTAGCTCAGCAATTAGAGCATTTGGTTGCCACGGGTTTAACCTCAGCCACGGTGGCTGCGTCTCAATGCAGGCAAAACACAAAAGACACCTGTGTGCTGTGACATGTTAGCACACATTAAAGAAAGTGAGGCGGTTGAAGTTAATTCGGAGCTCTCCACTAAGGTGCCTCTTTCTCTCCTTCATCTATCACTCCTTTGTGGCTTCCCTGATGGTGCGGTTCAGGTGTCCACTGAGATGTGAGACAGTTACTGCATCTTCTCCTTCCTTGACAACGAATTATTGTCATCACTCCTCCAGATGAAACTCTTACCACACATTTAAGGAAGCAGAGCCATGATCGCTTGGACGGCATTTTCTTCTTGAAAAGAATAACTGCAAATCGCAACACAACATCTGGTAGTGAGTAGTAATTCATTCCCAAAACTACACTATTTTAAAACTTTCAAACACAATGCAACTGCCACAAGCATGAGATGGAATGTAAAAGTTTTGGGAATAACGATGTGCCCACAGCTTTACTGTATACAGGACCCCTTCATATTGTCCGTACTGGCAGCAATCTGTTTTGACTGCAAATTGAGTACACGAAAAATTTGGTGAAAAAAAAGCTTACATTGTCCAGATAATACAGAGTCAATCAATCCTACTCGCTATAGCTTGAGCAGCACATAAGGTTTCAACCATGTTAGCATGTGAAGCAGCTGGCCAGTAATTCACAAGTGGATGTCTATATACCTAGATAATGTCAATTTACTCAGATGCAGAAACAAACTTTAAGTACTGCTTGCATCATGATAGCTTTGCAGGTTTATATTTTGTAGCAAGGATGTTATGGCCTTGACAAAGGGTTCATGCAGAATTACTGTGTTTTCATTGCTGAGGCATATAGGTAAACATTTAGAATTCGCTTCCAGAGGTGTGGGCATTAGCAGCTAGATTTAAAAGAGTACTCAGGGGCTAAAACACTTTTTGATAATCGAAACAAGGGCGCAAGTGACAGATATAAGAAGTGTGTTTTCTAACGGTTTTCCCGGCGATGGAAACGCACCTTGAAGTTCCTGGGGTTCCATAATTTGCGAATGAGCTCGCCAAAGCGCTGCACAATGAGCGAGTTGATGTCGCCAGGCGGCCTCTTGAGGGACACGTAGTTCTCCTCCCTGAGGAAGTAGTTGCGTAGTGGCGGTACATGGGAGAGGGCTTGCAGGATGACGTTGCAGTAGTCGTTGGCCTTGATGTTGTTCAGACCCACGATGCCCGGCAGGTACGTGGTCCCGTCGTAGGCGCGCGACAGGCGGTCACTCGTGTCCAGCCGGACAATGTCCTCCTTGGTGAAGGTCGGCCTCAGGACGTACGTGATGTCGTCCAGGGACGAGTCAACGATCTCGTAGTTGTCCGGCAGGCAGTAGAAGCGAAGAGTCTGGAGGTTCAGGAATACGTGGTGGCTCACCTGCGCACAGTGTCGGAACAGAACCGTATTTGCTTGTTATTCATTCACCGCATCCACGAACCAAAATCACTACAGATGGGTGGGGGCATGAAGAGGTGGATCAACTAATAACATAAAAACAGTAGGGAACCTAGGGAACAACTACAAACCAGGAAGAGTAGCTAGCTGTATTAGCTGATGCCCTCATGGCCAGTGCTATCCGTACAAATCCAGTAGCTAAAACCTGGTAGTTCCAACGTTTACGGATTTGGTAACCAGTAGCTAAAACCTGGTAGTTCCATAATAATAATAAGTTTTTTTTTTTGGGGGGGGGGGAAGGAAATGGCACAGTATCTGTCTCATATATTGTTGGACACCTGAACCGCGCCGTAAGGGAAGGGATAAAGGAGGGAGTGAAAGAAGAAAGGAAGAAAGAGGTGCCGTAGTGGAGGGCTCCGGAATAGTTTCGACCACCTGGGGATCTTTAACGTGCACTGATATCGCACAGCACACGGGCGCCTTAGCGTTTTGCCTCCATAAAAACGCAGCCGCCGTCGGCTACGGATTTGGTACTCGAGGCCATCTAAACTAAACTAAATAAATAAAACCTAATCTCCGATCAACTATTCAGTGTTTGATTTACATAAAAAGAAGACATCGGAGCCAAGCTGTTGAACACGAAACGAATGCGCCGAAACGCCACATATGCAGCCGCGCTCTAATGGTATGTTCCACACTGATAGAACACGTCGCTGAATCGGCCGGCGACACTGAAGCAGGACGCATGAAAGCGGCGCAGTCAACAACCTGAAAGTGAGCGAAGATAAACACAAGATCGCCGACTCACCTGAACGCTGTGCGTGTAAGCGTGCGTGTTGGTGCCACGGCCCTGGAAGTACTTGCCGCAGACCAGGCAGGCGTACACGTTGATTCGAGACAGCGACACCGAGCACAGCTTCTCGAAGTCGAAGTCCAACACATTCCGGTTGATGGTGTCCAAGTAGGGACAGTTCCTGCGCTTCGTCTGGCCCAATTGCGCGACGACTGTCGTCGGTTTGGTCGGATCGCTCAGTTTACGCTTTTTCGCGTCCGGCGGGGCCGCCATGTTTGCCGGTGGATTGGATCGGATTGGATGTGTGAAGAACTGCATGGCCGATCATGGTGGTGTACGCTTTGCTGGTTTCGGTTTTGAGGAAACGAAAGGCGCAGTAACTTCCTCACTTCTTGGGGGGGCACCTCAACCATGCCGTAAGGGAAGGAAAGGAGGTAGGAGTAAAGCAATAAAAAATCGGCATAGACACTTAAGATTGCGTGCGTGTGGGAATGCTGCAGCATTAACGTCCGGGGTTCATTGTTTACGCGTAATGTTTGTACATGTTGCATGCAGCATAAAAGTTCTTTTCTACGATTTTATCTGTTTGCGCACCAGACCAAGCGCTTTCGTTCTCTCTCACGCGCGAACGCACGTGCTCGCGCATATGACACCACCCGGATCGCTCTAGGACGAACAGTTCCATCACAATTTTGTTACGAAAGTCTGGGGTCGTCGGCTCGAATCCTGCGCAAGCTACCCTGACAACACTAATGTATTGAGGACGTCCTCAAATGACCAAAACGTCTTCATCCTGAACAGGACATTTTGAGTACATCGATTGATGGCTAAATGTCCTCAGTTTGTACTTTTCTGGACGGCTCGAGGATGAAAATTCGTCAAATGGCCTACATGCATCCTATCGCAGGATAATACTGTGAAACCGAACTGAGATAAAGCCAGCTGTTTCTCTCACATTCGGCTCTCATTAATTAAAAACTGCAGGTTTATTAAGCGATGTGTGTACAATAGTGATCCAATGTTTAGATTTTTGGGCCACTTTTCCATTCAGGCAGAATTCAACTCTAGAGAGCTACTCTGTGGCCCCTGGTAAACCCGTTCTTTTTGCTTGTTCTGGCTACCTTAATTCACTTACATTAGCTTTCAATATAGCGCTCCCATGAAAAGAAAAAGTTCTTGATACAAATCCTGAAGTAGTACTGAAAACGTCCCCAAACATGATCAAGACCTCCTGAGTGCGCAACGGATGGACAAATGGATCCCAGTTGTACTGCTTGAGGACAAGTTAGAGACAACCTGAGGACATCTGAACATCCTGACACGGACATCACCCACGGTCAGCTGACTTCTGCTGACGGCGGCCGCTTTGTCGGTACTTCCGGTTATGCCGGCAATTGGGGCTTATTAGGTTGGGGTGGAGGATAAAGAGCCGCGTACTTCCCTGCAATTTACGCGGATTTACGCCACTGTGTTTGGCCACCTATTTGAATCCCTGACAGATTGTAACTGATTTCAGATTCGGTGAAAGAACTTGGTGAGAGAAAGTGGACAGATATAATTATAGCTATAGTTATAACCAATATGAACAAGCCGCATTTAGATGTCTCAACAGACCCCCGAAACAGGTATCTAATGTTTATAAGACACCTTTTGACAACATGTGTTGGACATCTTGCGGACTGCTTGCAAGACATTGCTAGGGATTTTGAAGCATCTTGTAAACTCAGCTAATGCTCCTTTTTTACTGAGCTACAACACGTTTTGAAAGACATCTAGTTATCTCAGACACAATTCCAGATGACTACAAATGACTTCCCACTGAACACCAATTGGACAGACATAAGGCGTCTTACTAAGCTGAACAAGACGTATCGTAGACTTCTCAACTGACCGCTGAGACTGTTATTGAATGTTTATAAGACGTCTTGACAAGATGAGCAAGACATCTTGCTGTGTGCTTGCAAGCTGTTTCTAGACCTCTTGAAACATTTTGCAACCATCTTCTAGCTCTGCTAATGCTCCAAGTTTTCTTAGCTTGATGTCCTGAGCTACATTTCTTATCATTTCTCAAGGCGCCCGATAAGCATTGACGGCTGGGGAATACATTTGTCCATGCATCCAACTTGATTCGGGTGGTGACGATTTTGGGGCCACTCCTGCCCTTTACCACTGAATTCCAGACCGCTTCCCCATTCTTCGCAGATCGGGACCGTGACTCCGATATCGACGAGGGACGGCAGGCAGGCGCAGAAGCTGGACATAACCGTGTGCGACCAGTCCCACTTCGGCTTCAAAGTCACCCTGTAAGCAACTCCGTGCCTTGTGGGGGTTTTAATAGGGGGATCATTACGTTTTCTCCCATCTAATCGCGACTGACATCGTTCAAAACCGCCGGACCACACCTCGTGATCGCGCACGCCGACCACGGCAGGCCTTGCTCTGAGGGGAACAAAGGAACGACACTCTGGCTGACACAAACAGGCATTTATTGCTGCAGCAACAATAACTCCAGCTAGCAACAAAATACCCTAAGGAATCGAGGTCGTCCGACTCACCAGAAAGTTTACGAGCGAATGTTCGGCCACGCTTGGGCAAGGGGAAACTCCGCGGCCGGACGGGACGAGATGCGGGAGAACGTTCCTCCCTACGAGGCCTCGACCTGCTGGCGGAGAGCGGAGTGTTGAGCCGAACAGTCCGTGCGCGTCGAAATCCCGAGCCAAAGAGAGAGTGCTCTCCCGCGCGCGTGCAGCGGTCACGCCGTCCGCGGCGCACATGTCGCTGCGACGCCGGCGCCCTCTCTTGTTAACAAGTTAAGGTAATTGACCAGAGGAGGATGCATTTCGGGAAAGCAAACCGAAGGAAACGTCGTACGGGGGCAAAGTCTCCACAACCTGCGTTTAATTCTCACAGTTTAGTTAGCTAACGCCCCTGATTCCAGGAACTCGACTAGCACTGTCATGGCACAGTCATGGAACAGCGCCTGTGAACAAAACGAAATATTTTACCCGTACATTTTCAGCTACCGTGATTCACGTTTCTGGTTGAAGGGTCTAGAGACGTATATATTCATAAAACGGTTGGAGGAGGATATACCTTGTTGCAAGATAGAAAAGTAAGGCATGCGTGCGTTCGCGTTTCAATTTGGCCCTATAGTACGTCATGAGCTAATTTAGTTTGGTCTATCAGATAATACACCGCTTACAAAAGTGGGGTTCTGAACGCCGACGCACCGTCTTCGCCAAACGTAACCAACCTGCCCCGACCGCCGCACACATGATCAGGCGACTTATCATCATTTAGAGGGAGGGGGATATAATAGCCGTTATATTTCAATTTAATATAGTCTCACGTGATCTGTTGCTCACTTGTGATATTTCGCGTCTTTCGATAGCTAAAACCGAAACTACGTGGAAGAAAACATTCAGTTATAAGTTAGGTACAAAGCTTAGGCGAACTTCACGCGCTGATTCATGTTTACTGTCTTACGCATCATTCGAAAGCAAAGATACACTACGAAAATTTTGGTTCCTTTTCCTCTCTAAATATACTACCCAGAAAGTATTGTTCACATCGATTCTTGCACCCCAGGTGGGACGAAGAACACATTCACATGTCGCACCTGTGGAAGGCCAAGGAAACAGGTGAGGTGAATTTCTTGCCCGTTAGCACTTGCTTTCTTCATATTTATATATCTAGGACCGTATTTTTTTCACCCTATAGCAAGCATGATATACTCTGCAGGGCTCACGGTGTACCATGGCAGGGCTAGTCAAGTGCGCATCGTTATAGTTCTCACAGCGCACCGAGATGCGAATTGACAGAGAAGGGAGACGAACACAGCTCTCTATTGCTCTCCCATACCCGTCCGTTTGCATCTTGGGCCGGTGCAAGAACTACAACTATATCAAGCGTCTCAGGGAAGCCCGCTAGTAATTTCTAAAAATAGGGTAGGTAAAGGAAAGCTTTTTTCGGCATATTAATACCAATGCTGGCGAACATCAAAAACAGCTGAATCAATAACTAGTAAAGAGGTTAACCAAATTACCGATAGACGACCAATCGCAATTAGCGCTTTGTAACCGGATGTTAATAATAGCTACATTAGTTTTTAGAATTTCGAAGATGCGATTACCGTCGTCGCTATGGCTCAACAAATTTGTGCCATTCCTCGCGCCATTCGAAAAACGCGCGCCTGCGGGGAGTGCGACGCGACGTCAATCAAATCGCGTTTCTCCGTGACGCACTTACTACATGACAATCTCTGCCCCGCCAGTGCTGCGGTGCTCCCCGCTGCTCCAGCGCGTGAGGGGCTGATATTAGGCACCTTTAGCATATCGTGTGCCGTGGTGCCGGTATTGGAGCACCGGGAGCTCGCGCGCAATACGCTTGCTCAAATCGCCTTGACGGCGCCAGATGGCGCCAGGTACCCGGCAGCTGCGCGCGCGCCTGTCGCATCGGGACCAATAAGCGCGTGCTCACCGGTGGTGAGCGGGCTCCCGGTATTCTGGAAAACGGTAATTGTCACGCCGCAAGCCCGCCCACCACCGTTGATCACGCGCTGATTGGTCCCGATGCGACAGGCACGCGCGCGCAGCTGCCGGGTGCCTGGCGCCATCTGGTGCAGTGATGGCGATTTCAATATGCTCAGTGGTTGCGCGCGGGCTCCCGGTACTTGGTACCGGTAACGCGGTACACGGTATGCTAAAGGTGTCTATTTAGCATATTGTGTACCGCGTTGCCGTTAGCGTTACAGGAGAACCGGGATCCCGCTAAGTGCCAGTGAGCACGCGCTGATTGGTGAGGCGTGCGTGCAGCTGCTGGCTACCTGGCGCCACCTGACGCATCCGATGCGATCTGCGCATGCGCATTAACGGTGGGCAGGCTCCCGGTACTCCGGCAACACGATGCAAGGTATGCTGAACCAGACACCTTTAGCATATCGTGTACCGTGTTACCGGTACTGGATGCTCAAATCGCCTTGACGGCGCCAGATGGCGCCAGGCACCCGGTAGCTGTAGAGTGACTCTAGGTAGCTGCTCTCGCCTGCAGCATCCGGACCAATCAGCGCGTGCTCGCCGGCGGTGGGCGGGCTCCGGGTATTCCGGTCTATTGTCGCGTGGTACGTGCGTCACGTTCGCGCTCCCCGCAGGGGCGTCGTTTTCGGATGGTGCGAGAAATGGCTCAAATTTGTTGAGCCACAGCGGCGAGGATAATCGCACTTTCGAAATTCTAAAAACTGGTATGGCTATACTACTAGCAGCCCGCTACACACCCCTTTGAAATCGGGCGCCTCTCAGTAACAGTTAAAAAGTTGGCTGTTATAATAATCACTTATTGTTAACGCGATTCGCCTGTTTTTTTTATGACCACCAACACTGGTATTACTATGCCTGAAAAACCCTATTTTTTAAAAATAAATGGCTGGCTTCCCTGAAACGCCTAGTATATGGTATACGTATCTATTTTAAATTTCGTGAGCCTCAATGGCGTCGGCTCAGTACCGATACTCGCCCTCCATAGTTGGTGCCCGTTTTGTAATTGGCATGCTTGTTGATGCGCAGTATCATTTAGGTGCTTCATTAGAATACGCAGACTCGCTGATGCGCAGTACCAATTACGTGCTTCCCTAGAATACGCAGACCCGCTGATAAAAAAGCGTCGACGCCACGGTAGCCTCGAGAGCGTCTTTTTACTTTTTGTTAAAGCATGCCCATAGTGAAGAAGTGATGAACTGTGCTAGCGCTCTGTTCGAGAGTTGTATAAACGAACTTCAAATGCAAATTTTCTACATACTCTGTGACTACACAGTTCTACCTCTGTTAAGCGCGCGCTGCTCGTAGACCATAGCATTTCAAATACGGTCCCTAAGAACAAAGGGGGCCGCGTTTATTCTTCCGTGAAAACAGTGCTGTACATCGCCGACGTACGAGTGAGGCTCAACACCCTCTTCGGACTTGTGGCTTCTGCGGACGGGAAGACTGTGATCACCGTGAATCCCGGTAAGGATCGAGACAGCTGGCGGCGCGTTCAGGTGCTACAATGTGGCACACCAGACAGACTCTCGCTTTAACTTTCGCTATGCGAGCGAAATTTTGGTGCGCTTGATATTGAAAATTCCGCGACGCTGCAGTCAACGACAATACCCAGAAGACGTATCAGGGTGTATACAGCTTGAACCCTTGGTATACACCACGACGAGTAGCGATACTGTAGCCAGATACAACTCAAGAATGAAGCAGAAAATGCCCCCCAAAGAAGCCCCTCTTGCCAATGGCGTCGGCCTATACTCCCCCTCCCTTCCGTTGACCGATCCCTTTGGTCTTGCTATATAGGATACAACTCAAGATACGATGGGGCTCTTCCCTGTCCAAGGGCCCCCTTCCAGCCAGTGGCGTCGGCCGATTATCATGAACCTGCTTGTTATAGCAGTATAGTGCCTAGAATATCTGGGCACTATACTCCTAGTGGGACAATGCAGGAAGGTGACTATCCCCTTTCATCTTCCGCTCCCTGCAATACTGTCGCGCTAGCAGGGTCATGAGAATCGCCCGACGCCATTGGCTGGAAGGGGGTCCTGTGAAGGGGAAAAGCCGCTTCGTTCTCGAGTTGTATCCGACTATAGCGTGAAAGTCAGCATCTCCCGAAGTAAAAAAAAAAAACTTGCTTACCTAACATTTGTTCGTCCCAAACTTGAATTTACATCATCCATCTGGCATCCCTCTCAAGCCTACCTCACCGCCGAACTTGAGGCCATCCAAAACCGCGCGACCCGTTTTATCACCTCTGAATACACAAAAGAAATTGGCATCACTGCACTCAAACGTCCTATCTCCCTGCCCACACTTGAGTCACGCCGCATTATTTCACGCCTTTGCCTACTACACAGCTTTTTTTTACCATCCGACGTCAAAGCCCCCCCTGCTGAAACCACCGATCCGAACTTCCAGTCGCCTCAGCCACAGCCACCCCATAGCAAGCATCAAGAGCCGCACTTTAGCAATGAGCAGTTCTTTTTTTCCTGACGCAATAACACATTGGAATGCCCTGTCAAACGACACAGTTTCATGCAACGATCGCAAAACATTTCGTGCGAAACTCACTAGCCATTTTCAGAACACGTGAACCTGTAGTTGCCCTGTACTTTTTCCTGTATTTTTTCCCTGTATTTTTGTGATTTTTTTGCTTACCCTTTTTGTGACCGCTTGATCCTCCTTATTTTATCCTTTTTTTAGACGGTTTACAGTTCCAGTGTTAAGTTCATTGTGCCTATGTTTTCATCATGAGTGCATATACACAAAACCATTTGTAAGCCCCTCCTTATGTAATGCTTTCGGGCCTTTAAGGATGAAATAAACGAAATGAAATAGCAGGGGGTGGCAGATGAACGGGGAGTAACTGCGGGTTAATCGGATTAACCGGAGGGTCATGAAAATTGGTCGACGCTATTGGCTGGAGGGCCTTCTTCGAGGGGAATCTACGGCTTCGTTCTTGAGTTGTATCCCATTTTATAGTTTCGTTAAATCATCAGGTATTTGCTAAATCTAAATGTACTCAAATGCACAGAAATAATGAAATATTAAGACGGAAATAAAAGCTGCAATTTTTTTCCTCAGACCAAGCCACGCTGAATATAGCTATAGGCCCCGAGGAGTTATTCCCGACATAGACAAAAAGGGGCTGAGGAGGTACCCAAATATGGCATCCACATATCCGCTGAAGTGGTACTTAATACGTTTATCTTAAATATTCGGCGAAGGGGTCGTGCCCTTTGTTCCTGTCCTGATTATGTGTTCTCTGCTAAGAAACTTTCGACCTTTCAAAAGGAGCCAACTAATCCACCTTACTTGGCTTGTGAACCTCTTTTTCTGTCAAGACATGCCCGAAGCCGTGGCGCTCTTCGACTACCAGCAGGGCGTCGATCTGGGAGATGACGTCAGCGAGGAAGCCTACGGTGAGTGATTTCCGATGACGTCTTTTGCAAATGGTAGAGCTTGAGCCAGTGCTCCCTAGCGTATGGGCCTCAACGGCTTTTCACGATTTCATTTTGGCGGGGTGGCCGAATGTACTGCCCCTCCGCCCACACATTTAGCATTCAGTCCTGCAAGCTTCGAGCCTCAGTCCACCCCAGTTGTCCACTATGCGGCACATGTGTACGGGGGTGTAGTACAAACACTCGTGGCGCACAGAGCCAGGGAGCACAAATTAATTCAGCTAACTATTACACGTCTGTAATGTGCTCAGCAGAGGTGGGCAGTTGACCTCAAAAATCTGGACCTCACTTCAACCTCAAAAAGAATTTGCCGACCTCACTCAACCTCAACCTCATTGAGGTCTCCTTAGACGCCCTCACCTCACTTTTCCTGAGGCCACTGCTGACCTCACTCAACCTCACCTCAACCTCAATTGTGAGGTTGAGGTCGGCTGCTCAACTTCAGAGAAGAAACGAAAAACAAAACAAAAAGCGATTAAGAAGTTTTTTCAGTTAAAAGCAATTCTGAGAAGCGTGTGAGGCAGGGAAGCCAAAATGATTATGGTATTATTTAATTAGGTGTGTAGAGACACTATTGATGTGCGCGCAATAGGAGAAGCTTAATATCTGGAATGAACCCTCAGAGAGTATATGGCCTGCGGGCAGGGGTGTCCCATACGCGGTTGTCACCAGTACGTCGGTGAGTACTTTGTATGTGTCACTATTTGCAACCTGCTTCCTGTATACTTGTTCGTATTGGAAGCTTCTCGCTCATTAACGCACGAACAGGGAATTGACAAACACAGCCCTACTACGCCATCTGCCAGAAATTGGGAGGGGGGGGGGGGGAGGTATTCACGATACTCTTTTCAGGCTTGAGAATAGTTACCGGATATAAAGAACCTGGCCGTCGATGTACTTTCTAATGCCACGGTTATGCAGGCGCATATCAGTATATTTCAATTTTCTAGCTCCATCCGGCATAGCGAGAATGCTCTTTTCGGTCCTCTGTATGTTGCCTTCGGAAACACTTAACAAGCTGCGACTGTAGTGCACCAACGGAGGCACGTTGTATTTATGTCTGTGTAAAAGCGAGCGGCTTCTTTTATTAATGCGAAATCATTAGATGGCTCACTTTCAAGGTCATATCCGCAAAAAAGTGTCCGCAAGAAACGGCGCCATGCGACGTCACGAGCCGAAGACGATGACGTCACATAATTAATTAATATTAATTATTATAATTAGGTAGGCACTAAGACTAATTAGTATAATTAGTGATTGCATCATGTGAGTGTGACGTCATACCAGGTTCCTTGACAGCGATGTTATGCGCCATTAAACCTGGTCACGTGACGACCCTGTAATATGACATCACACCTACTCACGTGACAACAATGTAATTTCTCGTCATTCCAGGCCTCCATCCACACCCCTTCCTCCCACATTTCAAGATCCATATTGATCCAACATTACTACACATGCGCGCATGACGCATTACAATGAATGCCCACAACCCGGTCCACATCAATGACATTAGGTTTGTGCAGCAGGTAAACGCGCCAGTTCTCATGTATGACATGCTGCAAAGATCATGCAACGACACATGCCTTTGACTCTCGAGATGATGGCGATGATGATGCTAACAGTGTATCCTTATGAGCCCGGGGAAGTCTGATATGCCGCTACCAAATTAAATGTTGCCAGAATATTGATTAAATATTGTACATATCCAGCAACCGAAGACAATTAGTGTGCGGGAAAATACGAATACCTGCAGCTAATAATTAGTAATGATGATGTTGATATTCCTGAGAGGTCAAGACCCTCCCCCGTTTCTACCACTTCTCTCGGTGGCGATGGTAATGGTTTCGAAATCCTGGGAATTCTACGATGACTCGGTGAACCCGCGGCATTTTGCAAGAAAGGGCTATATTACTCTTCGAACATTGTGCCAACTATTAAAATCACACGGGTCAAAACAACTGGCCTAGAGTGGGCAGCGTTAATCGCTCTCTGCATTTTCATGCAGCGAAATCTTTTTCCGATGCCCTCTCCCCCGTGGAAAAGAAAAAAAAAACGCCCAAGTACTCATGCGCCTCAACAGAATTCTGGGTACCATTTCGCCAACCAATCTGAGACAAGCTGCTTTAAGTCAATCACTTGTTTTCTTTCAAAACTGAACTAATCAATGGTACGCCAGCATCCTCGACGTTTTTTACCCGCGAGCACCGCGCGAGCATTCTGCGAAGCCGTTTAAGATGAACGATGGGTCTCTGCAAAATAGTTAAAGGAAAGATAACGTGTACCTGGCCGTCTGCAAGGCAGGCTGCCAACCCTAGCTGATCCCATACGAGGAAAGAAAAGTAAACAAAGAATGATTAGAAACATGCTAACAAAAATAGCACACTAAAAACAGAAGCGACAACCAGACTCCATCAAGACGCTATTGTGGCCGCAGGGCAGTGCGCGCACTCGTGAGCGAACTTTGGTGAGCCTCTGTGCATTCCTCGAACACACGGGCTTGACGTCCCGTCTGTTCTCCGTCAGGTAGTTACACGCAGTGACCGAACGCTCCGCGAGTTCTACCTTGAACGATTAATAACTGGACGCCCCACTCCAGTTGTAACCTACACAGTGCTGTGCGCGTGTGTGATTTAAATCCTCTAAAATGAACTAATCACGCGCACAGCCTGGACACATTACTTATTGTGTAAATAGTTTGTTCATATTACTTCTCCCCCTGTCCTCTATTCCTGTCCCCTCACCTCTTTCATTTCATTTCTCCATTCTGCCTGCTGTCCTTTATTTCCGCTGCTCCAGCTCAGGTGCTTCAGTATCGATGGCAGATGCCGGGGCTAGCAAAAATCTTTTCCTTCCTTTTTACTATTATTTTTAATAAAACCACTACCACCACAACACTGTGCCCCATTAAACGTTATATTAGAAGGTTTGAAGCAGCGACTCAGCAGCACAGCGCCAGCACGTAATCAGTTCTATTCACTCATCTCCACTAAAAAAAAGAGGAAAAGGAATCAGCTACCACACCACCATACATTCATTATAGTTTGCATTTTTTCGCCGCTGTAACACCGCTATGCTGGCACGTTCGCCTCGTGTTGCGGTGTTCCGGTATAATAAGTGAATTTCCGAGAAGGAACAAGGAACCGGAGACCAAAGAGAGGTTATTCGGAAGGATTGAAAAGTGAAATTATGTTTGCATCTGCTTGCATTACGGAACGGGAACATACAGAAGTAGTGTGAGATTCGAAAGGGGAAGTCACCGATCAAAAGCTTCGACGGTGTTATACAGGTATTTCTGGCTTCGTGCTTTTTTAATCAAATCAGCAGGTGTCCTTGTTAGGAACCGCCTGAATCACATTCTCTCGCCTGTGTCGGCAGCTCCAGTTTCTGTTAAGTTGGCTTGTAATGTACAGCAGGATCCCCTTTATTCGACTGCAAGTCAAGACCCGTGACGTCAGCGCCGGCAACGAGCATGAACGCGAAGCAGTCTTGCTTGGGGCCATCCGCGCTGCGACGAATTTATTGCGTGCTTGTTGGACTGAACTTATTTGTTTGCGGCATCAAACAAAGCTACCGCGGGTCAACGTGAGTTAGGTGCTTTGCGCGCTCCCGGGAGTTTGAGCCGACCGGCAGGCAGCCGGGTGCTACGCCAGCGGGGCAAGGGGGAGGGAGAGTGGCGTGCTGTGACAGTAACACTCCTTCCGGGAAGACCAGAGGGGTGCGTCTTCCTGTACACTCGGGCTGAACAGACATTAGGGCGCAGTACCGGAAGCTAAGAGGGAACTGTGGCATCCGGTTGTCCAAACAGGGGAAACCGAGCACCAAGCATCATGCCATCAACACTGCGGTGATGCGCTGCAACTCCGCTTCGGAAGCGGCACTCGTCGGAGTAAGACGTGGCAACTGCAAAAAGTCTCGACCTCAAAATTTCGACCTCACTGAATGACGACCTCACTCAACCCCAAACTCACGCTGAGGTTGAGGTCTGATTTACTGACCTCACTCACAAAATTTCGAGCCGTCGCCGACCTCACCTTAACCTCATCTCACGACGTGAGGTTGAGGTCATTTTGACGTTGAGGTCGACCTCATGAGGTCGAAACCTTATGAGGTTGCCCACCTCTGGTGCTCTGCAGTGCCTCTACTTTCTGTCTTCATCTGCCCTGGTACCTCCTTCTACCCTTTCCTATCGGTGTCGTTGAGGTGTTACTGCATCGCCATTCCTTTTCCTCATCGCTGCTCTTAGAGAGTAGGGTGACTGACGGAGTGTGCAGTGTTTGAACGTGTGATGCGCTCTGGGAGCATTTATGGGCTAGTCTTAACTGAAGTGGTGGTCCCATTTGAACCATGTATCTCTTGGGTTCAATATGGTTTTACTATGTAAAATTTCTTGCTTGAGGAGGACGGTAGACCCCCTCTACCCCCTTTAATATGCCCCTGGATGTGCTATATATGTGCACGCAAAAAACCCCAGGTGATCAGCCCTCCACTAGGGCCCCTCTTTCTTCTTTCACTTCCTCCTTCATACCATCCCTCACAGTGCACGTTAAAGACCCCCAGGTGGTCGAAATTATTCCGGAGCCCTCCACTACGCCACCTCGTTCTTCCTTTCTTCTTTCACTCCCTCCTTTACCCCTTCCCCTACGGCGCGGTTCAGGTGCCCAACGATATATGAGACAGATACTGCGCCATTTCCTTTCCCCCCAAAACAAATTATAAATATAATTATAAGATGGACGTACACCGAGAAGTGGCACAGTTGCTGCGCCTTCTCCTTTCCCCCTAAAACCACTAATCACTAAACCATCGTGCTCTCCGAGATCTCATAACCGGCGACCAGTCGGTAGGGTTGTGCTTCGGTTGCCGGGGTTCGATTCCGCCTGGACGAGCGCTTGCGTCGCGGAGCCTTGTCGACTCCTGATGACGCACTAACAAATCGCGCGTGCAGTGGACACGACGGTGTACACGGCCAGCCAGGTCAGCCGCGAGGTCGCCTCGAGGATGCAGACCGGCAACGTGACACCATTCACGGGCGTCATCTACGCTTTCCTCAACCACTTCGACCTGGACGGGCCCGGCGCGCGGCTGGTGACGTCACGATGGTGAGTGCCGGGTCGACACCTCCTGGTTCACTAACGTAGAAGCTGATCTTGTTCGTTCGTACTTCGCGAAACATTGGAGGTGTAGGGGGCAAGTGAGAGGGAAGAGACGCAGACAATGCTTCTTCTCAGTGAGTTTCGGATAGCTTTTCGTTCTTCGACATTGTTATTGCGCTACTCATGGTTTACACAAACAAGAACGACACATACAGACAGGGCGCAAACTATCAACCGGTTTTATTGCGTGGGAAATTCGTTTTATATGAACTGTTAACATGAAAAAAAGAAGGGAGACAAAAACAAGTATCTTCATGGAGATGAGTTGTCTAATCTTCTTGTGCAGACAGGCATGCGTGGAGGATGCAGTCTTTTCACTTCCTTAAAAAGTTAATCTCTCTCTTCGTCAGCGCTACCGAACGGTCGCTTACGCAAGTGCCTTCTTTCTCAGACGTCATGCAAAATGCGTCATATAGCTCCCTTTGCATTTTATTTTGGGACCGAAGGATGACTGTGGTGCTATCAAGCAATGGCTTGCAGTTTTTGCACTTGGGGCAATGCGACGCAAGATTTTTAAGGAAGTGAAAAGACTGCATCCTCCACGCATGCCTGCCAGCAGATGAAGATTAGACAACTCATCTCCATGAAGCTACATGTTGTTGTCTCGCTTCTTTCTTCACCTTAACAGTTCATATAAAACGAATTTCCCACGCAATAAAATCAGTTGATAGTTTGCGCCCTGTCTGTATGTGTCGTTCTTGTTTGCATAAACCATGAGTAGCGCAATAACAATGTCGAAGATTACAAACCAACTAGGCTCATTTGAAGCTCTTAGCTTTTCGTTGTCTTGGTTTAGTCATTTGTATGGAGAAGCTTGCCGAAGGGAGAGTAGGTATGCTTCTTTTTTATTTATTTTGTCCTCTAGGTTAGTCCGTACTCTTGCACTTACTCTGCAATACACATCCAGACTATGTCGAGCCTGAATACACTAAATATCGATTAATATAAGGGCACGCCAGCCTCAAACAATTTTGATTCCAGCCGCCTCCTTGCACACGCTCGTACTAAATCTTTGGAGTGAGCTCACGTTTTTCTGATGAGAATGAGACACTCAAATGGAACCCGAGGAAGAGGAACGTTCCGGTGGACGACGTCTCTCGCATCGGGCACCCTGGAGTGGCTTTGCAGGACGTGGATGATCTCTTCCCCAAATTTCGCCACATTCTCCTCGCATCACTTTCCAGCGGCCACTGCAACTTCAGGCTGCGTAGCGGCGAGCCCCTATGCGCCAACGGTACGTGCCCCGTGGCGATGGGCCAGGCGGAGCCGCAGTGCACTGAGGAGCTGGACATCCCCGTCACCTGGACAGACCACACGGGATCGCTGGAACGGTCGCGCATCAGCGGACGCACCGCCGAGGCACTGCTCGGGGTCACGGTGAGGTCACATGGCAGTCAAACTTGTAAGCCGAGCCGGAAAGCTTATCTGAGAGTTCCACTACGAATAACTGCGCTACCATAGAGTTAGCAGATCAGACGACGCTGACGCTGCGAACATATGACAGTGTCCGCTTTCCTGTTCGTTCGTACGATAGGTTGCTGGGAAGATGGACACGCGGAAAGTGTCTTGACATTTCTGTGTTTGTCCATTACGAATCACGGGCCATTCGTACGTGCAGCCTTTGTCGAAAGTAAAAGAGCTGAAGGGATTCCCTCGTAAGCCATCTGGTGGGACTTTTGAGGACAAGACTTCCTATGACTTTAGAGAGATTTCGAACGCTGGCAGTGCATAACCAGTCAAAGAACAGAGCCTAGGAGCAAACTATTTGAGCTCGCTATACTTTTGACAGGGGCTGTACATATGATCTTGCGCTCAGTGCATGGTGCTGGTGTCGCACAATTCTGTTCGCGCGTGAAGGTTTGCGATACATGAGCGCGCTGGCAAGTCACGGCGTCGTAGTATGTCACAGGTAAGACTAAGTCCATTCACGAGCCTATTTTACGACGAGTGGCGCAGCGCCTATATGGGAGTTAAGTGGTCGTAAAAATGTGTCGCTGTCCAATCAACCACTCCACTCGGCGAACCGTCTTGCTAACAAAGGGAGACAACGCGGTTCCGGCATACCACGATGGAACTCAATATCTCGCCCCACACCAAAACAAAAATCCCGACGCTGATCACACTTCCGAAGGCTAGTTCTGTTCATTACTGACTGCAGAGTACAGCTGCTTCGGAACAAAACTAACAGGCCGGCGAATCTATGGCATACGTGCGATGTTTTGCGCATTAGACTACCCGGCGATTAACGGAGACTTAAAAGTGCCGTGAACTAACCAAACCCGCAACGAAGTGCTATAAATAGTCGATGACAGCGAAATAGCGACAATGTATTTCCTTTTCTTTATGTCGTGCACTGAAGGTGGACGAGTTCAAAAGCCTCACGGAAAACGAGCTCACAGCCCTCAAGTGGAACTTCTTGCTGGAGCGCTTCAAGGTCCAGTTCAAGGTATATGTGCCTGCAGGAATTTACACTAGCTCCTTCTGTCTGCGAGCGGTACACGTACGCCCTATATCGACAACTGTAGGGTAAGTCAGCTAGTTCATCCGTTTGAAAGCTGCTTTTTAAACTCGCAGGAACCTGAGGAACTTTTCCAAACAGCACTATATTACCAGGAG
The DNA here is from genome assembly GCA_030143305.2 of Amblyomma americanum. Classification (NCBI taxonomy): domain Eukaryota; kingdom Metazoa; phylum Arthropoda; class Arachnida; order Ixodida; family Ixodidae; genus Amblyomma; species Amblyomma americanum. The sequence continues at coordinate 130,632 of JARKHS020032936.1, forward strand.
AAATATATACGTGTAAAAAATTAAGTTACGATATAGCCCGAAGAAGGGTATCTATATAGCATGTATTCTTGAGTTAGATGTTTTACAAATGTTTATGCGGGAACTTCTTACTGCAGACGTTTCAGAGAAATGCTGCAATGGCGGCTAGTTGGTTTGTCATCTGCAGGTTGGCGCGCTATACTTTGGCACAAGGACTGGTTACAGAAAAGAGGACAAAACAAGGACCTGTCTTGTCCTTTTTTTGTAACTAGTCCTTGTGACAAATTATAGCGCGCCAACCTGAAGAAGGTTTCAGAGAACTTTCTGAGAAAATGACTTGCAGCTGACGTCTACTTTATATACTATACCCAAATAGAGATCACTGGCAGACACTGCTGGACAGCTTGGATCTATAAACAACTTCTGGTCAGAAGAGCTATAATAAGCTAGCGCAAGCCAGCAGAGCCCTGAAATAGGGGCCCCGACCGCCGATATGCCTCAATCGAGGCAGCACGAAATCCAGTTTCCAATAAAGTTTGTTCTTTCTCTCTCCATGATGAAGCACTTATTGTACCGGTGGTTAAGGCAATCGTCTACGGGGCCGGAGTACCCAGGTTCGAACCCTACCACGGCGGCTGCGTTTTCATCGAGGCAAAACGCTAAGGCGCCCGTGTGCTGTGTGATGTCAGTGCACGTTAAAGATCCCCACGTGGTCGAAATTATTCCGGAGCCCTCCACCACAGCACCTCTTTTATTTATTTCTTCTTTCACCCCCTCCTTTATCCTTCGAAGGTCAACCAGGAAGGCGACCGCGGCCACATTTATTGACGGCTGCTGGAAAAAAGATAGCTGTGGAGAGCGCCGGCGGCAACGTCCGGCCCTAGCAAACGTGGTTGTTGCCTCAAAATCGATGGCAGACACCTACGGTGGGGGTGGGGATTGATGATTATGAGATTATGATGATGCTAACCTCAGGATTAATGACACATACCCACGGCGGGGGATTGGCCAGGGTGCATTGCTGATAAAAACGCACTCATGGGCAATCAGAGGAGTAACCGGATAATTTCGTGACCTAGACACGAATTTGGATTAAAAATCCAAGCGTTCTATCCAGCGCGTGCTGGCCACCCTTCGTCGTTTTCGCCATTTAGCCACTGCCGGCCGCGCGGGTCGCTACAATTCGTTCCCTTATGGCTCGGTTCGGGTGTCCCCCCGAGATATGTGAGACAGTTTCAGCGACATTTCTTTTCCTAAAAAAAAAAAATTTTCAAGGATACCCCCCGCGGTGGCTCAGTGGTTAAGGCGCTCGGCTACTGGTACGGAGTACCTGGGTTCGAACCCGACCGCGGCGGCCGCGTTTCGATGGAGGCGAAACGCTAAGGCGCTCGTGTGCTGTGCGATGTCAGTGCATGTTAAAGATCCCCAGGTGGTAGAAATTATGCCGGAGCCCTCCACTATTCTTTCACTCCTTCCTTTATCCCTTCCCTTACGGCGCGGTTCAGGTGTCCAACGATATATGAGACAGATACTGCGCCATTTCATTTCCTCAAAAACCAATTATTATTATTTCCAAGGGACTTGCAGTTTGCCACCGGGGGTACCATGGATGAATGGATGGATAAGGCTGAACCCTTTAAATCGGGCGGTGGTTCAAGCCACATAGCCATGACCTGTGAAATTTTGCTCTTGTCTTGATTTTAGCCGCCAATCAGATAACCTTCGCAACCATGGGGCGTGCCAATGCGCCTCTGGTGGCCGAAGACAACAACGAAGATCGCGGTCACGAGACCCATTTGCGCGTGGCTTGCTGGGCAGAGAACATGGATTCCAACAGCGTCCGACCAGCTTTGAAAAACCCTGCTCCAAAGCGCAGACCCGCAACACAAGGTAGGCAAGGGCGCCTCCATCCGACAATGCGCTCGCTGCAGCGTCACGTCCCCGTCCGGCGACCGGGACGGAGTCTCCCGCAGTGTTTTCGCCCGGTCCATCTCAATCCATGCCGGCGGAGAATTCGCCGCGAACCGACGACTCTGTGCTTCGCCATCTTGTGCCACGTTCTGCGAGCAAACTCCTTTTTCTTTGCGCGGATGTTGGGAGGCGGCTGGTAGCAGGGATTGAGTACCTGCGGTGCAGCCTGGGTTCCTCTGAAGTTCCTGGTCTGTTCCTGGAATGCGCCGCCGGAGCTATCCTTCGAAGAAGCAAGTTCAGCGGCAAAAGAGGGCTAACCAGTTCCGGTGCCAGTTGGGCCGCTCAACTCTACCATGCTGCCGGGCGGGATCTATACTCGACCAGACAGATTCGCCGAGGATATAGCGGAGCCGTCCGGAGGGCCACGCAAGCAAATCAGCTTGTCCGAAATCTCACCGCCGGAGGATTACGCACAGATTTTACCCTGTTCCTCGGAGTGTACTTGGAGATGCAGAGAGGTGAACTGCAACAGACTGGAGCTAAGTTCATGCAGTGACTGCGGCGTTCGTAAACGCAGGACGCTACTGTCTGGTGCTGTGCGCTCTGTATTATTTTTCCGTTTTTTTTTGTATTGTGCTTTTGGCAATTTGTATCTTTGTGTTCTTCCACAATCGGGCACTTGCAAATAAACTCAACTCTGTGCTGCAGTATCAGCGCCCCTTTGTTTTCTACGCACCATAACCATATGCACGCTTGCGTACGCTAAATGCAACTATTTTGCCGGACGTTACGCCATTTCTAACATTCTCGCTTTTAAAACGATAAGGTTAGCCTAGTGACGCCATCTGGTTGTCAGGAGGGGAACAATTGTCAACAAACCGACGCCCCTCTTAAGCCTAAATGGGGAAGTATCGTCACCCAAAATTAAAAAAAAAATTGGGGGAAGGTTAAGCTTCGTGTATAAAAGTGAGACGCGACAGCGTGTTGTAGCGTTGCCAAGGGGTGCACGGAACGCCATCGCCCGTTCGGCATGGCGCGTGGCCCGTTGGAAAATTGAAGGAAAGGACGTCTGTCTCACATATATGTCGGTGGACACCCGAACCAGGCCGCAAGGGAAGGAAAAGGAAAATGAAATGAAAATTGGTTTTAAGGGAAGCCAATTCACTGTCTGAGCTACTGACTGTATCGGCTATAATAATAATAATAATAATTGGTTTTTGGGGAAAGGAAATGGCGCAGTATCTGTCTCATATATCTTTGGACACCTGAACCGCGCCGTAAGGGAAGGGATAAAGGAGGGAGTGAAAGAAAGGAAGAATAGGTGCCGTAGTGGAGGGTGGTGGTGGTAGTGGTTTTATTAAAATAATAGTAAAAAGGAAGGAAAAGATTTTTGCTAGCCCCGGCATCTGCTATCGATACTGAAGCACCTGAGCTAGGGCAGCGGAAATAAAGGACAGCAGGCAGAGTGGAGAAATGAAATGAAAGAGGTGAGGGGACAGGAATAGAGGACAGGGGGAGAAGTAATATGTACAAACTATTTACAAAATAAGAAATGTGTCCAGGTTGTGCGCGTGATTAGTTCATTTTAGAGGAATTAAATCACACACGCGCACAGCACTGTGTAGGTTACAACTGGAGTGGGGCGTCCAGTTATTAATCGTTCAAGGTAGAACTCGCGGAGCGTTCGGTCACTGCGTGTAACTACCTGACGGAGAACAGACGGGACGTCAAGCCCGTGTGTTCGAGGAATGCACAGAGGCTCACCAAAGTTCGCTCACGAGTGCGCGCACTGCCCTGCGGCCACAATAGCGTCTTGATGGAGTCTGGTAGTATGCCCTGCGCCCTATAGACCGTTTACAGCGCGCAGTTCTTCCGTTTGAGACCAGATGGCGCCACAGACGCGCTCGGAACACGGCGCCATTACGGACCTCGTAAGTCGCCGGAGTGTACGCCTCGATGCAGTAATGGAAATATCGCGGGTGGCTGCCGAAGTGTTCTTTCTGCGAAGATGGGGAAAGGCAGAGGAAATACGTGCTTTATTGTGGATTGCAAGAATTGCGACAGAGAGTTAAAGGTGCAGGATGCGATCGTTTGCGAGCCTCACGGAACCGAACTGCACAAGGAAGTACTGCCCCTGTTCGCGCCCGTTTGCCATGCATCATTTCCGAACGGGCGAACGCGACAAACACGTCCGCCAGTGCTAGATGGCCAATATAGAAAGAAAGGTTACGATCTTGGAAAATCTGCGAGGGTAAGTGCGCAACATTGCTTCATGATCAAAGTGTTCCGCCACCGAAACCGTCACTTCGTGCTTTCAGTTGCTGTGCAGTTGCGCCTACGTGTGTAGTGAGGCCCCATTGCTCGTAAGTTAAGGTGTTCGGCAATTGTAGTAACAGCAGCGCCGGAGGCCAGATCAGGTACGGAAAAGAAGGACGACTTATGCTCCTACATGCCGCTACTGTAGATCGTGCGCTGCACAGCCGTACGAACGGACAACGCTTACCGTCCGTGTATTGTATGCCGTCTTGGTGCTACTCTTGAACTTCGCTCCAAGTAGAGCGCTTTTCGTGGACCAGATTCGGAATACAGCATTTGCGTTACGGCTGCTGGGCTGGATGATTGCCACTTCCTCGCGGTCCATGCGAGACAGCCACTAAAAGTTACCGCCAGGCCAGCGCTCAGAGAGAAGCTGATTACTTACCACCAACGAGACCTCGAGCATTTTCATGTCCGCATATCGAGAGTGGAGCGTACCGCAATTTCATATGTGAGACACATAATTATGAACTTCGTGTAGTGTGAATGCGTTGCTGTGCGCGTTATAACAATTATATCGCGGAATCCTTCGAAACGATTGCGCGCCAGATTGTGAAGGCTGCTTGATGAATGGTACTGCTATACACGGTAGTTAACATTTGTGTGTCTATTTATTTTTGTCACCTTTGTGTGCTTAACAAACCAATAGAAAATATTTTCGGTTTCCTAAGCACCGTTAACAGGCTGCAAACAAATGCGTACGATGTGCATGCGAGCGTTTTAGAGCGGTGTCTGCGTGCATGTACAGAATACTACAACGACCTGCGCTGCCGCAGAAGCATTAAACCTTGCCGTTTAAGATAATAACAATAAAAAAACATTCAGCAAAGCCTTCTGCGGACGCAAAGACAAGTATCAGGAAATCCATCCATTGGCTGGCTATGAAACCGGACACCGTTTTCAAGGCCACAAGAGATCAAATTAGAGTTCTCACGTGTCCTTCGAATCTTTGGCAAACCATACTGTCTCCTTCCCACTATTTTACAACCGTATCAGCCGAAACACAGCCTGTTGGAACCGAACCATCAGACGCGGCAGCCGTCGCGACGAGGCGCGCTCGGAGCAGTCAGGAGGCGTGCAATGGCGGCGTGCTCACGTGACCAAAGATGGCAGCCCCCATGATACGGCGCTGTAAAGCGTCTATAGGCCGCGAGCATATCGCGACGAGCATCGGCGAACGCGGAGCAGCGAAGGAGCAGATGTTCTAGTGTTTCCGGAATAATTTCGACGACCTGGGGATCTTTAACGTGCACTGACATCGCACAGCACACGGGCGCCTTAGCGTTTTTCCTCCATAAAAACGCAGCAGCCGAGGTCGGGTTCGAGCCCGGGAACTCCGGATCAGTAGTCGAGTGCCCTAACCACTGAGCCACCGCGGCGGGGTCGGCTATAATTGGAAAACAGGGCAACAGTAGCACAGGGGTTTCAAAATTGCTCTGTTCTCTTTTGTCTGCAGGTGAACTTCGCCACGACATCCAGCAGCTGGGATCCCGTCCTCAGAGTCGTCAGCGTCAGTCCGGTGTCGATGCAGGAGTTCGTGGAGAAGGTCTTCCACGTGCGCGTTTAAGTCACGGCTAATACCAAAGCCGTCTCTTATTTCCTTGAAGCGTTAGCAGCGTTCTGTTTTCGCAGATACACGTTCCCTACTTAAACAAAAAAAGTACTTTTTAAGACATTCCATGACCTCAGAACAAGCAGGCTGTTCGTTAGGGATTATTAATAAACGTGTTTTCTTCAAGAATCAAATTTCGAAAGTTTATTTGCCAAAGAGATGGCATCAATTCGCGATTAATTACTTACAGCGGCTCCGAAAGGGACTCTCAACCAAGGTGCGCTATATATGCCGTGTATGTTAAAGGGGCTCTGCAAGGGTCTCCACTCCAGGGCGGAGTGCTTGGCTTGAAGCACTCTGGCACGGGTCTGCCCGGTATTGCACTGCCTCCGAGATCGGCCCGGGGCATATTAGCGCGGCGCGTCTTTTCTTTCACTCTTTGCTCTCCTATCCTTTACCCCTCCTACCTTGAGCACGCGGCAGCGAGCGTGGCTCGGCTTGAGCCAATAGGCAGGCCCGAGCACTTTCCTTTTCCTTCTTCCTCTCGGAAACATCAGTCAAAACATCAGTCTCCAATAAAGCTACGGGACGCCGCTTCACGAACATCTTCCAGAAAGAATTTTTAAAGCGAAAGCTTTACTATTCCCCTCCGTACCATCTCCGTGTGCGCGATTTTGCCGTACGGAAAGCTGAGCAAGTTGGTTACTACTATCTATGGTAAAACAGCGCGGAAAAACATGAGGACGGAACAAACAACGACACGAGCGATTTTGACCTCAGCTGCTGCCGTCGCCAAACCGCGCGGTGCCTCCGTTTTGATGTTAATTGTGCTCATTGGAGTAACGTTCTAGACTCCGATGATTCTGATTAAAAGAAGGGCGCATAACCGGCCCCCTGAGTCAGTGGACGCCTCAACTGCGCTTTGAGGTACGTGGCGGTGGTGAGAGAGAGATGTGTGCTGCATGCAACAGCGTTGACGACGTTGTGGCAGACACGTGGCCCTGCAGCAATAGGCCGCAGCGTTCATTCGGTGACCAACCTCTCGCGATCAAAGATTAACTGCCACTTGCCAGGGTGGGCGCGCTGCCTATCCAGTGTGCACTCAACGTTACAGACGCCAAGCCGTGTCTACTGGCCCAATACACCACAGCTTTCGCTCTCTAACCAGGTTCAGCAGTAGTTAAACCGTAGCTAGTTTTTTTTTTCTTTCATTAGTTCACTGCGTTGTCCTTAACTTCAGCTGAACCCTTTTCGTTAGCCTCCACGTTTCTGTCCCATAGGTGAGTACCGGTAAGATACAGCTGTTGTATAATTTTCTCTTGAGGATATGGTAAACTGCCCTTAATGATCCGAGAGAACCTGCCATATGCGCCCCACCCCATTCTTATTCTGGTTATTTTCCTCTCATGATCCAGATCAGCAGTCACTACCTGCCCTAATCATCTTTAACCATTACTGAGGCGAGTGCAACAGACCTTATAGAGTTAATGCTAAATATTGCAACTTTTTACATGCAAAAACTCCCACTGATACAAGTTTGTTGCCCCCTCTATGTCTGCATCTGGTAAGTGGACTAGACATTTCTAAAGACAACAGCCAACCAGATCAAGAAAAAGTTCTACTACATGTCTAGAGTTTTGCAATATCTGAGATTAATGTTAAATGAGTAGAGGCAACAAATTCTTAGAGCCATGTTTTTTTTTTTTTGGAATTGTGTGTAAGCCAATAGTATACATGTGTCACAATGTTGAATTCACCTATGTCAGCTGAATAATTTAAAAGTTAATTTTTTTCTCACCATCATTTTGTTTTAACTTTCAACAGTAGAATGACAGCTGTGGTGTAACAGAAAAGTTGAGGTCACAAGAGGCATGCGAAAACTGCAATATAATTGATGTTCTTTTTTTTGTCATTCAAATTCTTGGGCAGGCTTATGCTGGTGTAAATTAAAATGAAGAAAGCAGTAACTATACTATAGTGTTTGTATGTCTCATGTAACTTCAATTGTTCTCTCATGTTTCAGCCATCGTTTGGCTGTTGAAACTGAAATGACATGAAAGAAGACAATTCAATTATAAATTGTTTACCATTTGTTGGTGCAATTTATATGGCTTTCTACGTTTTCTAATGTGCTGCGAATCATTGCAAAGAAAGAACATACAACTCAACTTTTACAGTCTCTGCTCCCTTAATGAAGTTCTCGCAATACTTGCATTTTCCAGCAAATGTTCGAATGCAGGCAGGAACTATAGCCTTACAGTTTTTGCTAATTTGCTCGACTTTGTTATTACAACACGCACTTTACAGCAGACACTCATGTGGTGGCTTCACAGTGATGCATTTTGCACAGTTCACGAACACGTCATTCTTTTCTAGAGTTTTGGAGCATTCTCAGGACGTGCGATTGCAATTTAAGTATAAGGGTTTAGTTGCAAGTAACCTGCAACAGGACTTAGCAAGATAGGTGACAGGGACCACACATGACTTTTGTCACTAGCATTATCACAATCTTTAATATTTTACACGTTCTCGTCTATTAGACAGGCTGAAATTGGAATGTTGAACAGAGAAACAGTGTAATTGCAGCCTTAATGACAAAACAAACACTTCCATAAAGGCATATGCTTTTAACTCAAGCAACAAGCTAATTATCACGAAATTTGGAGCAAGAGCTCATTAATCTATCTATACAGAAACATCTGGTATGCATTAAGACATATCGGCAGGGTAGATGTGCACCCAGAATTACCGTGCTATGATATACTCCAGAAGTACTGACATAGTGCTTATGACTGCCTTTTCACAGAGACAATGTTTCGATGCATGGAGCTCATTGTCAGTACCTACAATGGTGCCTTGGATTCAATCATTTGTGTTACGAGAGAGCCAGTCGAGGACACTGTCCAGGCCGTAACCCGTCAAACAGCTTGTTTCCACAGTTGCAACTTCCTGAGGGGCACAATCAACCACGTCGGTAAGCCTCATTGCATCTTTGTACTCTTCCAAAGGAACAGCCTGGTTGGCATCAGTCTTGTTGAACACCAGCAGAAAAGGTACAGTCTTGAGGTGCTCAAGGGTGAGCAAGTCTAGGAGGGTGACGTAGGTCTCACCAAACTGGAACACGTTTGAAGAGTCCGCAACGAACATCAGCCCTGTAGCGTCCGACGTTTGCTGGTGTAGAAACGGTGCCATTTCACCGCCTACTTCACGCACCTGACACATCTTAGTTTTGGAGATTTTCAGGATGGTCATGTTGATTCCTATTGTTGGCCGTGTGTCCTGCAACTCAACCCTTCTTCCCTTGCCTTCTAGCAGCTGCTGGAGGCATTTCAGCAGCGCTGTTTTTCCAGAGCCTTTGGGTCCGACGCAGACGATCATTTCTCATATACAACGCTGCGTTTTTTAGGTCGAATTTCTCACTGGACGTCAGCAGTAAACAGAATAATTTCTTGGGTCTTCAGTGCAATCTCGTCGCAGTATTTAAACGGATGTGATGTTAGTACGCTATCTTAAAAGATGTTAGTGCAGGAACCCGCAGTAAAAACTTCGTTGCAAATTAAACCAATTGAGGGCACAATATCATGCCCAAATGAATTTCTGCGGTGCACAACATTAGTCCAGCGATTAGAAGAGTTTCCTCCTTCTGCGAATTCCGCTCTTAGCAGATTAAAAACAAAGAACGCCACCTGACTTGGTATGCGAAATGCGCAGCTTTGGTAGCTTTGTCGCGACGCAAGGTCCGGCGCTTTTCAAGTTTCTTCAGCCAGCTTACCTACGTGGAAAGTCTTGAGTTTGGATAGGATGAAGTTGAAGACGCACCTGTGTGCCGGCTGTTCGCTAACGGCTTTGGAGGCGTCTTTGCCGGCATACCTGAGCAGAGCATCGCCTCCGGGGTGTTCGCCGACGTACTTGGTAACGTCGTACACTTCGCCCCGAAACAGTATCCAGACGTCGTTCTTGGAGTCGTGCTTTTTCAGTTCTTCCAAAGTGACCGTGGTGGTCGTCATTAGTGGCGAGGCAACGGCTCCCGCTCGTCACGCGACGGTGTGTAATCTCGGCAGCAACGCGAATCATGCGACGGCGGTTGCTAGGCGGTGAATCGTTTCGATCGAAGGAGACACCGTGGGGCGGACGCCCAAACAACCAAGGCAAACCAAAAGCACTGATTTTCATGGGCGCTGCCATCTTGAAAATCAGTGTAGTGAGCAGACAACATTCGCTTCCGCACAAAAAAGTTTAATTTCGGAACAGCAGTGCGATATTCCTGATATATTTGTGAATTTTTAAGAAGTTTAAAAAAATAAAAAGCTTTGTGCATAAAAATTAAAAACTGGTTGCTTTAGCACCGATTTACTCTGTCGCGTTGTTCAACAGATAGACTAAAGTACACACAAAAAGAGTTTTCAAACGTTTTCGCGAGGCATATAGAGCTATTTTGTATTATGCGAGAATTTTTTTGGTTTGTTTTAATTGCCACACAACATCTTGATGGATCTTGACACCAAAACCAGAGGAGTTTAGTTTCATCGTTTTCTTAGTTTCGGTTCTGCGAATCCAGTTTCTGGTTTTTGACTTCGCCTTCTGCGAGAGTCAAGAAGTCAAGCCGCAATCCAGACGCGCATATGTGTGTCGTTTGGTATCAAGTTTAGCGAGCGTGTTGTACGCCAATTCGGGTCAGTTTTTTGGGCTCCAAAATCGTTGGTGCGTGTTCTACTTTGTGCCGAGATACGCTTTTCGGGGAGAGGAGCATCCAGCGAGTGATTTCACGCCAGTTCTGGGCTTTTTTTTTTCGTCGCCGCGCAAGAAAAGGTTTTGCCGGAGCGACGGCGGCAGAGAATGCTTCTGTTCTGGAACGAACCACGGTGAGTGCTGCTCCCTCGGAGCACCAACAGCTTGGAAAGCCTTTGACAGCGCCCGTTTTCTACGCGTTTAACGCCTCGGTTCGTGGTGTTAAGCGAGCAGCCGCGGTTTGCAAGCGGTGTTATTCGTTTTCCACTCTTGTTTACGCTGCGTGCGAGGCTCTGTAGGGTCTGCGCTACGCGGGCGCCGTACCGTAGTCGTAGCTAGGCCTATTTCACGCGACACGGCGAGCGCGTCGCGTGTTACGCTAGTCGCCAACGCTTTTTCATTTTTTTTTCTTTACAACGACTTAACAGCTTGTTTACGTCGGTAACGTGACCGCGAGATGCTGCCGCCTTAAACGTATTAAGTCCCCGCGTATTTTTTTTTCGCATTTGTTTCGCGTTTTTTTCTTTACGCTGGCGCTCGTAGTATCCGCGCTCGTCGAGATCGGCGTGTTTATTTTGGACGGAGTGGCGAGACGGGGGTCCTGGGAGCAGAAAATATTTCCAACCTACGTCACGTTGCCGGAGCTGCTTTGGTGGGAGCCTCGGCCATCTGTCACGAAGGCATGCGTGTGTGTGTGTGTGGCGCGCGCGCGCGTTCTCCTGGCTTTCGTTCGCGTCATGGGCACTCCCATCCTTTGCAGACGCGTAGCAGCTGCAAAGAGCGGCGCGGGAAAGGGGGGGTGTCGTGTGCCAGCAGTCGTTTACATATTCTGCGCGAAACTTGGGTGGATCGTCGCATGAGAAATGTGTGCGCGCGCTTATCGCAACTTCCGCTGGGATTTTGTTTTATGGTTGCGTCGGCTCTCGGAGACGTTGCGACGTTCGCACTTGTCTGTGCCCCCCCCCCCCCCCCCTTTTTTTTCTTTTGCTTTTCTTCGCGAATGCCGCGAGTGACCACAGAACGCGCGCGCGGGAGGCTCGGTGGCCGTGAAAGTAACGGTTGCGGCCGGCGGCACTGGCATTCTTGGCTCGGCCTGCCTGTTAATCGAGCGCGCAAAATTGGATTGCCGCATTTCGCGTTGCGGAAAGACCTTTCCTGCTTTCTGTTCTTTTTGTTCGTTTCGTTTATTTTTCTTTTGACGTCGCTGTTTGCGCGAAAGAGCCGGTTTCGTTCTTTTGCGGGCGGATGCCTGGCTGACGGCGCGCCATTTTTTTTTTTAAATCCTCAGATGCCGAGCTTTCTGTGGTGACTTGTTCGACTTGTGGGCTTTAGCGACGCAACACGTGGTGTGGCGTCTGGGATTCTGAGGGCGTCAGAACCAGCTTGTTAATCGGAATACAGCACGAACAGTGCTACACATAATAGAAGTTTCGTAGTCATAGAGACCGTCGAACGGTTTTTGTGTGCGCTTTATCGAAGACAAAAACGCCCATCGGCTACACAGGAAGAGCTCTCTTTAGGTAATGGTTTCGTCGTAATATCGACGACACGCTTGTCTGGCGTGTGCTACGAATGGCAGCTAAATGCTGCCTACGGCGGGCGTCGCAGGGCTACAAGCGATCCGAGTCGCCGTTCATTCATAGCCTGTCTGGCACAGCTTTTCCGGGGTGTGCGGCGGTGAACACAGCTGTGCGTTGTGGGCTGTTTGTCGAAACAAAAAGCAGCACTGTGCACATAGGTAGCGGTGATATCTCGCGGACAAGTAATGACGACCTCACATTAGGCCGCTCGGCAAAAAAGTAGCCGTAGAACTCGGTGAACGACCTTACTGTTTTGATGGATCTTTTCCCGTTTAATAGAGCGGCTTTTATTAATTGACCCATGTTCATTGTGACAATGTTGCTGTAAAACATTTCGCTCTTTTTATTTACTTGCTGTGCTCAGAGCGTTAACAGGCAGGAGTCTGAATAATGTACAGGTTGTGGTTCACCTGCATGTTAGTGGGGAAATATTGCGAGTATGGCTGGCACTTGCACCTTTCTTTTTTTGCGGGCCAGTTAAAATAGCACTCCCCTCAAAGTGCAACATTTTAGTTTGATAAAAGAGCACTTACGTTTAGCACGTATGTCTTACATCAGGTGTTTCAGCGATGATAGCTGCTATCGGTTCCTACTCAGTGAAAAAACTTGCCAGCTGGATACTTGTTTTTCAACCTCTTGCACCACCCATGCTGTATGGAAGTAAACAAATTTTATATTAAAGAGCTTTCAGAATCGCAAACTGGAAGTCTGCTTTGATGGAAACAAATTGCTCACTGTAGAGGTAGTGTGTGTGTTTTATTAAGTCATTCTTTTGATATTGTTCTACAGATGTATCGTAGTCTATGAGTAGTATCTAAATATATATATTTTATGCAGATATTCAACGCTCATTGTGTGTTGCTGATTGCCATTGAACATATCTAGAGAAAGCCCGTATCAGAGAAAAGTACTCCACTGCAATGTGTTCAGGGTAATCAACTTCAAGAACCGCTTGGTGACAGCTCATGTCAGGCAACAGCTGTGTCTTTTGTTGTGCACATAAAGAACCCTTGATAGGCTTGGTGGTGATACCATTCAAAGGCCATTGAGCTTGCATTTGTGACTACATCTGTTGCCAGCTCATATAGAGGAGCCTTGCACAATGCAACAGGGCTATTGCTAACACCCTGAATTTTTGCAGTCAGTTGTTGCTTTAGACATCTAACAAGCCTGCTTTGTTGTAGATTCACAACAGCACTCCTTGGTTTATCTGAGCCATGTTCCGTGAGATGAGTTCCTTGTGGAGAAAGTGGCGCATTTGCAGCTGTTGAATCTGCTGGAAAAGAAAAAAATAATTTTGCTTGGTGCTGTTTGAAATCCCTTGATGCCATGAAGGTTGTAAACATATCCATAGGCCGTAGAAGAGAAGACTTAGAGATGAGGAAACTGTTACTATTTTTTGCTTGTAATGGTGCAAGTTTTTTTGTCTAATTTCCTATTTTTTAATCTATAGATTTGACAGGTCTTGGAAACAAAAAAGTGCCATAAGTGCAATTTGCGTGTTTATTCTTTTTGAGGCAGGCTCTTTATTTCTTTTTATGAAGATGGCATGAACGTCATGTAGCTATTCTTTCACTCTCTAAAATCTCTGTATGCAGGGCATGCATAGTACACGTCCACAGTGGATGGTGCCTTGCTTTCTTTGGCATTTTGCCTTTGACGTACCTCACGGATGGAACTAAGTGTAGCGTGTTTAGTCTGAAAAGCGGTCTTTTAAACTTTCTTCACTTGTTGTTATTGGCTGGGTGAGGAACATATAGAGCGAGGTTTCTTTTCTTGGTGTTTCCCATTGGAGGGAAGGTTTGTTTACACATACTGCATCCCCCGCAGGGCTTTGGCAGGAGCCCTGTACAAAACACGCTGCACAAAAGCTACAAGATAAGAGACAGATAAAACAAGGGGAGAGAAGTGCAGTTTGGCCGGAGATAAGTGGAGAGGGAAAATGAATGACATATTTGTTTATTTCACTCCAAGGGCACAGTGAATTCCCATGAATAGCCACGCCAGGAATGTGACTGACAGTATGTCATTGCCTTTAGTCTTCATTTGTCTGCGTCATGGTTGCACTATGTCAATGCACATGTGCATTTCGCACCTTGCTGTACAGCGGGAACAGCATGGATTTCTTTCACAAGACGTCACGGGCACCACGATGGTGTACCACGCTTGCTTTTCGGGGTGCTGGCTGGAGCACATGGTGCAAGCGGTTTATAGAAACAATTGGCCTTTTCTTGCACTCCTGTTTTACTAACGTGGTGGCCACAGTGACATCAGTGAAATCGACTTGTGTGGCGAGACTAATTGCTACTTGCGCAAAGTAACATTGACGAACGAGTGTGAGTGACAAGACATGGATTCTTTGCTTGAAATGCTGTTATTTCCACTACACTTGACACTGTTTGGCCTCTCTTTTTTTGTTTGAACATTTCAGTTACTCCGATATATTTCATTCCTTGGCAGATGTTCGTTTGTTCTCGTAATTATGTGTCGCTATTCTAAATACCAGCTTGCCCCAGATTTATGCTTTAGCGCCATCTGTAGGGGCACAGAGTTAAATGGAAGGGGTTCAAAGCTTCGAGAAGGCTGAGATTAGGACTGGGCGCATGACAGATTCGGCGAGAAACGCGCCTGCGCCTCCCACCACTTTTTTGTCGACCATGTCCACTCGTCGCCGTTCTGGTTGTTATCCTGTAGAGTGTTGTAATCTCGAGGGCCACCGCGATAGCAGTGCTAAGCGTTTGCTTTTATGATGCCGTGTTGTCCTGCGTCGTTGTTTTCCCACCTTCAACATGTACACACTGTCGCGTCGCGATGCATACAACTGGCAGGCAAAATGAAACGGACGCAGCCGCACATTCACCTTCGCATGTCATTGCTAGGTTGCACGGTCATCGTGTAAAAGTTGCTGACTTGCGGGGTTTTTACGTGCCAAGGCTGCATTTTGGGCAATGTGGCATGCAGGAGTGGGAATGTACGGATAAATTTTGACCACCTGGCTAAAGGAACGTGAAAGACAACTCAATTCAGTTTTCATTCATTTTTAAAAGACTGCAGACAAGCGCTGAATGCGTAGAGACCGGTTGCGCAGAGCAGGGACAAAGGTCACAGAGAAAGACCTGTTAGACCTATAACTGCATAGGTTTTTTTTTGTGTGTTCACTCACTCTAAACACTAATGCGCCTTTATGGGAGTAAAAAAAGAGTAAGCTGCCATCTAGCTCACCTCCTTGTTGGGTTGGGATGTGCTGTCCAAACCCTGAGGTAGATTTTCATCAACGTTGACAATGTAAACGAATTCCCCCTCCACAACAGGCGAAATTCTAGCAGTTACGAAGATTTTTATAGCGAGGTTTAAATCTCCTCTGTTTACCAACCTCAAGACCTCCGGTGCTGCTTTTAAAAGCCTCCTCCCATCGCTTACTGCATCAAGTTACTATGCTTTGCAGTGGCAATATGCCTCTATTTCCAAGAGTGAATTCCATGTATGTAGTGATTGAAATCTACTCCGGGACTTTAAGGGAGTGTGTTAGATGACAGCTTGCACCCTTTCTATTCCCATATTGGCGCATTAGAGTGTTGTGACGCCCAGAATTGAGGAATTATTTCGATTAGCACCAATAAACGGGAACTTCTGCTCAGGTCTGCAGAGGGTACACAAAGCGCTGCAGTGGAGAGATGCGGATTCTAGTTTGAACGCAGCAGAAACGGGAACGAAATCAAGGCCGTCGAATATGCCCGTCAGGTCGCCCGAAAACCGAGCAGAAATCTCTTCGCCATCGTCCAGAGAACGTCGTGAAACAACCGTGAGCCCTGAGCGTAGCACGTTTCGTACATCGTCGTCCGACCCCCTCCCCCTGCTCCTTCCTCTGCGACACGGCGGTGCTCGATTAATGGAGAGACGTGGGGGCTCCCGTGGGAAGCCCGGTTGTCCTCTTTATTAATTCCGCTGCGCCGGAGCGAACCAGCGAGCGCTGCCCGGTACTCGTAAGTGGCCGTTAACCCGTGCCGCCGTCTCCTCCGTGGGTCGGCTTCGGAACTGCCGGGCTTCTTCTGCGGGACGACGCGCTTCCGCTGCACCCCCCCCCCCCCCCACCACCTCCGTCTCGTTTTCTCACAGTGCCGACCGCTGTAGTAGGCGGTTCTTTGCATAGGATCTGCGGTGGTGGTGACGTGCACGCAACCACGAGTAACGTTAAAGAAATGGGCAGTGGCTTAACTTGGCTAACCCTGGAATTCAGCGAAAAGCAAGCACGCTTGCTAAGCGTCTGAGGATGGTCCATGGCAGCTCCGCTACACGCTCGCGACAGCCGTTGTATATATACCCACACGACCACGTGGCTAGTGACGTGGTATCACATGGTCTTACGACACCCGCCATCGGGTGTCGTCACGTGGCTTCACGTCACCCCATCGGATGTTCTTAAGGTCAAAGGTCAACCCGAAGGTCACCCAATGTCAGAGGTCAACTAAAGGTCATGGGTCAAGGTCAGTGGTCAAGGGTTCGACGCCATAACTGTACCACATATGGTCATACACGGCTGATGTGGTTGGGCTGAAGGTCGTTCAAGGTTATTCTCCGGCCTACGCGACGACTGCTTTACCTAGCGTAGTGAAGCTTTTCGCTTCAAAAGCTACTGGCGCAAAATTTCGAACACAGACAAACGATATTATTCGCTTCGTGGCCATAAGTAGATGCCTTCTAGCAAGTTTAGGTTTTAGAGGGTTTAACGTCCCGAAGTGAGTCAGGCTATGAGGCACGCCGTAGTGGAGGGCTGCTGATAGTTTCGGCCACCTGTGGTTCTTTAACGTTTCTACGGCGATTAAAAAGTCCTCGCCAGTTTGATGTTCGTGGGGCGGCGAAAGATCCGCGTGTTGTTGAGAAAATTAAGCGTTTAAAGATCTTCCGGCCGCTCGATTCTAACACGTGGCGACTGCACTCAAAAAGGATTCCGTGATCGCAGATTTGGAGTGAACGGTGGGGAAACTGCCGACGCAGCACTAAACTGCTTTGAAATCAGTTGGCGATAGTTACGCCTATATTTTATTTTTCCCTTTTCTAGCTCATAATAACCAGAGTTCAGTTTTCCGAGAATTCAGCCCCTTTGTCGTTAAAACTCGGCACCCTTATCTACATTGGCCAGCTTGCGATTTGCCCTGAACTGTGCGGTCGGCAGCAAAAGTTCACGGGACGTGTGTGCTCGAGCAGAAATTTACTGCAGCGCCGCCTAGCGATTCAGCCGTCTGGTATAGCGATATCGGGGAATGGAGGGTGCACGTCCTCTCATACACCCGCAGGCATTTCAGGCGGTCCGCCTGCGTTCCGGAATTCGTGTACCACTTGCGGGACTCTCCGCTTCGCATATTCGAACCGCGGCGATTCTCCGTGACCACTTTGCGGAGCTTAGTCGGATAGGATCGGCAGATTTCATCACTTGCAGAAGCGCGAAACTGTGTTGCTTCCTTTAGCTTTTAATTTGTCTGCCGGACTAATAACCTCTCTGCATTTGTATTGCGGCATCTTATTCACCGATTTTGCCGCCAAGCTCAATAGCGCCGTTTTCAAACGTGATTTTTTTAAAACTTGTAAACTGTTTATTTTATTGCCCGCATGGGTCGCGCCAGTCAGCTAACTACCGAGTTTCGGCCCAGTCGATAAATGTTTCCAGTTTCCGGCCATTTATCGCAGTTACTTGTTTGTCCCGGAGAGATTGAGACAAGTCTCAGTGATATTTTTGTTTTTCCTTTTCATTTTTTTTTTCATTTGGATGTGGCGGCGGAGAGTCAGAACCGCGAGTGCATGCGGGCGGTTATATAATTATAATTGGTTTTTGGGGAAAGGAAATGGCGCAGTATCTGTCTCATATATCGTTGGACACCTGAACCGCGCCGAAAGGGAAGGGATAAAGGAGGGAGTGAAAGAAGAAAGGAAGAAGGAGGTGCCGTAGTGCAGGGCTCCGGAATAATTTCGACCACCTGGGGATCTTTAACGTGCACTGACATCGCACAGCACACGGGTGCCTTAGCGTTTTTCCTCCATAAAAAGGCAGCCGCCGCGGTCTGGTTGCACGCAGGCAGTTGCTTTCAATTTTCGCTGTGCTGTAGGTGCTCTTCTCCGAAGCATTGACTGGGCGGCTGGGAAAAATGCTCCTCGCTGCGAATAGTTATCGGCGTCCATTCGAGGACTTCCGTGATCGGGTGGTGTCCTTTGCCACGGCGGAGCGCGAGAGCCGAACGCAGCCCTGCAATACTCTCTCAACTGATACGGCCGCCGAGTGGGACCTTGCCTGAGGAGATACGAGGGTCTGCAGCCGCAATCCTTTGACGGGAGCGCCTATACCTGCGAGATTGGGGGTGCTTTGACAAGATGGCGCAAGGCCGATGTATTCTGGGGAGGGAGACACCCAAGGTGGAGTGCGTGTCTCATAAGGGAGTAATTATACTCATTACACCCTAAAACTGAGCGGAGTGGAGGGATGTAAGCTATGTCATCTAGCGCACTTCCTTTCTATATGAGAAAGTGTGTTACAGGACTGCTCGCTTCCCTTTTACTCTCGTATAGGATTAGTATTTCGGGTGTAGTGTCCACCATCTTGTTTCAAATCTACTAATAATTGGTTTTTTGGGGAAAGGAAATGGCGCAGTATCTGTCTCATATATATCGTTGGACACCTGAACCGCGCCGTAAGGGAAGGGATAAAGGAGGGAGTGAAAGAAGAAAGGAAGAAGGGTGCCGTAGTGGAGGGCTCCGGAATAATTTCGACCACCTGGGGATCTTTAACGTGCACTGACATCGCACAGCACACGGGCGCCTTAGCGTTTTTCCTCCATAAAAACGCAGCCGCTGCGGTCGGGTTCGAACCCGGGAGCTCGCGGATGAGAACAAAGTCAGGATCCCAGATTGTCAACGAGGCACTGCTGCGGAGAAGCTTGCAAGCAGAAGAAATGGCAGGAAATAGTTTCGGTTTAAATGCGAATGGCGCCTGGTTTACTCCCGTATACGTATTCGTAGACTGCTTGCGTGTAGGAATGTGTTAATAATAATATATATTATAATAATTACTACTTAATTAGTAATAATTGGTTTTGGGGGAAAGGAAATGGCGCAGTATCTGTCTCATATATCGTTGGACACCTGAACCGCGCCGTAAGGGAAGAGATAAAGGAGGGAGTGACTACTGCAGATTTGGAAGAGGTTTCCGGCAACGGTGTTCCGGAGTGAGGACCGCCACCCAGGCAAGGGAGCGGTGAAACCCTCCGCTCTCCTCTAAAACCGGCCCAGTGCATCCAGTAAAGTTTTACCACCTCCAACACACCAAGCGTATTGAACAAAGACCGTTTAATGCTTCTAGTTGATCAATCCAGACATGTCGTGCCATCTACCAGCCGCCCTGGTTAGCTCAGGTGGTGGAGGCACTGCCTTGTACAGGCGGTGGTCTCGGTGAGGGTTGGAACCCCGGACGGGGCGAATTTATCTTCAGCGGAGGAGTTTGTGCGAAAGCTGCGCAAGTGCGTTGGGTTGACATGTGCTATAAGCAACGAATGAAGCGCGAACATGAGAACCGAAATGTCAGCGCAGAAACACCCGCCGCGGTGGCTCAGTGGGTAAGGCGCTCGTCTACTGAGCCGGAGTACCCGGGTTCGAACGCGACCGCGCCGGCAGCGTTGCGATGGAGGCGAAACGCTAAGGCGCCCGTGTGCTGTGCGATGTCGGTGCACGTTAAAGATCCCCAGGTGGTCGAAACTATCCCGGAGCCCTCCACTACGGCACCTCTTTCTTCTTTCACTCCCTCCTTTATCCCTTTTCTTACGGCGCGGTTCGGGTGTCCACCGCGCTAAGTGAGAAACTTACTGCATCATTTCCTTTCCCCAAAAACCAATTTTTTTTCAGAAAGACACATTAGCTAATAATAATAATAATAATTGGTTTTTTGGGGAAAGGGAATGGCGCAGTATCTGTCTCATATATCGTTGGACACCTGAACCGCGCCGTAAGGGAAGGGATAAAGGAGGGAGTGAAAGAGGAAAGCAAGGAAGAGGTGCCGTAGTGGAGGGCTCCGGAATAATTTCGACCACCTGGGGATCTTTAACGTGCACTGACATCGCACAGCACACGGGCGCCTTAGCGTTTCGCCTCCATACGAAACGCGGCCGCCGCGGTCGGGTTCGAACCCGGGTTCTCCGGTTCAGAAGCCGAGTGCTCTAACCACTGAGCCGGTCTCTCTCGGTTTATGTTTGCCCTACGGTCCACTGTGCGGTCACCATTGTGAAGACAGACCTCTTGTTAATGACGTTGGCGGTCTGTTTATAGAATAGAAACCGGACCATAAGGTGTAGAACGTGAGGCAAAGCAGCTGACCCCATAACTCGCAATACAGCCCTGGGGTGTAGCTTTGGCCGGCAGGATTATAACTGGACGAAGTGTTATCGTGTATCTGTGCATTATCGCGCTCGCGTTGTCTGTCGCTTACTGTGCGATGATATCGGGTTTCTCGATTACTCGTCGGCCACACGTGGGTGCGATTTGTCATGGAGCGCTTGCACGATGTGTATGTTGAGCGCAGGCTAGTGAAGCAGGCACTTTGTTGTTTCATGGCCGTTGGGATTATGCAGGTAGGCCACCGTTCTTGACAGATCATCTGTTTCCCCGAACTCCACACAAAGCAGTGTGCTAGGCCTGTTCGTGGCATATACCAGGTGCTGTAGGGAATCCCGTCACGAATTGGTGAAAATAAACTTTTTGAGGTATAAAGATGGCTTCTGCGGCATACTTAACGCTATTCTTGCGATGTCGTGCTGACCAGCAAGCCGGTTAACTAAAATCTAATCGTTAATTTTATGACTATTACAGATAGACACGTGGCTCTCATGAGGGATTCGTATAGCTGGCCATGAGCAGTAGCCGTATCAGTTTTTACAATTGTACCCGTTTACCCTCGGCGCCGTGGCTCAACAAATTCTGGCCGTTTCCCATCGCGATACGTTGGACGTTGTGATACGGGAAGATAGCAGAAATGGGGCACAGAACAGTGGTAGTCTCGTTGAGATTAAGAACATGGTATGGACATGGATAGGGCATGCACTGCGGAGGAAAGATAACCGATAGCCTCTTGGGGCAACAAACTCTGTTCCCAGAGAAGTCAGACGCCGCTGGGGGCGTTCACTGAGTCGGCTGGGTAAGGTGGGATTGTGAAATTAACGGACATAAATACGGCGATCGCAGCTGGCACAGGACCGAGTTCATTGGGAGTCATTGTGGGAATTAAGCTTTCGTCTCGCAGTGGATATAGGAGGTCCGCGCTACCGCGATGATGGTTATGATGATTGTTGCATGACACGTTTAACGGTTTGTTTCGCGACCAGTTGCGTGGCAGCAGCGTTGGTCGCGCACGTGTGTCACCCGCTCTTTTGCGCGTGCGCATTTTTCTCGTGTTGTTTTTTTTCGATGTTCCGCGTAAATGAGGGCGGGCCCCGACTTGTAATCGGCGTCGTGCAGCTCGATCGAGGCGTCGCGCCCCGACATTGACTGGCAGGTCCGGATATCGCATTTCCTGCTCTCGCGTACCCCCCTTTCATGCCAGCGTTACTGGGACGAGTTTCGTGCTGCGCCGAATTGGGCGGAAGGGCGCTTTCTATATAAATTTCTTTCTTTTTGCGCGGTCGGGTCGTGACGTAAGCCCGCGCGCGCGAACGGCGTTGCGTGGACATTTCGCGCGTACCGCATTTACTCGCGCGTAGGAGGCCGAAAACGGAGAGTGACGAGGCTGCTGCGGAAGGCCTAATTGCCTTAGAGCCCCCGTAAGGCACGCCGATCCCCCCCCCCCCCCCCTCCTCCTCCTCCTCGCCTTTTGATGGGAGCCGCGCGAGAGATTCCCAGATAAATCCGATGGTGGTGGTAAGACAAGCACGGAACTCCTGCCTCTTCATCTTACGGCGAGACTTCCCAGTCGATGGGCTAGCTGCTAGACGAGTCCTGCGCCTCCCGAACGTTGGTGCAGCGTTCTCGGCAGCGTTCAATCCAGCCGTCGTCCTTGTTTCGCGCGTAGCCGTCGCAAAATCGAGCGGCGATCACGGCAGCGAGAGCGGTGACCACGCCAAGCGCGCTTCCGCCCACTCGTGGAGGAGCGTTTCCGTCAAGGTAGGACGTCCGCGGCGGCGCGCACGATGGCGGCGTTTTTAGGAGCGATAGCTCTTACTCATCACGTTTGTCGATTTCTTCGGGTCTGCTACCACCTCCCTTCGGCGTGAAGTCCGAGGAATTCAAGATGGCGGCCCCCACAGTATTCCGATATAGCAACCCAATCGGTGATTGATTGGTGACGTCATTAGTATATCGAAGTGGTGATCGATTGAGGACGACACTTATAAATCCAAGATGTCAGATTCGTGTTTCCATTGGTGTACCTCACTTTAATCTCATTCATATCAATTCTAGTAAACCAAACAGCTAACGACTCGTTACTTCAACGTCTTCCAGACGGTGGCGGCATCTTTTTTTTTGGTAATAATAATAATAATAATAATAATAATAATAATTGGTTTTTGGGGAAAGAAAATGGCGCAGTATCTGTCTCATATATCGTTGGACACCTGAACCGCGCCGTAAGGGAAGGGATAAGGGAGGGAGTGAAAGAAGAAAGGAAGAATAGGTGCCGTAGTGGAGGGCTCCGGAATAATTTCGACCACCTGGGGATCTTTAACGTGCACTGACATCGCACAGCACACGGGCGCCTTAGCGTTTTTCCTCCATAAAAACGCAGCCTCCGCGGTCGGGTTCGAACCCGGGAACTCCGGATCAGTAGTCGAGCGCCCTAACCACTGAGCCACCGCGGCGGGTCGTTTTTGTTCTCTGCAAAAAATGATTCCGTGGCCCGTTTTGGGACGCGTTGACATTTCTCCGCCAGCGGAAGACGCATTTATTGCTTAGAGAAGTGCGTTTGATAAATTTCCCGCCTCCTTGATTCAACATTGTCACCTGAATGGACTCCGTGATCGCCGTTTAATAGCGAGTGGCACTGTAGCCTAGCCTCAGGGATCCGCGATGTAAGAAAAAAGGTCGACGCACCATAGTTTGAGAAATCGAACTGTGATGGGGAACCTGTATCTATTTTTGTTTTTTTACTTTCAAGCTTATAAAGCTTTGTCTTCAGTGAATAGCGTCCGTGTCGTTAGAGTGGGGCAATCTATATCGATACAGGCCAATTTCAATTCATCCTCAGTGGCCCTTTAATGGAATGTTGGCGCGTCGGAGCTCCCGTTGGTCGACCTATACAATATTCTCTATTTATTTTTTCTCTTTCCCTGCTCCCAAACTTTGGGGATCGACCTATGCGACGTATCGGTCAATCTGCGAGTAAACACGGTATTTGCACGCGCTCATTCTAGATATCATTTGCGCTTTTTGTTGCGTCCGTTGTCGGCGGCTATCAGATTTGTCATAATACGACGATTGTTTAGCTTCCGGCGTTGTGTGCTTCTCTGTTTCGTCATTGCATATTTATGCGCTTTTTTATCACTTATATCATATCCGGTCTGCCGATTGGCTGCCCGATAACGAAGGTCGCGAAAGAATCGGAACAGGAAGGAAATTGCGTAACAGGACAGTTAATACACGCAGCGAAATGTCGATAAATTAAACTCTCTTAATTGGAACCTCCGGTTTACTCGGAACTCTAGCTTTGGTCCGGTCAACATCGGGTTTTATAATAGTAATAATAATTGGTTTTGGGGGGAAAGGAAATGGCGCAGTATCTGTCTCATATATCGGCGGACATATATCCTCGGGTTTTCAAAGAAACGTTTTGTTGTTCCTCTCGACAAGTGGAAATTCGAAGAGGCCAATAAATTTGTCCCGAATGCTTGCTCGCCTTAACGCGCGTGCTAGTGAAGACGCCAAAAAGCACCAATTCGAGTAAATCGGAGGGGGTTCGAATTAGGCTACAAGTTCTAGTTGTCTATATTCCGGTAGCGTTACGAAATCCGATCTCCTGTTACAGCCCCCGCGACGAATACATTCGGGCAGACAGCGCTGGCAGGAAAGAATAAAAAGAAAAGGTTAAACATCGCGTGTCCCTGGAAGAATAAGAAGAAAACAAAAACGGACCGACCTCCTAGAGCAAGTGGGCCGTTCCGCCCCCGTTCCTGTTCTGGTCTCGGCGCTAATCTCGGCTGACCGCGCGAGCTTGTTTCTTCTTCTTCTTCTTCTTTTATTATTATTCCCCATAGCGCTTTAAACGGGAGACCCGCGCCGTGTATCTCGCTCGAAGAGAGGAGAAGGCGTTTTTTTTTTTTCAGATGTGCGTTACTTGTGCACCAGTGCCCATTCGGGTGATGCGTGGAGGAGGGGGGGGGGGAGGGGGAGGAAGATCTTCGTTCGTACTGCCCCCCCCCTCCCTTCCTTCCTTGCTTAGCAGTTGTAGTTCTTGTTTTTATGTGGTCTCTTCGTCGTGTTGTTGCCGCTGGTTGTTTATGTTGCACATCCGTTTGTCTCCCCTCTCTGTTGGCTTGTCTGCTGGAACGCCGGTTGAAGGATGGGGAGAGAGTGAAAGGGGAAGAAAGAAAGGGAGGGAAGTGGAAACGAGGGGGGGGGGGGTCGAGAATTAGAGCGAAGTAGTCGGGTGGTGTAATGTGTCAGGCATTCGAAACGCAACAGAGAGGAAAGAAAAAATGGAATACCAAGAAGGTGGACGAAATAGCGAAATAAATTAAAAGAAACAGTGTGGCGGGATAACAAGAAGGCTGGCTGTTCTCTCCTTCAGCACGTGTCGTGCGTTTCTGCGCCAACTGTGTGGCGTGCTTGCCACTGACTGGCCGGGCGCGCTCGGCCTTCTTTCTTCCCGAGGCATGACCGAAACGCAGTGGCCCACATTTCTGTTCGTCTCGCGTCGGCCGTATTGCTTAGGCAGGCGTGGGAGGCGCGTAGGCGGGGGAGCGGAAAGCTCGGATGGGTGAGCTTCTCCGGGAGCACCGCGACTTGCCTGCAGTAGAGCGCGCGAACGCGGTGACTCGTTTGTCTATTTTTATTGCTTATTTTTCGACCTGTTTGGGAAGAATTCCGTGCAACCATCACGGGCTTATTGTCTGTGACTTTTTTTTTTTAATTTTGTCGAATCAGTGTTTTACGGTACCGTTTTCTAAACTCGAAACGATTTCGTATTGGGCGATGGTTTTTGTTTTGTACAGTATCGTGTATACGTTTCACCCCTGAAGCGGAGATTCTTGGGTTAAGTGGCGTGCACATCCGCCTTGAGAAGGTCACGGAAACCGATCCTGTGGGGAAAAGAAAATTTTTCTTTGGGTCCTTAACGGTGCACTGTGTAATTTTCGTGCGCATATAGGGGTTTCATCCGCTGATGTTCCGTCCCTGGGAATATTCACTTTTTCGGCGGATTTTGAGCAACTTCGGGGAATTCAAGAAGAAATTCTGGCACTTTTTTTTTCCAAATTGGCGAAGTTGCAAGGTGCTCCAGGGAAAAAAAAAAAAGCTCTAAATAGGGACTTTCGGGTCCAGTTCAGGGAATTTTCGTTACGGCGTGGTACACACCCGATTCCGGGATGGATGGAAATAATGCGATGGAATTAAATATTTCAGCTAACATTGTCTTCCGTAAGTCTTTGTTACGGACAAACTGTTATGGACAAAAGTTTGCGGGATGCTGGTTCTCGATAAAAATAATTTTCCTTCGCTAGCCAGTGAGTTTATTGGTAATCATTTCAGCGTGCATCTATGCTTTTCAGTAACATGCTTCCCCTGACAACGAAGAGACACGCACACGCGCGCGCGATCTTTTGTTCATTACTACATTTTGAGGCTGCGCGACTTGAGAGCACCTATCCCATCGTGTCGTCTCTTGTAATGTTAAGGGGCTTTTTTTCTTTGTTCCAGTCCAGCTTACGACTTTTTACAAGGCTATCATTATGGCATAGAGAAATAATGACCTGCTTTAATGCTGTTTTCCGCACAGCCGCCAAGAAATAGACCCACATGCACACAACTGGCACCAAGCATTCGGATACCTGCCGAAGAAACGGTAGTTGTAATTAACGGTGAATGCTCCCTTATTACAAACCTACTCTATACCTTGCGAGGGTTCCCCTAATAAACACATTTAACCAACACTGTTCCCACATCGAGTTATTGATCAATTCGCTCTCGCCCTACCATATGCTAGCAGTCCCGGTTATCTCAGTTGGTAGAGCGACTGGTCCGGTGTCGCGGTGTTCCCGGGTTCGAACCCCGGACCGGGAGGAATTTTTCTTCAACCACTAAGTTTCTGAGAAAGCTGTATAGCGTTCCTTTGTAGCCGTAAGGCTGCGCTTGGGTGGACGCCAATGAGTAATTACTCCCTTATTACAAATCTACTCCACCCTGGGGGATTCCCCTAAGCATTTGACAGCTACTGGAGAAGCGTATGCGCTTTCGGTGCACCGTTACCGTGCGTCGGATATCGAATGCAGACTCTTTTTCTAGCGGTGTTTCTGTTTCGTGCAGGTATACTTTACTTAAACGGCGGAGTATCTGTGCGGATTGACGAATCGAGCTGCCACTGCGCAAATAGATTTTATTTATTTATTCATTTTTTTTTCTAGACGGGCATACCTTCGCGCCGGCGTTGACTGTGTTCCGGATGGAGCACTCGCTCTATATAGTCTGTGTAGGAAGAATCTCGTGACTGTCGACTTCTAAGTGCGCGTATCCTGCGCGAGATATAGCGGGCACTGGGCACGCTTTGAAATTCAGAACACGAGAGCGCGCTCAAGGGATCTTTTTTTCCCCTGAACCATTTTTACGTGTGTGGTTTTTTTTTCTTTCAGCGCTCTTGACGTGACTGGAGTGCAGTTATAGGCTATGTATACAGTATAGACCGCATTGAAGGCTGAGTGGAGCCAGTCTTTCTCCAAGTTGATGTATCGTCCTCCTCTGTTTTTTTTTTGTTCTTGTTTTAACTATTCGAGAAGTGGATGTGCGCGATAAGTGTCCGGTTTTAAAAGCTCCAGGATCGCCCCCCCCCCCCCCCCCCCCCCTCCGCGCGTATCTTTGACGGCGAGTGTATACACAGAGACGGGGTTACTTGAGAAGCTCTCGATAAACACGATGTACGTGCACTGTCGGAGTGCCGCGGCTCTGTATCTGAACGTGGTTCCCTCGCAGTCTTGGCGAAGCACTCGAGGCGTGCACTCGGGTCTTCAAGAACGCGGCGTCGGCGTTTCGCCTGTGTTCCGAAGCTTTCGTCTTCCGAGCCTGTTGGAATGGCAGCGGCTTTTCCCCGTCAAAGGACCTCCCCTTCCAGCCAGTGGCGTCGGCCGATTCTCGTGACCCTGCTAGCGTGACAGTTGCAGGGAGCTGAGCCACAATGGAGAGAGGGTTCTATCACCGACCATAGAGGCCTGGATTGTCCCCTTTTAATCTACCACTCCCTGCATTGTCACACTAGCAGGGCCACGAGAATCTGCCGACGCCATCGGACTGGAAGGGGGTCTCTTTGACGGGGAAAAGCCGCTGCGTTGTTGGGTTGTATCCAACACTATAGCAGTGAACAAAAGAAAAATTATTCATCTTTGTAATGATTTATTCTCTGGCTCTTTCTGGCTATGTTAACGTTTGTCCGGCAACAAAAAAAAAAATCATGGCTGTTAAAATTGGATTTAAAATCTCCCCGCCGCTCGACTCAAGTTCCTGACATCCACACCGAGGACTGGATGTGGCCGTCTCGAAGTGAATAGCGACGCAGCATAGCCTCTGAGATCCGCGCGTAAAATTCGGTGTCGACGCACGTATTTTACTTGCAAAATCAACCGGTGGCGGCGCCACCTGTATTTTTCTTTTCTGTCCTTCCTAGCTTATGAAAAGCTTCGTTTTCGATTGGAGTGGACTCGTTGCGATTGTAGTGCCGTGGTCTACCTGTGCAAGCCAGCTTCAGTCTGTGCTCGGTGTCCCTTTAATCTTGTCGCTGTGACTTCTCCATTCTGAAACCGGCCGAAATAGTCTCCTGTCGACGATGCGCTAGTATATAGGTGCACCATGCCGTGGAGACTGGCTGGTCTCGTAGCGCCTTGTTCTTTAACGACTCTGTAAACGACGTGTAATGCCTGCAAGGACAGGAGCGTTTTTAAACGCGCGCGCAGGAAGGTGCTGGCTGGTGGATGTATACTGGGTCTTTGTCCTCCTCCGCCTTTCCCCGTTTTCTGAATGGCGTATAGCGAGTCGGTGCCTGGCTGAGAGAGGGTAGTGCGAAGGCTGCTACTCTTTTGACCCCTGCATCGGGACTACTACGGAGGTGGTTTAATTGTTCTCGCGGACGGGGGGGGGGGGGGGGGGGTAAGGGGCAAGGTTGTTGCCACCGTGGTTGTTGCGTATACGTAATGGCATCGGTAGGCTTCCCCCGGTCTTTTTGTAGTCCGCCGGCGAGCCGGGGTATTCCCTCCCCCCCCCCCCCCCCCAGTTTTTCTCGCTCTTGCTGCGTACGATAATGCTCTCAGAGCAGTTGTAACCGTTCTACTTTGGCGTATCATGTGCGGCCGTAAGCGATATCGAAAAAAAAAAGAAACGCGTGCTTTGCACTCGGGGGTATTTTCGTTTCACGGAATTTACAGAAGTATTGCGAGGATTTCTTTTCCGAAGAAAAACTGTAAAAGAGAGCGAAACACACTATCAGTGCATTCATTTATGATTATACTCCATGATTATTTGTGGCAAGCGCAGTTTTTTTTCCCCCGTTTTCTAACTAGTTTTCCTCTTTGCGTATAATGTACAAAAGTTATTCTCTAAATTTGGTGGAGAAAATAATCGAAAATTCGAAATTTTGTGCTAAATGTTTGTTCGCGACTACTATACCTTTAGCAGTCGGGAACGAACATCTTGCACAAAATTGCGAATTTTCTGGTTATTTCTCCACTAAATTTTGAGAATAACTCTTGGACATTATACGCCAACCCTTACAAAATGGTCTATAGACAGTCTATAGACTCTTATAGACTCTATTGCCTTCCTATAGATATTTATTTTTGTCTATTCATAGTCTATAGACAAAAGTCTGCCAAAAGTGTATGGCCATAAACCTATTGATTTGTCTATAGACTGTCTATAGCATTCGTATTGCCTATAGACTGTTCTCTAGGATTTGTCTATAGAGATCTACAGACGTTATAGACAGAAGTCTATGAACAGTCTATAGACTGTAGAATTTTTTTTTTTGTAAGGGAAGAGGAAAGGTAGTTAGAAAACGGGGAGGGGGGAACTGTGCTTGCCACACATAACCATCGTATAGTCAATAAATGAATCGTCAAACTGTTCCCTTTTATATTTTTCTCTACGAGAGGGATCGGTTGCTGAATAATAACTAATAATAAGACTCGGTGGTGTTCATATTTCTCGAACATGTTCGAAGGAATGTGGTGACGGGTAGCTATAGCTGCACAACCAAACCATAGCCCCCGCACTGTAAACAGAGATTAAAATAAAAATATGTGCTAAGACCGTAGAGTTGTCGCGCACTTTCCGCTCGGTATGGGACGCAGCGAACGTGGAGACAGAACCGGAGGGAGCCAGATACCATCGGGGGTAAAAAAAACACGCCGCGCCCTCCTTACCCCTTTCTTTCTGTACACACATTGCAGCGTCCGTGGCGCGTGCTATTTTCTCTCTCTCTCTCTTTTTGCGACGAGGGGTCAGCTGCGAATCGTGCCTGGCGGCTGTTTTGGTCCGGGAAGGGAGGGAGGGAGGGCGCGCATTTTAATGAAGAGACGGCGACTGTTTAGTCTACTCCCAAGGTCGGAGTGGAAGAAAGAAAGAGCAACCCGTATCCGGCAGCTGCACGGCGTCTCGGTGTCGATTTCTCTGTTTATGCTTTAGTTCGTAAGGAGCGCCAACGAAGTCTCTTTCAGTGCAGAACGCTGTTTACCCGGTGTTCTTGCCACACATCTTGCGCTTTATAACACTACGTCAAACCTCACGTGCTGAGCTGGAAAGAGTCTCCGGCGAATTGTTTTCCGCGCATATATCTTACACACGTATACCGGTGTTTTATGCGAGCCGGCCACTAATGTTTAAAAGTAGGGCTTTTAAGGCAAAGAGAAGCTTTTTTCGGCACAGTAATGCCGTAGTGTTGGTGGACGTAAAAAAAAAAACGGGCGAATCGTGTTAACTGGTTGCGTGATCAACTAAATTATAATAGTTAACTTTTTAACTATTATCGATGTGCACCTGATTGCTGCGAGTCAAGATTTGTAGCCGGCCGTTGTTAATTGCCATATCAGTTTTTTAGAATTTCAAAAATGCGATTACTCTCGACTCTCGACGCTGTGGCTTAATTCTCGCGCCAATCGAAAACCGCGCGCTTTCTGGACGTTGCAGAGCGAGGCCAATCGAATAGCGACACTCCGTGAATGACGTGTATAGCGTGACATTCTCTACCCCGCCCGCGCTGTATAGCAGCGAAGTGGCGAGGAGCGGAGACCACTGCAGCACGGGCGGGGCTGGTTGTGTCGCGTGGTATACTTGGGTCAGGGAGTGTCGCGATTTGATTGACGTCGCTTTGCGCGCCATCCCGCAAATGTGCGGTTTTCGAATGGCGCGAGAAATAGATCAAATTAGTTGCGCCACAGTGGCGCGGGCAATCGTGTTTTCTAAAATTCTGGAAACTGATAGGGTCATTACTAACGGCCGGCTACAGATCTCTAATTTCAATCGGGTTCACACCGGTAATAGTTAAAAAGTTGGCAAATAGAATTTATTTAAGGACTTTACTACTTAACGTAATTCGCCGGTTTTTCGATGCCCGCCAACACTGGTATTCCTATGCCCGAAAAAGCTTCTCTTTGCCTCGAAAACCTTACCTAATCTGCGTTTTTATGGAGGAAAAACGCTAAGGCGCCCGTGTGCTGTGCGATGTCAGTGCACGTTAAAGATCCCCAGGCGGTCGAAATTATTCCGGAGCCCTCCACTACGGCACCTCTCTCTTCCTTTCTTCTTTCACTCCCTCCTTAACCCTTCCCTTAAGGAGCGGTTCAGGTGTCCAACGACATATGAGACAGATACTGCGCCATTTCCTTTCCCCCCAAAACCAATTATTATTATTATTAAAATTAGCGACCGGTTTCCCTGAAACACCTTGTATATAGAATGGCATATCTGTTCCCGTCGTTTAATACACATAAGCGCCACCGCATGGAGGCTCGCCGCGAGAAGAAAAGGCAGCGCCCCCATTCCCAAGTGCGCACCAACAGTTTTTAGTAGTGGACAGTGACGTGTATGCAATTGGCCCATTTCCGCGCCACCACTGCTGAGAGGAGGAATGCCGCAAGTGTACAAAAGAAAGTACGGCTTTGATCAAAGGGTTCCTTGGCGTTTTGGACGGAGGGCTCCTCTCAAGTTCATCAAGCGCTCCGCTACCCCCCCCCCCAACCTCCACACCACACGCACCACACACATGCACACCGCAGCGGTGGCCTAGTCGTTTGAGCATCTGCCTCGCATGCGGTAGGTGCGAGGTTCGATCCCCAGTGCCGCTGAGTACTCACCACCGGTGATACAATGGGTACAAGCTTTCCCCTGGTCTTGTGTTCGGGCTGCTTTAGGGTGGAATGCTTGGTAAATGGGTCTTTGCTTTGTGCAATGAAAACTGCCTTGTGCCGTGGCACTCATTGGCCAAAGATGCCCTTGAACCGTAAAAATTCATCATACCCCCCCCCCCCGGCACACACTCACACACACACACACACACACACACACACACACACACGCACACACGCACACACACACACACACACACACACACACACACACACACACACACACACACACACACACACACACACACACACACACACACACACACACACACACACACACACACACACACACCTTCTTGCGTCGCTGGAAGTCGGACTCTGTAGCTGCGGTCTCTCTCTCAACGTCGGCAGCTTATTGCTTGTTTTTACTTTTTTTCTGAGCTTGGCGAGGTGAAAACGCGGCACGTGTTTCTGCGTGTCGTCGGCGCACGACTGTGTGTGTACAGTACACGTAAGAGCGTGACGGGTCGGTCTGTAGCTACAGCGGCGCGCGTGAGCCGATTGTCCCCGCCTGGTGCGCCTCCGGCGTGACGCGACGTCCTCGGCCACTGTTGTGTATACGCCTCGGCCGGGGGCGTGCACGCTTTCCACTCTCGCGTCTTCGCAGGTCACGCCGCGGTTTGTCCGCCGATGTTGCGGAGGGCTTGGGAAAGCTGCGGCAGCCTCTGTGTGTGTGGGTCCCTTCAAAATTGCCCATTATTAGCCCCTTTGGTCAGGGAGTCGTCAGGGAGTTTGGATAGCGGGATCGCGAGGCGCCGGTGCGCATGCGCACAACAGCAACGCCCCTGGTGCTTATTCTCCCGCGCATGCGCGCACTGACGTTTCTACTATTCTCCGGTCCCACCAACCGGTTATGATCACGCTATTAGTGCGAAAGCAGTATTTAACACGTTTCCAGCCAAGAATATTGTGTGAAGCCTCGGAGTAACTCTGGTTAGTTCGGAGGAGCGTCGCGCTAGCTGCAGCCAATGGGAGGAAGCTCGGGTAAGCTGGGAGGAGCGTCGCGCCAGCTGCAGCCAATGGGAGGGTGGCCTTGAGGGTGACCTTGACACCTCACCAGATATTAGCCGCGCCCTCGCTCCGGTTCGGTCTAAACATATTTCGGTAAAGTGGTCACTGCAAAGTCGGCTGTACCTGGTGAAGGTTTCTACCTATTCTTTTTTAAATGTCCCCCCCCCTCCTTGGTGGTATAACTTGGGCTTAGAGCGCGGTAACGTGCATCACAATATTAAAGAGCAGAGTTGGCGACGCTAGCGCAACGGGACGACACAGAGTTGAGCAGACGAGGCTCCGTACGTACTGTGTGCAGCGACGTCCTGTCGTCTGCTAGTGTCGTCCCATAGCGATGCAATGGACCCTTATTTTTGGAACGTCTTTCCCGAGGACTCTGCTGCTCTCCTCATGCAGTTGACGGCGCAACAGGTAGGCATTGTCATGAGAAAAGACGAGAACGTCGAAAAGACAAGATGCTTAGTGGAAAACGAAAACTGAAACTGAAAAACCGTGCTGAGGTCCGATTTCGTGCACTGCCAAAGGCTGACTTCCGGGACATGCCGCCCAACTTCCGGTGGCTTCACTTTCGGGCGCCCGATGCGCCATCCAGCCCCCTAGTGGAGATCAGTGGTCGCACGTGGGCACCGCTCGTGCTTCTCTGTGCAGGTCGAAGCGTGAGGTCTGTTATTAATCTTGTCACACACTGTTAGCATGCATTCCATTTCTCCACATGTGTTGCGAATAAGAGGCACGATTTATTTTTCTAAGCAGCTTGCGTGGATTGCATTACTCCTCTAACGCCTCTCAGTGTTCGGTACAGACGACAGAACACATTCTAACCCGAGTGCTCAACAAGTTTTCCCCCTTCGTGGTCCTGGCACCTGTATCAGCAGTTCAGCCCTTACTCTTATTTATTTATTTTGAACCTGAAGGGTCCCTGGCGGGACACTACATTTGAGACAAATTTGAGACTTCTTTGGACAGCCTACAGACTGTCCGTAGACTTCTGTCTATAAAGTCTATAGACTTCTATAGACGAAATTTAGAGTACAGTCTATAGGCAATAGAAATCCTATAGACAGTCTATAGACAATCTATAGATTTATGGCCGTGCACTTAGTAGACATGTCTGTAGACTATGAGTAGACAAAATGAAGTATCTATAGAAAGGCAACAGTTCATTTCCCTAAGGCAATTTTTATAAGGGAGTAGTCCTGCCCAAGGGAAGTACGTTAGGGATCGGGAAAACGGCAGCTGGACATACTAAGGTTGGCGTACCTAAAGGTCATGTCTCCGTTTCCCGTTTTACTTTGTTCAGTTACGATTTACGTTTCGTTTTAATTTGGTTCTCCTATTTTTATACGTCTCGATCATCCTTTCGTAAGTCGGAGCTGCCCTTCGTCCTGAAGGTTGTAAGAATAAACTGGTGGCCATAAAACGGCCGATAAAAAAAGCCTCGCTCCTCTGACGCAGGAGAGTAGTTCCCGTTGACGTCAGAGGTGACGTCACAAGGCGCGGTAGCAGAACGGGGGGCTTGCGGAGCGGTGTCGGCGCTTCTAGTGGAATTATCGATTTCCCTGCCACCGACTCAAAATAACAAAGCTCCCGGAGCTGTGCTGCGCCGGAAACAAGGAGAAAAAAACAATAACGGGAAACTAAAAAGGAAGAAAACGGTTTTTCGGTTCCAGTCGAAATGTCAACCTTATTTATTTTATTTATTTGTTGTTGTTATTTATTTTTGTTGGCAGTTCTGATATACTGGCCGTGGGGCAGGACAAAATGAGGTAATTATAGTCGGATACAACTCAAGTCTGTAGCAGTGAACCTGCGCCCACATTCAGGGCGGCCGCACAGAATTCCTCCACGACAGAAAAGTAACCATTGTTAAAAGCCTTTTGTTACGTAAACAAGAAGCTAATCACAACAAACATATTATTAGGACAGTTATCTCCAGCTACGCGGCGGTTATCTTTAGTGCAATGTAAACGTGAATTATTTTGCGTGGGAACTTAACAAGGCAGTTAGCAGTCCTCTAGCGACTCCACTCCTTTGGGGCGGGATATATGCTGCCCAAGTTCTGGGGTAGATTTTGATTACTAAATGTGCTGAATGCTTACTGTCGGCGACAGAGGCATGTTCCTACCTCAAAGCAAGTAACGTGAAGCAGTTAGCAATGGCAGAAGTCTTTCAAACACGGCACTGGACGTGTTTGAAGAGGAGATTGGTTTATGGCTTATAGGGGTTTAACGCCCCAGGGCGACTCAGGCTGTGAGGGACGCCGCAGTGAAGGGCTCCGGAAATTTCGATCACCTGGGATTCTTTAGCGTGCACTGACATCGCACAGTACACGGGCCTCTATAATTTCGCCTCCATCGAAATCCGACCGCCGCGGCCGGGATCGAACCCGCGTCTTTCGGGCCAGCAGCCGAGCACCGTAATTGAAGCCTCGGTTAAAATCTTCGTAACTGTTAGAACTTCGCACGTCTCGATGGGGGAATGGGTTTCTGTTGCTAACCTTCAAGTATTCCGTATTTTTAGTAATGGGAATCTAGCCCCTGTAGGGAATGGGCAGCATACCCTGCAGCCTATTGGGAATTGCGGTACAGGACGGCTTGCTCCCTTTCTGACTAATTTGTGTATAAAGTGTTCCTGAAAAAAAATTTTCGTACTTTTTCAACCGCCCCATTCTTTCAGTTGTGTATAGCCTAACTCGGAGTGCGCGATTTACAGTGTGAACCGTTAGATCTGGAGATAGCGCGCCCTCGGTGTGAGGAAAGTCAGTTTCTTCGCCAGTGTCCTGTTCCGTAAACTTTTGACGACGGATGCACACTGGTTTACTGATCCGGAGTTCCCGGGTTCGAACCCGACCGCGGCGGCTGCGTTTTTATGGAGGAAAAACGCTAAGGCGCCCGTGTGCTGTGCGATGTCAGTGCACGTTAAAGATCCCCAGGTGGTCGAAATTATTCCGGAGCCCTCCACTACGGCACCTCTTCTTCCTTTCTTCTCTCACTCCCTCCTTATCCCTTCCCTTACGGCGCGGTTCAGGTGTCCAACGATATATGAGACAGATACTGCGCCGTTTCCTTTCCACCCAAAACCTATTATTATTATTATTATTATTATTATTATTATTATTATTATTATTATTATTAAGCACACTGGTTCGAACTGTAAACTTCTTTTCCCAAAGGAGCCGCCGCGGTGGCTGAGTGGTTATGGCGCTCGGCTGCTGGCCCGAAAGGCGCGGGCTCGATCCGGCCGCGGCGGTCGAATTTCGACGGAGGCGAAATTCTAGAGGCCCGTGTACTGTGCGATGTCAGTGCACGTTAAAGAACCCCAGGTGGTCGAAATATCCGGAGCCCTCCACTACGGCGTCCCTCATAGCCTGAGTCGCTTTTGGGACGTTAAACCCCCATAAACCGTAAACCATCTTTCCCAAAGGCGTTGGGCGGCGTGCGTTGTCGTTTTTTGTTATTCGTCTAGGCAGGCGCGACTGCTTCCGCTGCCTTGGTTATATACGTAGTACGTCGTGCTTTCGCCTGCATGCGGAGCTGAATTGGAGTAGAACCGTTTTCCGTGTCCCGAACGGTAACCAGAGCGACGAAGATTTTTGTTTGCCGTCCTGGTTCATAAAACGGGGGGCTCGCCAGCACTGACGATGTGGTGTATACGACACGCTTCGCGAGGTTAATGTTGGAATTCGGAGATGCGGAACGCGGTCCATCCGGGTCGTCCGGCGTGTCCGGTTTTATTCGCACGATAAGGGGTTTTATTACCACATGTGCCTCCAAAGCGACAACAATTCAACGTACCCCCCCTATTGAGGTTCTTGAGTGCAGCACCACCGGGTGGGTTTGTTTTGACGCGAAAGCGTTAAAGGCCGCGTCGTCCAGAAAATCGGTCGCCGTGGCGTTGTTAGCACCCACCATCGCAGAGCAGTGGCGCAGCGTTGAACCGCTGCACCACTGCGCCAGGGGGGGGTGGGGGGTTATGAGGACTCCCCCAGGGATCTGTGAATGTGAAGTAGAGGATGACCTTCTGCACTATGGGAATTAACTCATTGCGTTATCGCGTCATAATCTTAAGGTAGAACTAAAGTATCCCCTCCCACTTTTTCAGAACATATCATAGTAACCCTGAAATTGAGAAAGAAAATAAATTCTACATCAAGGTGAAAACGTTCCAAGTACCGGCTCCCGAATTCTACGTGAAGAGGTCGCCATCAACAGCGATCGTGATCCGAATCATAATTAACTAATGGTTAATCGTATTTGAAATGCGTTAACGGTACAGTGTGAGACAAGAGGGGCGTCGAAAACGAGACTGCGCCGTGTCGTTTACTCCTGTCGTGTTCTTCTGTTCCAGCATAGTTAACCAGTACCCACTCGTCGAGGTTTCTGTACTGCTGAAATTATTAACGGGCGGATGCATAAATGGCGCCTGCGAGCTGTGCAATCAGCTGCGCGTCTCTGCAGCTCAGCTTCTTTTCGCAGTCCTCGGCAGTTCCGTTTTACCACCACAGGGGTCGCGATAATCTCGCAGTTACTCCGAACTCGGTGATTACCAGTGTGCCGAATCTTGTGAAGGCGCTGCGGGTCAGGAGTTTCGCAACTGGTGTGGTTAAAAAAAAAAAAAGAACCCTAAGGGACGGCTAAGTATGGCTAGGTCATAAATTTAACGTGAGATAAAGATTAAAAATAAAGCGCGCCCCGCTTTTGGCAGGAATTATAAATCAATAGGGCGGAGTGCTAAAAGGCAGCAAAAACGGATCCCACTCCGCCAGCTCAATTTTCTTGTCCCCCCCCCCCCCCCCGCCTCTTTTTTTCCTCCCGTTGCCTGAATTAAGCAGGTCAGGCCAGTTGAAGCTATCGATGGTGGCATGATGTTGTAATGAAGTTCTGGAAGTAAAAGGAAAATACCGCATTTAATGCCCTCTCGTGAGCGTTTACTGTCATGGGCGGTTGTCCGAGTGTTCCCTATTGGCGTTTTTCTCTAATATAATATATTCAATCCCGTGTCCACCCCTTTTATGTCCATCCCATTTCGCGTTCCCTGCCCTTTTATCGTAGTCGCTGGTGCAGTTTCTGTGTTTTTTTTTCTTTTTTACTGGTTGCGACGCCATTTACTGCCATCGACTTGTGCGCCGTAGCGTCCCATGTTATGCACTGTTAAACAGCTTTTCCCTTGGCCGTCGGCGTCCTTCGGCAGTGTCTTCTCGGGATTCATCCTACCTACCACAACGACCTTCCCCATTCTTTTCCCCCTGGTGTCCTATTGGAGTTCTGTTTCTGCATCGAACCAACCCGCTGTGTATACGGGCGATAAACTGCTGCAGAGATGGATTGCCGTCGACTGCGCAGAGGAGGCCGCCGCTCATTCTGTCCGTGCCGTCTGCTTCTTCGCGGTTTCCTTCCCTGCACCATCCATTTCCTTTGCAAGCGCGCGTGGGTATAACAGGGATAACTTCTCCTATACCCCCCCCCGCCCCCCCCCCCCCCCCCTAAAACGGCCGTGCACGCTGTGTACGCCTATCTAAAGACACGGGAGGCATTTGTCGCTGTCCAGGCGAGCTGGCACCGGTTCTGTCGCCCGGGATGAGCTGTTCACTGCGCGCGCGCGAAAACTGGGTCCGTCGAAATCTCGCTCGCGCGGGACCCGTAATGCGTTTTTGCATCGCTAAGAATATCACGCACGCACGCACAAAGAAAAGAGTGGAGCTGGGCCAGTGTTTCGGTAGCTGTATAGCTATGCCCGTTCCCCCTTTTGTCGCCGGAGAAGCGACCTCGGCGTCGTTGCGGAGATAACAGAAAAGCGGGTCGATTGCGTCGCGGACGCTCGGGGGGAGGGAAGGGGGGTACGGAACTGTTTTGGCACGCGACGACGACACGGCCTGCGACAATCGAGCGGCGGCGACGCTCGCACGCGGCCCAAAAGAGAGAGGGGGGTGGGGGGGGAAGGAATGGGAGGAAGCGAGCAACAGCCTTTCGCGACCTCGCCTCCTCACCCTCCTCCTGTTCCTTTGAGCTTTGCCGTTCGTATTTTGTTTTTTTACCTCATTCTGGCCTGAAAGGACGACAAAAAAGGAGGGAACGGGGCCAATAAACCCCGTTGCGCGCGAATTGATATCGCACATCCTGATTTCCATCGGCAGCAGCGCGGAATAATAGTGTCGGGTGCGCTGTGTCTGTGTACGTACGCCCCCCACCCCCCTCTTTTTATCCTCTTCCTCGCTTAATCGCGGAACTCGTTTTGTTTCCACGGTTGCGGAAAGGACCGCCTCCTCTTCTCCTGCTCGCTTATACTGTGTAGTCCTGTGAGCAGTCTGTGCTTGCTTGGCCACGTGTTCGCGTAGTAGCCGGCTTATTCAACTGCAGAGCACAGGCTGGCCTTGATTACGGAAGCTCGCCTAAAGCGTCCGCACAGCGAGGGGAAGGCGTCATAGAAGTTTTATAAGTCGAACCTCGTTATAGAGAAACGGGCTATAGCGAAGCTACGGCTATAACGAAGTAATCGCCGGGCCCCTTCAACTTCGTTATAACGAGGTCGATCCGTATATCCGCTCATCATTTTGTCGTCCTCGGCGCGTGGCGTTGTCAGACTTTGCTTGCCGCTCGAGATGCGACCAGATTGCTCCGGAATTTTTGTGACCATTTGCACCAGCCTCTGCGATGTTGTAGATTGTTGTGGGTCTTATATAAACGCGTTTGTTCGATAACGGTGGTCATTTCTGGTCTTCGACGACGCCGCCCATGCTGTGCACTTGCTACCGTCGTCGCCGAGTTGTATTATTTCCGGTCACAAGTTCTCCCAGTAAAGAGTTAGTTCCGAGTGCCCCGCCAGGTTGCTCTGCTGTTGACCACGATGTCGCTGCAGCCACGTGACAGTATGAACGTAAATAGAGCAGCGTTATATAATAGGCAGAGTGGCACACTTGAGAGAAAAAAATGAGAGCACAACTCAGGATTAGAACTGGCTCCTTCCGCGTTGTCAGAAACGCTGTCCTAATGCGCTGTAATCCTGTTAGTATCCACAGCCATGATGTTCCCGCCGTTTAGCACTGGCTCTGCTGGCCGCACTTGTGCGTTATCCCTTTGCTTGGTCGTGTTTTTCATTCGCTCGAGCGTTGCCTTCGTTCGAGTCGCGCACATAAGGGCGTGGAAACTGCCCCCCCCCCCTTCCCCTGTAGAGACGGGCAATATACTATCTATTGACTTCTTGTAGGCTCTATTGCCTTCCTTTGGTATTTCATGTTTATTCATAGCGTATGTACTGTCTATAGAAAAAAAAAGTCTACTTAAAGAGTATGGCCATAAATCTATAAATCGTCTGTAGGCAGCCTATATAGGATTTGTCCCCCCTATAAAACGGTCTCTGTACTATCTATTGACTTCTTGTAGGCTCTAGTGCGTTTCTTAGATATTTCACACAAAAAAAAGTCTACTAAAAGTGTGTATGGCCATAAATCTATAGATTGCCTATGACAGTCTGATTTGTCATAAATCAGACTATTAAAAACGGTCTATTTACTATCTGCTGACTTCTTATAGACTCTGTTGTCTTATAGATATTTCATATTTATTCATACTCTGTAGGCTGTTTGTAGAAAAAGTCTACTAAATGTGTTTATAAAGGCCATAAATCTATAGATTGTCTACGGCAGTCTATAGGATCTGTATGGCCTATAGACTGCAGCGGGAATCACGTGTCCTCGCTACTGACAGTGTCTCGAAGCGCGCGTCGTCGTGCCTGGTGTTTGAACTAGCGGTCTGCCAAAAGGCAGGCGCGTCTCCCCGCACAACCCACCCACGCAGCGGTTCCTTTTTGGGACTCGCTGCTCCAGTTCATTAGGAGTGCCCGAATGGGGGTCACCTTGCTTGACACGCCGCAGTGAGTGCTCGTACGCGGTGGCCTTCTCTTCTTGCGGTTATTAGACAGTTTTAGCTGTGCGTACGCAACGGCTTAGCGTACGCAAGGAGTTTGCGCGGACGGTAGTGCGCATGCGCAGAACGCAAGCGCAAGCCTTGCGTCTTGCGTGCGTATATACGCTAGCCAGCGGACTTTGCGTTGCGGCGCTTGCGTGGCTTGCGTACGCAAACGTTGACAAGATGGCGGCGCCCTGCTCGCCCGCTTCGGAATAAATACATGTCGCCGCTGGATTCTCCGACGCAATATTTCGCTCAAATGGTACCGGTTCGCTTTTTTTTCGCCTACTCTTGCCCACACCTAGCGGTATAAGTGATAACTAGCCCCTGTTTTTCAGATAATTTGATGATTTTCAAGCTCCTATGCCTAACTGAATGCAGTGTTTTCCTCATAGCAACGACACCTCACGAAGCAGTTTTCTATCTTTTAGCCAGTTCTTATATTTTCTTCGGTTTGCATAGTTTTTCTTCTTGGAACAAAAAAAAGGCTCCCAATGCACTCGCACTACTTATCAGTAATCACGGATGAAATTTTCTTCAACCGAGCGTTGATGTGGTTTGACGTCTTGTCACTAGATGACGCTACGTGCGCCTAAGGGACGCTACCGCTCGGTCAGCTAAAACTATACTTCAGAGTGGACAGCATAAAGCACGCAGCGCCGTAGCGCTTTGCGTACGCAAGCACTTGCGTACGCCCAGCTAAAACTGTCTATTGATTCGCATCTTTTTCTGTTATGGAGAAGAAATAACGTGTCAAGTGCACCACCACGTGACCCCTATACCATGGGAACGGCGGCTTGTTTCGCTGTACTATCTAAACATGAATTCGCCTATCGGGAGTAGAAAGTGAGTAAGCTGTCAAGCTGGTCTCTAGCGCACTTCCTTTACAGCTTTCTCCCTTTTTACTCGCTTAAGACCGCCGCCAGTGCTGTGATCATTCGTTGTCGATGTGCGTGCTGGGGCCATAAAAAAAAAAAAAACGCATGGGTCAGGAAGTAAGCCTTTTTTTTATTTTTCGAGAAAGTGCCATCAGCGCAGCGAGAGTATCAGGACTGGCTAGCTAGTTTGCGGTCGACAATTATTTCCCGGCTGTATTTCAACGGGCGACGGCGAACGCCGATGGGCTAGGAATCGGCGCACTGACAGCGGAGAATCTCCCTCGCCCCAACGGAGATGCTTACCGTGTGTTTACCGCACGGTGGCGTTAGAAATCCATGCGCTGTATAACTCAACGCGACCGCACAGAAACCTTTCTTTAGTGGGGCTCGTTGTTTGTGCTGCCGAAGCGTCAGTTCGTGTACACCGGAAGTTCGGATTAAGTGGATTCGAATTGACGAGGGCCCGCTATAAAGCGTTCCTCTCGAAAGCTCGGCCCTATACGGTGGGCCGTGCTTGCTCATACGTACAAGCGCGCTCGGCTGTGCCTCACCCGGGAACTTCGTTTCTCGCTCGGGGCACGATCGAGTTACATAAACGGGTTTTCAAAAGGCCCTAAACTGGGCATTCATTGCGGCCCGGCTTCGGCTCCGCTCAGCGGCTTTCTCCTCCCCTCGTTCGTGCGTGCCTCGTCGGAGAGGGCGGGCGGCAGCCGTTTTTGTTAGTAGTGACCCTTTTTAACCCTACTTGACGTATTTTTGTTGTCTTCTTAACCGGCCACCCCTTGCAACTAGGGCGCCGTGGCTCCTTTTACGTTGGTGCGTACGCGCGTGGTCTGGAGTGGTGTACGATCGTGAGACTAGCTTTCCCTGTACGCGCAACCTTACAAGCAGCGGGCGAGAGTCGAAGGGGGCGAGCAACGCTGATGCGTGGTGGGAGAGAGAGAAGTAAGGAACGGCGCATAAATAGCACGGGCGCGCAGAATGGCCGGGCAGCTCCTTTGCTACCCGCAGTCTGTATGTCGACCAATTTGCGCCGCTAACCATCTTAAAAATAGGCCACGCTGGGGCGCGCACGATTTTGTGAATTGAATTCTGGACAGTCTGAAAACAGGCTGCAGAGGTTAGTGGGGCTTTGTAGTCTATAAAGTAGAAAAAAAGGGGTGGGGAACTTAAGCTCCGCATTATGGATATGACGCGATAGCGTTAATGATTATTTGCTGCTTTCTTACTTGGTGCCTCTTTTATTTACGCGTGCTACTTAGCGCAAATCAGTAGGCATACTAGACCACGTGTTACGCCACAACACACAAGTTCTTCGTTTAATCAAGTCGAACGAGCGCGCCTCAATGGCCTGTGGGGGTAACATCGTGTCTCGCTCGCAACCCTACGGTGATGGGTTCGATTCGCAACCAGTTACCCTGATATTTTCTTTTTGGCGAAATTTATTTACTTTGCGTTCATATATGCCGTAATGACATTCCAGTCTTGCTACGACCGCGTAGTCACCGTTTGACTCGGGAGATTTAATCGTTTTCATTCGACAGCTCAACGTGTGACGTCACGGCCCTCTCGACCAATCCTGAATTTGCGCGGCAGCTCCGTCGCGCGGCTTTTTCCTCCCACCGTCCGCTCTAACGCTGTCGCGGTACAATAAGACAGAGCGGAAGAAATTAGCGGACAAGCTCGTGACACGCAATTATCGGAGAACACGGGATCGTTTACAGCATCGTTAGTCCGTGTGTACACCTAGCGCCTCTGGGTCTCACGCGGTCCAGGGGTGGGCGCTGCGGCGTCACCCGCGGCAGCAGAGTGTTCTTCCTTTGTCACACGGGAACTGACCGACCGACGTGTATTGTTTCAGCCGTAAGGCCTCTTCTATACGCTTGACGTCGGCCGTTTACAGCTGTCGGCTCCTCTTTTCTGTCCTTCGCTGTAGTTTCCCAGCGCTGCCACGTTGGCTGCTATAGATACACTGCAGGTTTGTCCGCATTTCAGCCACGCTTCGTTGGATGGGGACTGCGCAGGCAGGTTTCGCTGTCGACGCGTCTACAGCGGTCGATGTCAGGCCGCTAATGACATGTCGCGTACTCGTGCGGAGGCTAGCCGTGTGCGGTGCTGCTCATGCGTGCTGTGGTTTAGATAACTCCGGACGATTTTCGAACGTTCTGAGTTGACTATCGTATTATTTTTCTTGGAACTGGCGGTCTTAGTTGCGAGGAATAATTAGTTTCTAGGGGAGTGAAAATTTTACTTTTTCCAGTCTGAATCGAGCACAAATAGTTCAGCCTTGCTACCGAATGGAATATTTTTGCGAATGTTCGCGCAAGTACCGAATATTCCAATAACGAATCGTCCTGCGAAGTAGCCTTATATATGCGAGGTGCTGCACAACAGAACGTCACTCATTTAACCTTATGATCGTCTTGTCGCACGCGTAGGAAAAATTCCGATATTCTACTCACTACGACGAGAAAGAGACTAGCGCCACATCTCAATAAAGGAAAGCCAGAGTTACGTACCAGCCATGGTGTTCGAGATCGGGCACAAAGGCACGTTTTGCTGAACGTGCCTGAACACTGCCGCGTCGCCCATTTGTTAGGCCACGCATGAGCATTATGAAGCCAGCGGCTTCAAGCTGCGGTGGCCCGATAACGCTATCGCGTTGTACTCTTGAAGGCGAAGCTTAAGCGTCCTTCAAGATTTATTATTAGTCTTTGGGAACAAAAAAGAAACAAGCCTGATTTTTTTTTTCCCTGGAGGAAACGCAGAACGCATGTCGACGGGCCTGCAACTCGTGACGTCACTCACCAAAGTTTCCTGTAGAGAATCGGGGGAATTCGAAATTAATTTGCACTGAAACAAGACGCCACTCCACTGCAAAAT
Source organism: Amblyomma americanum (assembly GCA_030143305.2). NCBI lineage: Eukaryota > Metazoa > Arthropoda > Arachnida > Ixodida > Ixodidae > Amblyomma > Amblyomma americanum. Next base: position 174,939 of record JARKHS020032936.1, read on the forward strand.
TTAGTACAAAGGGTCAAAAGACTCGGGAGAAACTGTAGAGTGAAGGTTTTTAGTAAAACGGGTGGACGTCAAGAAAAGAAAAGGAAAGAGAACCCCGCCGGAGTTGCCCTTTGAGGAAGAGAAGCCCCGGAGCGTGGCGTAATAATAGCTAGCCCGCCCTCTATTGTTCCCCTTACAATGGCTTAAAACGGCGCCGGGCTTGTTCCGCGGTCGTGCATGGCCTCCCAATCGTTTACCGTGGACATAAGTACCGCACACGTGGGCCACTTGTTAACTGGGCGGGGATCCGGGCGGATCGGGTGGCACATTCACCTTCCAAGAAGCGCGAAACACGAGTACACTGGAAGGGGCGACAAGACATGCGCACTTTTTTGTTGTTGTTTCTCGTTGTTTCGCGCTTCTTCGAAGATGAGCACCACCTGCGGCCGTAAGGGTCTTGGGGGGGGGGGGGGAGATTTGGCACATCTGCGCCTATAGAACGCTCTGGGGTCATACTGGGGGCTTACACGAGCCCGACAAAGGTCGGGTAGAGTAGGCTGTCGGCCTGAAAACAGGTATAGGGGGTCGAGATAAGTGACCGTCGTGTCGATCTGGCCCAGCCAGACTCCTGGGGGTGGGTTGACTCGGGCCGACCCAGGAGCATGTATACGCTGCCGCGTCGGCTTAAGGCTTTTCTGGTCTGGCGGCGCTGCGCAGGGCTTGGGCGTTCTTCCTCCTAGCGTCCGCTCGTGGGTTTGCTTGCTCGACGCTAGGGGTCGCGGCTATATCTGCCCGACGGAAAACGGTTTCATATAAACGCGGTCGGGTCGGGTCGGGTCAACCCGACATCTGGCGCGCCCCGACTCAACCCGCCGCTGTCGGGTTCGTGAGCGCGGTACGACTGTCGGTATCGCTTCGTCCCGAGAATGCCGAGAAGCGTGGGAGCCTGTCCTCCAGACTAGACTCCGTCGGTGTTGGCGTAGTGCGGAGTAACTGAAAAAGCCCCGCCTACTCGCGGGCCGAAGCGCCAAGAGGGTCCTCTCGAAATACGGCCCCGGATCGGCTTGAGCTATGACGGACACGTGGGCGTGGAAATATGGGCGGTTTATTTTTGGTTGTGCCTCTGTTTGGTATCGGGAATGGAGGCCCCGGTCAAAAGGTCACCGAGGTCACCTCCATCGTTGTACAGTTCTCGGCAAAAAATTTATTCGCTGGCTCATTCTGTTTATATGCTGACATTTGTTCGGCAGTTCACAACGCATTTATCGCGGAGAAAATTGGATTTGAAAATCTTCTCACCAGTAGATTGAAACTTGTGGCATCCTTGTCGAAAAGTGCGTCGCCATTGTGAAGTGAATGGCGGTGCAGCATAGTCTCTAGGATACCTCTTGCAAACATTCCCGTAGACAGTCTATGTTCTTCTATGAAATCTATGCACTTTTTAATAGACAATTCCTATAGACACCGTACATTTTTAGTATACTTTTTTTTTTCTATGATCGGGGTACAGACTGCATAGACAAAAGGAAATAGCTATAGGAAGGTAATGCAGTGTATAAGAAGTCTATAGACAGTCCATAGACCATTTTTATAATGGACGCGCCCAAAATTCGGTGTCGAGGCGCGTAGTCTACTTACGAAATTGGCCGGTGATGTCGACACCTGTTTTTTTTTTCTTCTTTGGCTCAGTGCAGCCTAGCCCTGACTGCGGAGATGTCGTTCGCGCTTAGCCCGAAGATTGGGGCAAGTTCCCAAAAAATCGCTGGCAGTTTAGTATTGCTAAGCACGAAGTGTGCGAAGGCACGATGGGCCGCCGAAGTTTCGGGTTGTGCCAAGCCCATTCCGGGGTGTGCCAGGTCGCTTCCGAACATGGGTCAGCTGTTTCCAAATATGCGGGGTGGGCCGCCCAAATTTCTGGGGTGGGCAAAGCCAATATGGGCTTGTGTCACTTTGGTTTGGGAACATGGGTCAACTCAGTTTTCAAATATTCGGGGGTGGGCCATCCAAATTTCTGGGGTGGGCCAACCCCCTTTGGGGGTGTGCCAGGTCAGTTCCAAAAATGGGCCAACTAAATTTTCAAATATTCAGGCCATGGGCCAAACTCGTTTTGGGGGTGTGCCAGTTGGGTTCAGAACCTGTGTCAACTCAGTTTTCAAATATTCTGGAGATGGGCCAAACCTATTTTGGAGACCTGCCTGGTTGGTACCCAACATGGGTCAGCTCAATTTTCACATTTTTGGGGGTGGGCCAACTCCATTTATGGAGGTAAGCCAATTCCATTTTGAGGCTAGGTCAAGCCTGTTTTCCACCCGAGCACACCCAGGTTCACGGGCAGTCAAGTTCAGCCTAGGTCATTCCAAGGGCGGCTTTCTGGTGTCCTAACCATGTTTGGGACATGCCTCATGTGCCATACCACGTGTTGCTATCCTTATCCTGCAGGGCCATCCTCAAAATTGAGCTTTGCTTGGTCCATGTAGACATCGTCGAGAGTGCTGGGAGTAGGCTATAGAAGTGCTTTCGCCCTAAAGGTGAACCAGTGTTGCTGCCGTAGCGGGAGCGGGGCAGGAAAGGCATGTCAGTGGAGTTGTGTGCGACCTGGATGCCCGGGAGTCAGCACAGCGCCCACCAGAGTTCTCGTCACCGCGACCTCCTCACGGCGAGTTAGACCGCCAGGAAGCTTATGTCCATGCAGGGGATTTAAGCACGCGCAGAGTGCCGCAGAGGTTCATTTTGTACAAGGGCTGTATCTCCCGAGGAAAGTTTTCAGCATAGGTAGCGAGTGTGTCGTATCCAGTGGGTGAGAAGCATTATCAGCTGCAGCGAGGTTGGGCGGTGTGTCTCGCTCCCAGAAGACGTGGGCAGGGCACGGTAACGATTCCACCACGTGGCATAGATCACTAACAGTTCGGAAGCAAAAGTACACTACGGAAATTTTGGTTCTTCTGCCTTTCAGGTGGGAGAAGTTTCTCTGTTTAGTGCACTTGTGTGCACGCTTGTTATTTCTCAAACACCGTCGTTGTCAGCTTGGATTTCACGTTCATTGAACATATTGCAAGCATCCGCATGGTTTTTAGTGCAGTGAATGGAAAGCATCAAACTTGAAAGGTTTTTGTCCTTTTTTTTTTCTTTGTCAGGCGAATGTACGTTGCGTGTGTTGCATCCTTCTTTTCTGGCTCCGGCAACCGTCACAACAGCTGTCGACTTGCGTCTCAGAATTCGCCACGTACGCCTTGTCCTCTTGGAGTGCTGGCACAGCAACTGTGTGGTGTTATTTTTTTGTGCTGATAAGGAGAGTCTCGAAATAGAAACTTGTCAAGTTTGAGCCACTGCGGGGGAGCTCCAGCAGAGTCCTCACGCGCACAGCCTATACCCAGCTTCATGCGCGTTCGCACTGGCTGCCTGCTACAGATGAGCAGTTACTTCTTGAAAGCACTGCATGATTTCGCGCTGCATGGCAATGCTTGGATGTGAATATTTTGTCCACATTGTCACTATATGCGGCTGCTTTCAGTGCAGCCCAGCCAGCGCAGTTAAGCGCCCTTGACACACGGCTTCTTTTATTTTTTGCTCACGTTGAAAACTTTTCCAACGGCACACGTTCTCACACTCGCAGAATTGTTTTATTGTTTCTTGCTTTCTCCGCAGCGCCCCAGAGGACACCGCAGCCTTCTTCGTGCTCTTGAGGGCGCATTTTAAACGCGGTGGTCCGTGCCTTTGTCTTTGAACGCGTGTTGTAAACGGCCTGCCACTACTGCACCTTGTGACATTACCCTCCTCCCCCACCTTTTTTTTTCTTCTCCAGCGTATTGTGACATTAGAAATGCTGCATGGGTTGCCTTTTTATAAATGGCGAAAAAAAAAGTTGTGAATGAATAATATCTTGAGATGTGCTGGCATGAAGGCCTGGTTGTGGAAGAGGAGCAGTAGGGACAAGATTAGTGTTCTTTGTGTGACCGCAGTTATTTTCTTTGTGTTGCTCGTATGTGTGCAGTTATTCCGAGCGAACAAGGAGTATAGTCACCTGTTAGTGCACCCATGTGTGTGTGTGTGCTTGCTTCGTATCGTTAATCCTTTGGCGCAGATTGTGTGCAGATTGTTTGCTGAACTGATGTTCCAAACAGTACTGGTTAGGGCAGTTTTATGAACGACCTTGTCTTTCCCCACTTTGTGCAGCCGCGACTGGCGGTGCTTGCCCCTGTGTAGTGTGACTGGAGTCCGCGAGGTGGCGTGCCGCGTTGGCGTGGCCGCTAGGGGGCACCAGCAACAGCAGCAGCAGCCATGGAGGCTGCGCTGAACGGCACTGCCAACGGGCCGTCGGCGGTGGTGCCGAGCGGCCAGGGCGGCGGCGTTCCTTCGGCCAAGGCATACGACTACCTGCTCAAGTTCCTGCTGGTCGGTGACAGCGACGTGGGCAAGGGCGAGATCCTCGGTGGACTCGACGACGGCGCCCTGGAGTCGCCCTTCAGGTGAGCTACACCAGGCCGTTCAGTCAAGTTTGCCAAGCCCATCTCTATTTAGCAGTGATGAATTGCACTGAAGTCAGAGCAGCAGTTATGCAAATGACTAGGCATTTGGTGGAGAGCTGTGTGTTTATCTAATCCCCTTATTAACGCCAGCTCCAATGTGATCTGTGGCGGAAGCTGCATGGGCCACCATCTTGGTGCTTGCGACATCTTGTGAAGCACATCAATACCACATGTCAGGCTTAGTGTGCAAATGTCAGTATGATTTTATGCAATGTACAGTGTATACAATCTTCAAAGTGCAGTGTCAGGCTTAGTGTGCAGTGGAAGCTGCAAAAGTAGCGAACTGCAAATTATGGCAGTAAAGAGGTAGTGAGAGCCGCAGAGATGTTTGCAGTCGTTATTTCACTGTTCTAGTTAAATGTGGTGGCACCACTTCCTCAGTTTGAAATTTAAGATCTTTGGTGTCGTCGCTTGTGGATGATGCATATATAAAATTGTTTTCATTTTATGCGTGACATGTCTTCATGTCCAAGTTCCTCACCTAATAGTGAGTCAGACGACCTTAAACACTGCTTTCATGTCCTGCTTAACATTGTATCATGGTGTGGTGTGCAGTGCCCCTGGTGGCTTTGCCTCGTATCGGACGACTACGGTGCTGCTGGACGGCAAGCGAGTGCGGCTGCACCTGTGGGACACATCAGGCCAGGGCCGCTTTTCGACGATCATCCGGTCATACTCGCGTGGTGCCCAGGGGATTCTTCTTGTATATGACATCACGAACCGGTGGTCTTTCGATGGCCTGGGACGCTGGCTCCAAGAGGTTGAGCGCCACGCGCCTGGAGTCTCCAAGGTGAGAGAGCTCTGGGGCCATGTTCATGACTTCAAGGTCGAGGATTTAAAGTGACTTATGAATTAGCTCGGAAATCTAATGAGGAAAGAAAGCTCAGGAATAAAAAGGATAAAACTTGCATTAATGGCATCGTCTTAGAGGAAAGTAGGAAAGAGAGAAACAAATTAAACAACCTGGCCAGGACATGTAAAGCACTGAATGGATAACCGGTACTCTCTAAGCATGGAAGGAATTCTAAAGGACAGGAAACGAAGACGGGGCTGGTTGAAAATCTCATGAAAAGATGAGGCGAGGTGTGGCCTACAAAACCATGCCGTAAATTTCATTTTGAAAGCTTGCAGTGTCATGAGTGCTAAGGGTGTTATCGGAAAGGTAACATCCCGATAATTTATGGGACATGGCAAACGTCCTGCATGGAATTCCTTTGTGCGACCACTGCTGCGAAAGTGTATGCTACAACAGACCTAGTTGTCGGCAGTGCCACGGGAGGGCACTAGTGTACCCTTAGTTGTGAGAATAAAAGCAGGGGGGCGCTAGTTGCAGGACGATGTGGGAAGTTACGTACAGGATGGAAGGGCAGGAGAATAAAGGCTGCCATAGCTGAAGCATGATGGTCTATTTAGGCTATCTAAGCTATTGTTTCAACTTTAGCTTGAGCACTACAGAAGAGCTAAAACTCACTTGGGTCCAATGGCAGGTTTGGTCATTGGGCTCACTTATGTATTGCAGTTTCTCCATGTAGTGTCATCATTGCGAGAGAGAACAAAGCCGTTCATTAGTGGCTCTAGTTATCGCAGCGCAATTTGCTAATCATCAAGACTGCCATCCTCTCAGGTTCTCCTGGGCAACCGACTTCACTTGGCCTTCAACCGCGAGGTGGGCCGGCAGGAGGCGGCTGAGTATGCCCACAAGCATGGCATGGCCTTCTTTGAGGTATGCTGTGTGTCGCAGTCTGACAGTTTCTTGGTTTGAGTCTGCATCATGCGTATGGATGGGGTATGACTATGAGGCTAAACGAGATATTTGGAGCCATGCTTCTGTTGTGCTTGCTTGCTTATATGATCACTCTGGATACAAGATGTCATTGTCCCTGGGCACCTTGCACATTCAAGCTTTCTGTGCACCATCCAGAATAATTGTGCATCATTCAGCAGCCAGCACTAGTACACACTTAGTGTCAGCTTTTATAGCCAGACCCTTCCTCCATTATCTTGTGGTCATTGTCCTTGTGAATTTATGCTTTCAGAACATGGCAGGTGATGTGGCCAATTGTCATCAGTCAGATGACCCATTTAAATAAGTCATGCGACCCCTGCACTGGTGTTCGTGCAAAGATTACGTGTATGCCCCTTCAGCTTTTTTAAATTACGCTGGAAATTGAAATTGGTGCAAGAATGGATGCATTGTTCTCGCCAGGTGAGCCCGCTGTGCGACTTCAATGTGACAGAGTCCTTTGTGGAGCTGTCCCGCATGGCTCTACGCCGCAACGGCATGAAGCACCTGTGGCGCTCGAACCGAGGTGAGTACGTTCTTTCCTTTCCAGGTGTGTGTAAGGCAGCAGAACAAAAATGGTGCTGCACAAGCTGTAGGTGCGTACCATTCAGTTCGGGGAGGGTGGAGTTGCTTGTTTCATTCCGAGCTATTTATACTGTGCTTCAACTGAAGCAAACTGCAAAAGAGCTTGTGCACTGGCATTTGACATGCATTTGAGATGGGAGAAATTAATAAGCTTGCAGTGCCTCATATGGCTTGTGTGAATAGCCTTGTAATGTCAAAAAAAATGAGATGACAGCACTAGATATGGCTTGTGCCATTGTGTGGAAATGCAGTTGGACCCAGATATATTGAACCTCAAGGAGGTCATGAAATAGTTCGATATATCGGTAATTCGATATAAGAAAATGGAAGTAAATAAGCTTTTCTGTAAACTAGAGGCAAGTATAATTGCACCCATGCAAGTGACGCACCTGTTGCAGCCACATGGCGCTCACTTGCTTGCTGCCAGTGCACCGGTTGGAACTCTCTAGGTGTTACCAGGCTTAACCTGCTTTGCATTGATGCCGCAGCGGGCGGTGCTCTGGAAACAGCCCCTGCCTATCATAAGGTGCTTGTTCCTGTTGCGAGTTGTGGGAGTTTAATCCTGTTATGTGTTACTCACACACTCATTTGCAGATTCACTCTCATTGATTCATCGACACACACACACATGCACTCACTAACTTGCCACACGCTCACTCACTAACTTGCCACACGCTCACTGTGAGTGAAGAAGGGGAAAATGGTGGAAGCTGTATCGTTCACGCTCGGTTCCCATCTGTTGCGGTGTCTTTGCAGTGCTCTCGCTGCAGGAGCTGTGTTGCCGGTCCATTGTGAGCTGCACCAGCTCGCACCGCATCGAGCAGCTGCCGCTGCCAACACCCCTCAAGTCGTGCCTCAAGTCGTACTTCATGAGCTCGCCCTTTGCGGAAGGGCCAGGAGGCCTGTCTCTGGTGGCCCCACACCACCCCGTTGGGGTCCGTGGGGCCGAACTCCGGCTGGCGGGCCGCAAGCATCGCCGCCACTCCTCTTCAGCCATGGCTGGTTTGCACTGTCGCAAGAGCTGCTGCATCTCATAGCCCATCAAGGTGGGGAGATGCACTGTTGAATCCTGAGGTAGAGCAAAGTAGGAGCCAAGACTTGGTGGCTGGCGTAAGAACACGAATGGAGGAAAAGTGGGCTAAGGAGGGGTTCTGTTTGGGACCTCATGAAACACACATGGTGAATACTACGGCGTAAACTACAGATGTGCTGCGGGCTTTGCCTCGTGGTCTCAGTGCCATCAAAAAGTTTGCTTCCCATAGTGCTCTAGAGATTGGCGGCGAAGCCATCTCAGAAGGCACCGTTTTATTGTCTTTGGTATCAATTTGCCTCTGAATGTTGGCGCAATCCTTGACTTCGCGTGTGCCACGATCTCATCACTCCGCGGGAAATACGTTGCCACGGCCAGACGCTTTTAATATAGCTGTTTCTCGTAAAAAATTTTTACTATAAACAAAAAAAATGTACATTCGTCTCTGGAAAGTGGAATGGGTCCGCAGTTCCACTTTCTATATCAGAGTTTTTACTGTATCCGAGTGGTGGGGTTCTGCTGTAATCACTTTACCGGGAAACAAAGAAGTGCTTGAAAAATCGTGACTGGTCTGCACCACACTTGTCCAGAATACACGTGTGGCACAACCACAGGTCATGCCACGAACTGATTTGGCCCCAGTGCACTGTAATGCACAGACCTCAATGTCCCGTGGTTCCAGCAGACTGTCATCGCGTGAGGTAAGCGCAGAATTTGCTTCCATGGGCAGCGATAGCTGGAAAGGCCAAGAGAGAGAACACGTAAAAAGAAGTGGCTCTGGATGAAAGTATGTGCAGAGTACATGCCTGTAATCTGGATCAAGTGAGAATGTTATGAAACAGTTGCCTCCTACTGAACGAACAGTCGTTGAGTGCTGACGCTAGGAGTATGCGAAGACAATTGAGCACATAAATAAGTTCACGTTTGTAGAATGTACAATCATCAGCAAACATTTACAGGTTGAAGGTGCATGCCAAAAATTTATTTCGGTGCCATCACGCAAGATAGTTATCTGAAATGCCAGCTTGTATAATGGGGCTCGAATGATCCATCCACTGTTATTCGTTACCAGGCAACTGGCTGTGTGGCAGTGGCACAGTAAATTTGTTCCCAGTCATGGGCATCCTCCTGTACACTTGTAGTCTTCACTGTACACCGTAATTATGCTTCTCTTTATGCCCATTGCACAGGATTGCTCTTTTTCGTTCCAGGTGTTCTTTGTGACCTGACGTCTATTGTGCAAGAAGCGTTGGGAGAAAACTGACGAGTCAACAGCGTGCCTGTGTTGTGGTGACCTCTGAAAAACTCCTTTGAGAACCCTGCTTTGCAGTTGCGAACTTTTGTGACAAGTGCATCTTGCACACAGAAACGGACTTGGGCATAGTATGCTCAGAAGCAAGTGTTAACTCGAACACTGGGCCGTTTTGTGGAAATGGCCTGCTGGCAAAAAATGGGCTGTGGTTCCCATCACCTCTGGTTGTCAAGTCTCAACGTGCCTGCTTTGAGAAGAAGCCTTGTATGTAGTGTAAATAGTTTGTGTCGCTTGAGGGCAGTGACACATGTGGTGTGTCTGTGCGTGTGCTATGTTTGTGTTGTTGTTTTGTGATTCAGATGAATGTGTAGTGTTAATGTATAGACAGGATATGAAGCCGGCATTTTGGGATTGTCGTAACTGTGCGGCCGTGACTTCTTGCACGCTGGAAGTTCTCACTTGGGCTGTGTTCTGTCATTAGCCCTCCCTTGGCCAGATCTTATTTTCTTTGTTTTCCCTAACTGCAGTCAAAACATACGAGCTTATTTAAGATGCTTGCAGAACACAAGCGAGTAAAATGGTTGTATATTCTGAATGTTAAATTAACACCGGTCTTTATGTGTGTGTTGCATTAATAGAGACAAGTTGTTTATAGACTTTATTTTTTTTTACACCTGGAGTTGGGTTGTGGCTAGAATTGCTTGCTTTTTGACAGAACATCATGTAGACATGATGCTAAAAAGAGTACATGATAACGGAGAGATAACACATTGTGACATATTTATTAATTCATTATTTTAACAGGAGAAAGAGGAACAGGCCCTTTCTAGGGACTGCACGGTATTGATGCTTGCGTAAATTGTTGCGAATGTGATGCGATGTGTCAAAATGAATGTCAAACACACAAAGGAAAAAAGATTGTTGCCTTTGAAGCAGATTTTGTTCATTGGTTGCCACAGTTCAAGACATAACATGGGATTTGAAGAGGACGCATCTTGGGCTAGTCATTGCATGTTGTTCTCAACATGCTTTTTTTTTGTTCGGAAGATATGCTGCACATGGAGGCATTTTAATGCGTAAGTTTAGTAAAGCGCAGCAGTCATTCGTTACATTGAACTGTAAGCTTACAGCATTGCTACGATAACTGATGTGGGATAGTAAATATCTCTTGTTTACTTAATGGTCCCTTGTTACAAGAATAGCTCTTAACAGGTTAGGAGAATGTGACGTGTGCATTTTGTTTGGTGAATTGAATGAGTGTAATTGAGTAACAGAATGCTCCGAGAAGCAATACCATCTTAAAGCGCCGACTTGGTGTGAGTCTCATAGTTTTTCATTTTTATGATGCAGCTGATTCCAGTGCACTGCTGTGAGTGCGCTGTCTGCCATATGACGGACACTCTTTGAGCTGTAGTCAGGTGTCTAGTTGTGTTGTGAACGTGGTGAAATTACTGTTGTAACTAATGTGTGTGTGTATGCGTGTCCAGTGTATTAGAACTGACTAGGTGGTTTATGTATTTCTCTCGGTTCCGTGCGACATAACCTCGGCTTGTACATAAAATGATTGCCATCTGTGAGAGAGATATTGTGGATACATGTCTGACTGTGCGAGTCAGCTGACCTGGGCGCTGCTTACTGAAGAGAGTAGCGTGAAACATGCAAGACAAGAATAAAGCATTAAATTCACCTTGCTTGGTGTCCTTCGAGTTTACTCCAATTCCTGCTGTGTAGGGCAGTGGGCAAGTTGGTTGTTTTTGGTTTGGTAACGCACTGCATGAAATTACAGCCGCAGTAGCCACGTTTTGATGGAGTTGAAATGCAAAAGATGCCAGTATGTTGTGTGATGTCAGTGCCTGTGAAGGAATGCTAGGTGGTCAAAGTTACTCGGGAGCCCATCTTTATGGCGCCTCTTCTTTCACTGGCTCCACGCCTCTTCCCTCACAACACTGATGAGGTGTCCCCCGAGAAGTGATGTTTACTAAACCAAGTCCCAATTCGATGGGTTTCTGCGATGATAATGGCTGTTGCAGTAAAAGAAAACCATTAAATTATATATTGAATGATGGTGCATCGGACAGAGCTTCATGCGTCTATGCAGAAAGTACTAAAAAGACATGAGGATTAATATTGTCACAAATGGGTTGCAGAATCAAAAGGCTAGGCACAGGCCGCAAGGAATCCAGCAGTGTCTCAGCTGTAAAGAGCATGCGCGTCTTACTTTTTTGTCCTCAAGGCGCCGCCTGGGGACACCTGGCGGCATTATTCCCCCTCCACATCAAAAAAAGAAGCAAAAACGTGGGTGCGCTTGGAGCAAACGAGGTGCCCTTTACTGCGTAAAGTACAGCTTCATACGCAGTACGTGCACGGCCTCGGGCTGTGGCCGACGGCGCGAACTGGGCAGAGTGCCATCGGGGAGGACTTCATACGTCACATCCGTGATGCGTCGCAGCACTGTGTAGGGTCCAAAGTAGCGGCTCAGGAGTTTCTCTGACAGGCCGGGGCGACGTACCGGAGCCCATACCCACACTTTGTCGTCGGGGTGGTACTCGACGTGGTGATGTCGTTGGTTGTAGCGTTCTGCATCCGCTGCCTGCTGTCGGCGGATGTGCATACGGGCCAGTTGGTGGGCTTCCTCTACGTGTCGGGTAAATTCCTCGGCGTCTGGCGTGAGCGCCTGGTCGTCAGGGGGCACGGAAGCATGGCGTCGAGCATCGTTCGGACATCACGACCATAGACGAGGCGAAACGGCCTAAATCGAGTCTTTTCCTGAATCGCCGTGTTGTAGGCAAGCGTCACATATCGGAGGATCTCGTCCCAAGTCTTGTGCTGTACGTCGACGTACATTGCGAGCATGTCTGCTAAGGTGTTGTTGAGGCGCTCCATGAGCCCATTTGACTGGGGGTGGTATGCAGTAGTCTTGCGGTGGTTCGTGTGACTCAGCTGGAACACCTCGTGCATGAGCTGCGCTGTAAACGCGGTGCCCCTATCGATGATGACGGAGGACGGGGCGCGATGTCGTAAAACAATGTGGTGTATGAAGAAGCGCGTAATTTCAGAGGATGTACTGCGCGGCACCGCCTGGGCCCAGAAGATCAATGCCGACTTGGTCAAAAGGTGTGCGAGGTGGCGCAATTGGTTGGAGCAAACCTGCGGGCTTAAGCGGTGGTGACTTATGACACTGGCACTCACGGCAACCTCTGACGTAGCGGTGGATGGTCTTTGCAAGTTTAGGCCAGTAACAGCCCTGACGCACTCGAGCGAGCGTGCGTGCAAATCCCAAATGGCCAGAGGTGGGCTCATCATGACATGCCGAAAGGATGTCGCGGATGTCTGATGGCACGACTAGGAGGTAGGGCCGGTCACCGTTGCTGGAGCATGGCCCTCCAGGTGATCCATGACAGACCGCAGGTCAGCGTCAGCACGCTGCTTTGCCACTAAGTCCGAACTGCTGATCACACCTAGGAAACGAGTGTCATCCTCTGCGCTGTCATCAGCTTGCTCGACGGGTGCAAGTGAGAGCGTGTCGGCGTCTTCGTGTTTACGTCCAGACTTATAAGCAATTGTGTAATCAAATTCTTGAAGCTGAAGGCTCCAGCCTGCTAGGCGGCCTGATGGGTCCCGGAGATTGGTAAGCCAGCACAACGAATGGTGCTCAGTAACCACTTTAAAATGACGACCATAGATATAAGGCCGAAAGCTCATCGTGGCCCAGACGACAGCGAGGCACTCCTTTTCTGAGGTGGAGTAGTTGATTTCGGTGCGCAAGAGTGTGCGACTCGCGCGATATACAGCGGAACACATTTCATTTCAATTCGACATCTTGCATGTAATTGTTGGTTGTCAAGGTAACATGGTAGCAGTGGAATCGGATGCATGCTCAAACTGTCTGTGCACGCATGAGAACGTGGAATGCAATCTGAAGCCCCAAATACGCCCAGAGGATGTGCGGAAGTTGACAGTGCATAATTTCAGTCGCAAAGCAACTGCGGGCTCATCGAGGCTCGCGCGTTTTTTTTCAAAGCTACTTTGTAGGGAGTGCACGATCCGGTGCTGTGCTCGCAATTCTGACGTTCCTGCAAGCTCAGATACGCATTATGCGCCATTCATCAATTATCAAGAGAACAAGTGCACCTACGATCCCACATCGTGCCATTCATCAATCGCTGAGAGCACAAGTGCAGTTACCATGCCCAAAGCGCAAATGCGTTTTCAATGGTTTAGCAGCAGGCACATGACCAAAAAAAGACCAGAACCATCGCATGTCGGGTTGCACCTGACACTTGTCTACCTAGCTGGTTGTCAGAGTCGTTTATTTATTGGAAGCATCCTGTATGTGTACACATGTGACCCCTGTCCTCTGTAATTAGCGCTTGTGGGTGAAACTGAACGCTGAGATGTGTAAGCCATTCGCTTGGCTTGTGCACCTGATGCTTCCGGGTGCTCCTTGGACGCCGCCTTTTCGCTCGCCGAGTTGCTGTCCGGTGCATGCAACAGTCAAGTGGCGAATATGGCGACGACCTCAATGAAAACAGTAAAAAAAATAAACCATTGGAACAGTTAGGAATCCGAACTGGATTCAAATGGAACTAATCAGACAGCCAATTCAACATGGAATCTTGGACTATATTTCAACAGGCTTTTAAGCTTCCATTTGCACATTCGAAATTCATTGGGGACAAGATTTAATTTAGGATGCCTTAGTAATTTGTGACTCACTGATGACATTGCCTTGCTAAGTCACTTGATGAATTGCAAAGCATGATTAATGACTTAGGCAAAGCAGAGTGGTCGCTGTAAAAATTAATGCGCAGAAAACTAATCTTCTGCAGTCTCTGAAGGGAACAGCAGTCTGCGATTGGTAGCAAGGCGCCGCAAGTGGTAAGGGAGTACGTCTACTTAAGGTGGATAGCGACCGCAGATCCAGAGCACGAGCGTGAAATAATTAGAATCGGAATAGGGTGGAGTGCATTTGGCAGGTATACTCTCGGATCATGAATATCAGTTTACCAACATCCCTCAAGGTAAAGTATATAACAGCTGTATCTCACTGGCGGGGTTCAACTTAAATTAGGGACAATGCAGCGAGCTATGGAATGGAAAATGATAAGTTGTGAGGTCTCTAGCGCAGTCTGGGACAGGAATGCTTCGCCAGCTCGGGCCACAGCTGTGGCCGCGAAGGAGCTGTTGTAACTCCCCAAACCGATGGCCTCCTCGGTAGCACGGGCGGCAGGCAGGCAGGGGAGCATCGCAAACAGGGTGGCGTCACCTTGACAGATGTGCACGCGCGTCTCCCAGTGGTTGTCCAGGCGCTTTGTCCGAAAGACGCGGGTTTGATCCCGGCCGCGGCGTTCGAATTTCGATGGAGGTGAAATGCCAGAGGCTCGTGTACTGTGCGATGTCAGTGTGCTTTAAAGAACCCCAGGTAGTCGAAATTACCTGGAGCCCCTCACTACGCCGTCTCTCATAGCCTGAGTCGCTTCGGGACGTTAAACCCCATGTACTACTCGACTCCCGCCACACCACGCGAACTCAAAGGAGAGAAGGGCGCTCGGTTACATGAATGCGACACAAGTGGACTGGAGTCCATTTTTTTGGGGAAAGAGCAGCTTTTGAGAAGGGAAGGCGTGTCTCGTCCTCTACTCTCTTCCTCTACGTGTTTGCACTTTCCCTGGAAGAGTGGTCTGGAGTCCTCTGGTGTCGCATTCATGTAATCGAGCACCCCTTTCCTTTCGTCGCCTTTGAGTTCGCGTGGTGTGGAGGGAGTCGACGAAGCGACGGCGGTGCACCCAGACCGACCAGGGCAACACTGGGAGCCGCGCGTGCACAGCTGTCAAGGTGCAGGGAGTGTGAATCTTCGAAAGGGAATAATCGCTTCCATCTGTGGTCGAGGATAGACCCCTCTGCATTGTCACGCTAGCAGGGTCATTAGAATCAGCCGACGACGTTAGCTGGAAGGGGGTCCTTTGACGGGGCAAAAGCCGCTGCGTTCTTGAGTTGTATCCGACTATAGCTGCGCTGGGTCTCCTTGGGAGCTGCGCAGCAAAAGTTAATTTTTAAAAGCTGACTTTTGTTTTAATAACGAATGGAAAAGCTGCATTTATAGTTGACCAACGCTAGCGACTCGCTGAGAGCAAATCATATTGGGATAAGAATTGGGACGGGGGCTCGAAGCGCTCGCAGGATTTTCAACGAGACTAGACGACGTGCCATATCGTTTGTTTCTGCGTTAGTTTTGTGGCCAGAAGGCATATGATTTCTGTCTGATAAATTAGCGTAAATTGGGCGGGGTGTCTGCTTTTAATGAACAAGCATGGTTCGGCGACAAAAGGCAAGCGCAGTACAAAACGTGCCATGAAAAGGTTAACATGGCAGAAAACGAAGAAATCGGCAATCTCGGCTACTCACGAACTATTCCGCGAATGACTGCCTTTTCCGCCGATTTTTGCGGAAGGCCCCAGTGTTGCCAAGGGAATGACCAGCACATGCGCTGCTTTGAATTTATGGATTGAGTTTACTCGGGACGACACTTGTCTGTTTATGGCCTGAATAGCTCCTTCGCAGATATTTGCTTCCCTTTCTTTTTTCGTGCAGGCATGGTAAAAAAATAATTGGTTTTTGGGGAAAGGAAATGGCGCAGTATCTGTCTCGTATACCGTTGGATACCTGAACCGCGCCGTAAAGGGAGGGAGTGATAATAATAATAATAATAATTGGTTTTGGGGGAAAGGAAATGGCGCAGTATTTGTCTCATATATCGTTTGACACCTGAACCGCGCCGTAAGGGAAGGGATAAAGGAGGGAGTGAAAGAAGAAAGGAAGAAGGAGGTGCCGTAGTGGAGGGCTCCGGAATAATTTCGACCACCTGGGGATCTTTAACGTGCACTGACATCGCACAGCACACGGGCGCCTTAGCGTTTTTCCTCCATAAAAACGCAGCCGCCGCGGTCGGGTTCGAACCCGGGAACTCCGGATCAGTAAGGAGGGAGTGATGGGAAAACAATTTTTCTGCATCGCGCTTCAACTACGATAACTGGTAGGTTTGCATTATGAAAGCGTGAAACAAGACGACGAAGCGTCGGCAGGTTCATTCATTCATCCATCAATTTTTACTGACGGGTGGGTTGAGGCCTAAGAGGAAGTGAGAGGTTTAGGTGAGGGTTCGGACGCCGAACTCCGGAACGAGGTCTAGCGGGGCACAGAGTTTGCGTTTGACGTGCAACTGGGGGCCGTCCACTCTTCGTATGTCCGAATGTGGAGGGCAGAGGTGTAGCGGGCGCAAAGGCTCGTGTCCGGGCAGGTCCAGATGAAATGACTTTTTTTAAATTGGTTTTTGAAGAAAGGAAATGGCGCAGTATCTGTCGCATATATCGTTGGACACCTGAACCGCGCCGTAAAAGAAGGGATAAAGGAGGGAGTGAAAGAAGAAAGGGGTGTCGTAGTGGAGGGCTCCGGAATAATTTCGACCACCTGGGGATCTTTAGCGTGCAGTGACATCTCACAGCACACGGGCGCCTTAGTGTTTTGCCTCCATAAAAACGCAGTCGCCGCGGTCGGGTTCAAACCCGGGGGATCAATAGCAATTGGGGCAGCCAATCTTGGTTTGGTGCCATCGGCTCAGGATGTCCGGTGTGAACCCTGCACTGTCTCGCGCCTTGTGAGCGAGAAACTGTCAGGGAGCCAGAAGTGATAGGAAGGGTAATTTTGGGGACAAGGTCGAGCAACAAACCCCTCCGCTCATGTTTAATGCGGGTGAGGACAGAGCCAAATATAATGGTCGGGGTGGGGAAGCAATAAGGCGGTCTTCCTCCAGCTGTACATCAGTGGCCTCCTGAGCAGTCCGATTCCCGGCCCCTTGAGTGTGGTCTCCTAGCGTCCACTGAATGCGTGCAGAGACCTGGGAAGTCTCCTGCAGGTAGTGGCGGTGCTGTTTGATGCGGTGTGCCATTGAAGTCTCGTAAGAACGGGCGTTGAGCGACTTCATTATCTCTTGACAGTAGGTGTAAATCTGTTTGGTAGTACCTGGTTGTGTACTGCATAGTTGAAGCCGCGTCTACAGCGTTAAAAAAGTTCGGCAATAGTCCAGTACGTGCGACCACTTTCGGTAGTGAGGTGGTGTGGAGAGCCCTCCTGCTAGCAGGCGATAGCTGCAAAGGTGGTGCTAGTGTCGTCGTCCTGGTATACGATGGCTTCTGTATAAATGCGTAGAGCGAAGTATTGTTCCTGTGTGACAAGTACCTGACGTTGACTGTGGTCTCTACCAAGCCCTGTGGCGTTGGTTGGGAGGGTTTGGCATCATTTACCCGAATTTCTTTCCCTAGGTGCTGAAACGCGACCCAATACGGGTAAGTAAAGGTTGGTCTCGTCAAAGATGCGAAGGCGACGTCCATAGAGTGTGTGTCGCAGACGAGTTTCATGGTTGGCCCGCTGCGTGGCATTCACGGGCGGGACCTGGGCGAAGCGATTAAGTTCAGTGATGCGCTTGTGTACGGGTAGGACGGTTATCACCCTCAAGGCAGAGACTAAGTGTGCCGATTGTCTTGCAGTTCGCAGTGATCAAATCGTAGTTAGCGGCACCGTAGCGCGCAGCTTAGCGACCAAAACAGCGATGGTTATACTACTAGCGACATCCACCCTTGCGCCACCACTCTAGCTATAGCGAGCCGTTTGATGAGGTGGTGCGTTTGTTTCCGCAAAGTTTTAACTATTGGATCCGTGTTTGAGCCGTACCTAGTTGGTTGATGGGAGCGCCAAGTATACGGAGATAACTTTACGGTGATTGGTGATGCTATACCTTGGCTTCTTCAACCATGGCTACCGTGCTGCTGCTTCATCTTTCTTAGACCACACAACGCAGTAGAAATGAGGAAACAGGGATGCCAATAGCAACAGAGATCCTGGTGGAACTATCCTAATAAAAATTACTATGTTCGTCAGCTACTGAGACTCGAGCGGACTTTTTGTGTTGAGGTGTCAGCTGGCGCCACCAGGGCCGAAAAGGCTAGGCACGAAATAGGAGGAACTTTATTCATAATTTTGGTGGAAGTGATGGAATGTTCTTAGACACAAAACAAATGGGCCATGGAAGGAATGCCAGGCAATAACTGGATTAAACAAAATTATTCTCATCACGGTATAAGCAGGACAATTAAAGCTTGCACAATACAACACTAATTGCTACATTTAATTTTTCTCCTATAGAACAACACAGATCGGCACATTCTTGGGTCGTCTCCTATCACATTTGAAGGAGGTCTGAAAGTCGGTAGCATTCATGGCCAGGTTGCACATCAGTCCGCCGCTGGGCTTGCCGCAGTGGTGGCTGCAGTAGCTGACGTAAAACGTCTGCGTGGCCGTCAGCATTTCCAGCGACTTGAGCCGCAGCGGCTTGTCCGGGTCCTGCTCCGAGCTTGTCCGCATGGCGACCAGCGCCACCTCCAGCGCGAACAGGTCGCCCAACAGTCGGCGCTCCCTGAGAGTCTTGGCTTGGTCCAGCCTGCGTGTAGGTAAGGAATTGGCACACTTTGAAATTATGGCCTTATGTGGTACAAATGTTCACAATGTAAATGTTTTACCGGAGCCCTTCCACTGTACTTTCACGTTTCACCAAGAGCTTTCATCCGGGCCCCGATAGACGCCTGCATGTTGTAATTAAACCTTCCCTGTCCCCTGTACTCCGACCTCCTCGACAAGAGCATCAACTCACTCTGATCCGCTTCCAACTCTCAACCAGCGTACAGCTCCTGGTGCGGATGAAGTCAAGTACAGTATGCTTCGTAGCCTCTGATTCTAAGCTACTTGGACTGATAATGCATATAACTCACGTATGGCAGACAAGGAATCCTCAGTCTGTCTGGAAAGAAGACAATGTCAGTCGTGGGCCCTAAACGTAGTATAGGCCGATGGCACCCACTAATACCCGCTTTATATCGCTCACTTCCTATAGGGGGAATGTTATAATGAGAATGGTTCTCGCTGACCTGGAGTGGCACCTAGAATACTGTCACCACCTACGCCCAACATTCGTTGGCTTCCGCAAGCACGTGTGCTGTTCGAGATGCTTCTGCGCGTATTTACAAAGATGTATATTCAGTCTCCAGCGTGGTTCTCTTCCACAACTGTGCTGGCAGGAACATGCATTTTTTGTCTATTGCAAGAAAACCTTTATCATTATAAACCATCTTGGACAATAACGCTTCCTACGAAACTACGAATTTTTCATGACAGGGAGAACTTCCGGTAACCTGCACATGACGTCTTTCTCTGCCGCGCCCAGGAAACGTAAGCAAGTTTTCTGATGTCATCACTACGCTGATCTCATTCTGATCTCATTCTGTACTCATGTCGTCACGAACATGGTCGCAACCATGTTCACTCTCAGTTAACCTACCCTACAACTAATATTCATTATTTAATCCCAACCCGCTACCAGCTATCGGAACGGAGCACGAGTTGATTTAGTACTTCCACCATACTATCGTACACTCACGTATGAGCTCTAACTCGCGTACTGCCTTTCTGAGCCTCATTGTTGCAGCAATTTTTGCATTCCATCACTTGCAATACGCTATCTTTAGTCTCACACCGAGATTTCTTTGCTCTGAAGTGCTGGTAGATAATAATAATTTGTGTTTTTTTTTTTTTGGGGGGGGGGGGGGAAGGAGATGGCGCAGTATCTGTCTCATATATCGTTGGACACCTGAAACGCGCGCGCCGTAAAGGAGGGGATAATAACGCGATTAATAACGTGATTAATAACGCTAACCGCATGTTAGGATACTTACGTTGCAAATTCTCTACCGCTCCCTCTTTCCTTAAACTTCTACTCTATAAAACACTCATACGTCCTAAACTAGAATACGCAGCATCAATATGGGACCCTACGCATGAAAACCTCACATATTCCTTGGAATTAGTCCAAAATAATTCCGTTCGCTTCATTCTTTCAAATAACAACCGTACGGCAAGCATCACCGCCATGAAATCTAACGTCTCACTCCCACCGTTACAATCTCGCCGCAAAATTGGTCGCCTAACGCTATTTAACAAGCTGTATCATCACGTTGCGCTTCACAACTATTTCATGTCACCCCCCGAATACATTTCACGTCGCATCGATCACCACCACAAGGTTGGCATCCCAACATGCCACACCAAATCTTCTTTTCAGTCTTATCTTCCCCGCACGTCTGTGGAATGGAACCGCCTTCCCCCCGATATTGCAGCCATTCCTGATAATAAAATCTTTCATGACGCTGTAGATAATATTGTTTATTCTGAAGTAAGTTGATTGTGTGTTTTATCTGTTTCACTGTATTGTATGCATTGTTTCTATACTATTTACGTTTTCTGGATGTTGTTAGTTGTTTTATTCCGGAGGAAATTTCTTTGTAATACCTGTTTTCACTGTATTCTATTTCATTGTTGTTTATCCTTAACCCACTCCCCCCTGTAATGCCCTTGGCCCTGAGGGTAAAATAAATAAATAAAAAAGGAGGGAGTGAAAGAAGAAAGGAAGGAAGAGGTGGAGGGCTCCGGAATGCAGCTGTAATTTCGGAGGCGTTGGGAGTTCTAGGTGTAAAATTTAAAGCGCGTTAAATGTGTCATATCGCTTTGATGTATGCACACGAAATTTGAAATGTTCAACAAAATACACGTCTAGCTGTTTCTAGGTTTATCATCCTTCATACTTTTTTTCTTGTAGATTTCTAAAAGCGTGAGCCTAAGTTCTTTATAAGTGTGCCCGTGAACGAAGAGGCAGACCTGCAGTCAGGCTGGCCTTGCTTCTTCGTAAACCACCAGGTGGTGTTGCGTCCCGCCCTGTCCAGTTGGCGGCCGCGCAGGTCCACGGAGCGTACCAGCTGTCTGGCCAGCTGGAAGCCGAGCCCCGCGTATGTCATGGTGGCCGACCCTCCGCGCAGGTAGGATGGCGGAAACACGGCGGACAGGCCGAGCCACACCTCGTTCAGGGCGTACACGTATTGTACGCTGCCCGAACGCCACCGGTACCTGCGTTCATAGTCGTGGACTCATTGGCCCGCAAGCATCTTACAGATAAAACACTAGTTTTCAATCAGCTGCTGACCACTAAAGAAGTAGCGGTGGTACCATATTGCTATCACCTTGTCAGTCGAGTTATCCTTCTGTATCATACCGCTGGAGATATGTTTCAGAGTTTAAGAGCATCCGTGGTTGTCTACCTCAAAGAGGAGCTGACACCTATAGGAGATGCGTGAAATATGTTTCAGAGTTTAAGAGCATCCGTGGTTGCTACCTCAAAGAGGAGCTGACACCTATAGGAGATGCGTGAAATTCGCACCCAGTTCTTTCTGAAATGCACACATAGCTTAACGACACTTTAAATGCGTCCAATAGTTACAACATGTTACTGGTGAGCTGTCTACCTGTCGAGTTAGTGATACGACCGTGGCGGCGAACACTGTTGGCACTAGCACTGCACAACCGCCACATAGTTTAACGAGAACCACAATTTTACTCTAATAATCATAAATTCAGTCATGCCTTACCTGGACGTCATGAGGCTACCGTAGTATGGGCTATCTAGCGCAGCCCTCAGCGCCTTCTTTGACTGCAGCCAGACACCGAAGAAACTCTTTGCGTCATCAGAAAAGTTGGCATAGAGTACGTCCAGAGAACTGGCGTGCAAGTACGGCTCGGGCGGCCATATCCGCTTCGACACCAGCGAGGAGATCTTGCTCCGGGCTTCGAGCTTCGTCGACTCTGCTAATCGCAATGACGATTTCACTAATTCGACGAGCGATGCCGACGTCCAGCTCAGCGCAGCGATCACTTTGCTCCTCTCGTTGGCGTCGAACGTGTCTTGAAACATGGGCGCCGATTGTACGATGCCGAACGACTCCTGGACTGCGACGAAGCACTGGACGTGCGTGAATACGTCTCCCGTAACGGCCGACAGTACGTCGAAGTCTGTGTTCACAGTCCAGGCGTACGCGTACGCGAACGTCCAGCCGAGGACGTTCAGGAGCCTCTGGTACGGAAGCGAACCCACAATGCTGCCGACTCGAGCGAATTGCTGCTCCTTCACTATAAGCATTTCTGTCGCGGCGGAAACGTTGATAGCTGCGTTTAAGTACTTATCTAAGAGCGCCGCCCAGTGAGCCGGACTCACAGCCTGTCCGAAGACCGTAGAGATGTCGCTGACCGGGACAAGATCGTCGAAACCTTCGCCAGCATCGTAGGCGTCATCGAAAAGTAGGGCCCTTCTGAATAACGTTTCGTCATTATGCAGTTCCTTCACTTCCGCGTCGTTTAGAGTTAGTTTGCCGTCACTCAGGAAGAGTGACAGGTTCCTAACGACATTATTGTAGGTGGCGCCGTCAGCGCCTGCCAGGTGTTCCATGCGCAATGCGGGTATGTCGCCGACGTCTCCGATGATGATGACTGGAGTGTCGTGGCGCATGGACACAGTGACGTCAAACCAGAGGGCCACTCTCCAGTTAATGGCGAGGTCTAGGAGGACGTCGAGCACCCCGGAACGACCGACGCCTTTCCCGGAAGTTGAGGCGGGACGCGGCCACGGAATTCCACGCTCCCGCATGAACTTCACGAAGTCCTCCGCGTTCGTGCTGGTGCCCCGATCCACATTGCATCTGGAGACAGCAGCGAAGGCCTTCGCTGCCGCTGAACTGCGGTTGGGGGCAAGGAAAGCCTGTGTGGAAAAAAAAATGCGAAGAACAAGAAACGCTGTTGTAAGTTTGACCACGTTCAGCACGAACCCGAAGCGTGTATTGGGTATCGGCTGTTATTGAACAAGGAGGAAGTTGGCGGCGTAAATAACATGTTTGGGAATAAATTTCACTTTCTAGCCCACTTATAGCCGTATACTTATAGCCTTATAGTACGATGAACGTAAGCTATGTATTTTTTAAGAAGCGTTGCGTAAGCCGTGTGGTTCAAGTCAGTGATGGTCGAGGTCGCAACCTAGAATTCCCTTTAGCCCAAAAATTGGTATTTTGGGCACTTTTTTTCTTCTGAATTTTGGAGAATCTCGGTATTTTGACCCTAGTTGTTTTATTGTATACATGTACACTCTTAAACTCGAATACGCCTATATGGGTGTAAAAAGGGAGTAAGCTGTCCTCTATCGCACACCCTTTTGTGAAAGGGAGGACACCTTACTCCCTTTTTTACTCTTTTTTGTTTAGAGTTTATATAGTCCCGTGGATTATCAAGGCGATCTCAACTTGTTCTATGTAACGGACGAAAAGCATGATTAAGTACATTAAGGAGGACCCAGAAAGGGGGTCTCAATAAAAGTGCTATACCTCTGGGATGTTAAAAGACGACGGTTCATAATTATCCCCCAGCAAGAATTATTTTAATGCGTTTTGTGGAAGCTGAGTTATATGCAGACAAAATTTGAACTTCCGCCTCTTCGCGCCTTTCCCTCTCCTCTCGCACGCCAAAACAGCGGCGCTCCTTCGCCTCCCTACTCACCCAGCCCCTCCCCTACCTCCACCGTCTGCGGAGCGCGCGGATAGCGCGGATAGCGTCCGTTACATAGCCCCGCCGCGGTGGCTCAGTGGTTAGGGCGTTCGACTACTGATCCGGAGCTCCTGGGTTCGAACCCGACCGCGGCGGCTGCGTTTTTATGGAGGAAAAACGCTAAGGCGCCCGTGTGCTGTGCGACGTCAGTGCACGTTAAAGATCCCCAGGTGGTCGAAATTATTCCGGAGCCCTCCACTACGGCATCTCCTTCTTCCTTTCTTCTTTCACTCCCTTCCTTATCCCTTCCCTTACGGCGCGGTTCAGGTGTCCAACGATATATGAGACAGATACTGA
Organism: Amblyomma americanum; assembly: GCA_030143305.2. NCBI lineage: Eukaryota > Metazoa > Arthropoda > Arachnida > Ixodida > Ixodidae > Amblyomma > Amblyomma americanum. Next base: position 198,914 of record JARKHS020032936.1, read on the forward strand.
GCAATTTCCTTTCCCCAAAAACCAATTATTATTAGCGCGGAGTGGCCTCGGCCGCGGTAGCGTGTGATGTCTGAAAGAATTTGGCGCTGTGAACCAACGATAACCCCCGGCTGCTGACGTCATTTGCAAGACGTGACGTCGTCTGCCAGGTTTTCGTGCGAAAGCCCGGCAGCGCGCGTGGCCGCGAGGTGCGAAAACGGGTATTTTTAAAAATGTATTGTAAATTTCCCGCTCGCTTTAGAGGTCTCGTATGCGGCATGGACGCTCGGTGGCCCGTATTCTACATAGTGCAAGCATTTTTAAAGCCAAGCTCAAACACCCCTTTCTGTGGCCCTTTAAGAAGGTCTGCCGCTCAGGAGCACAAATCAATCACATAGTAGCCATTGTTCAAGAATTTTCGGTACGCTCACGCATACCTGCGCATCTCCGAGCTGGTTGAAGACCTCGCGGATGTGGGCCAGCGTGCCTTCCGCCGCACGATCGGCCTCTCTGCGTCCACAGACGTGGACGTGGAAGTCGACGCAGGGGTCGGCGGATCGGTTGAGGGAGGCCAGGATAGCGCTGGCGTGCTGCACGCAGTCCTCGCTGTCGCACACGTCGGCGGCAGGGGTGTGGAAAGGACTGTACACGCGGCGGACGACCAGCACGGACAACGCGACCAGTATCATGGCGAACACCACGAGGCCGGCGGTGAGCAACAGTCGCGAGGCAGTTCGGCCCTTGAGCTGGTGACGGTCCGCAGGCCTTAGGGGCGACGACCTCGGTTCTTTCTGAATAAAATAGTTAGGCTGAGTCATTCAACCGTTCATTTTTAACAACTCTGGGCCCCATGTCGAAGCCATAAATTAAAGAAGCAAAAAGTAAACGTAATTAATGCAGTCATTTTGAAGCGAAAAGCTTCACTGCGCAAGTCAACACCGCGCTTCGCGCGAGCCGGCGTATGTCGGAGCACGAGTGACGTCACGCACGATGCAGGTGGCCGCCGCCGACTCCGTCGCCTGTTTCTCTCTCTCTGTGGGCCACACCCACACTCTACCAGATCACACTGGAATGTAAACGCAACCAAACATTCCACCAACACAATAACCCGAGTGCGGAGCAATGGGAGAGTCGGCTCACCAGCTGCGAGCTCACGGCCCAAAGGGCTTTAGTGCAGCACGCAAGTGAGGTAGCTAGGCTCAGTGGAGCCCTGGAATAGGGGCCCAACCTTGCTTAAGAAGAGGCTTCAAGTCGCCAGCGCAGTGAAGACGACGGAGGCCTCGAGACGCCAAGTTCTTGAAGCACCTATATAAAGTTTTTTTTTTCTCTGTCTCTCTCCTCTCTCTCTCACTCCCTAGTCACAACTGCGCATGCGCCACTAGTAGCACCGAGCCACTGGTGTTCCGCCGCTGCGCGGTGCCGCGCATTTCCTCGAATGGAATGGAAAACTTTATTGCTCTATATCTCAGAAAGATTGGCGGTGGGCCGGTGTCTTCATGTCGTGAGACCTGGCCGCTTCACAATGTCGGCGCCCCTATTCCAGGGCACCGCTGAGTCTTGCTGCCTCGCAGGCGTGCTGCACAATTGCCCGTTGGGCTGCGTGCTCGCAGCTGGTGAGCAGACCCTCCCATCGTTTTGCACTTGGCTTATTTACTTTATGGAATGCGAAATTACGCTTGCATTCTCACGTGGTGTGGTATAACGTGGGGGTTGCCGCGCACCACGGACATGTATCCCTGTACTGGGTAAGGAACATTTTGTGTAGTGTGTGCAGGTTGAAAACTGTACCTGCTTGCATGTCTTCGGCAGCTGACTGCCTCGTGTTACGTGTGAGCCTCGAAAATCTAACTTCAGTTTTCTCTTTTTTTCTTAACCTCCCTCCTTTACCCCTTCCTTTACGGCGCGGTTCGGGTGTCAACCGAGATTTGTAATACTGTTACTGTGCCATTTCCTTTCCTCAAAAACCAAACAAAACAAGTGAGCCGACGGCGTTCATAGAGTTCATTGGCGTTGACAACTTTGCAAAGGCCGTTCATGTTCACGAATGTAAAGGCGCACAACCGGCTCCGTGGGTCAGTGGAGAGCTCAATCTTGCTTTCGCTTTGTATATCCTGGATTAGCTGAGCTAATCCACATTAATTTTTTCACGAGACAAGGATCATTTGGTCGCGTGAGCAAAAAAAAATAAACGGGGGGATACACATAAGTTCCGCCTTAAGGGTACGATGCGATATCGTTAATGGGTGTAAATGCCCATATATGCGGAGTAATGGGTATAAATGCCCATATATGCGCAGTTTGTCATTATCTACTTTACATATCCGCAGATAGCGGGGAGCCCTCGTATCACGAATGGAGTAGTGATGCGGTGCATGGTTAACCGATGCTGCAGTTCCTCGGCAGGTGGCTGTTTCAAACACAGCCACTGGTGGGGCTTGTGAGACCCAGGTAACTCTTCCCGAGCAACCTATCGCGGACAATAATTGATTTGACTGCCACCTGCCGCGGTGGACAGTTTGCTCACAGTCCGGTGGCCGGGTTGTGAAGACGTCACAAGGTCACGTGACTTGGTGCACATCTCCGAATTTTTCGTTCACGACACTGCCGCTGCCAACGACTCCAGGACTTCCTCTGGACGGGAACCTTACCGCTGCAGCATTAAAAGATTCGAGTATTTTGACGTATTCTGCCCATACATTGAAGGGCGATTTCTATGCTAAACCCAGCTATTAATGACTGAATGTTCCTTGGGTCATGCTGAGTTTTGTATAGTTCGAATAGACAACATTTTCACGAGGTTGGGTGACGGCAGACAAGACCGACTTCGAACAAGTGTCAATTGGGGCTAACCCGTTCGGCGGCGACAGCAACGAGCGTAATGGGCGATCGTCGAAGGTCAGAAAGCCGTTCGCTCGCGTCCGCGTTTACTTTAAAGACCGCAACGAAGTGCGACATATTAAGCATCAAACATCCGCAACTATCTCGAACATCGTCGAAAGAGGCACGCAAAGCTAAGACGCTAAGATGATTCCGGAGAAGTCCTATTTGCTGTCGCATAACTAACGAGGTGACAAGGCCGCGCACAGCCTACGAAGAAAGAATTTAACCAACGAGCCAAAAAAACAACAACCTTAAAACACCTCCCGGCAGTATGCAATGGTGTTTACAGATGGCGCCGCCAACTGTAAGCATCTAGGGTGTCTCGATGTCAGCGCCGCCGTTGTGTGCCTCGATATGGCGGCGCTGGTATCGAGACACCCTATAAGCCCCGAAAAGTGGCTACGGGCTATAGTGACTTTCTGAAGCGGAGTTCTTTGAATGGAATGATCACGGAGGAAGGAAAACTCAGAAGGGGTCGTCGCTATCCAAGCTGCATGCCAAAAAGTGTGCCGGAAGCACGCGCTTTCGCAAGGACCACTGGGAGTCTTTGGCCGATGGCACAGCCAATAGTAACGCTGGGCGCAGCGGCGTCGTCTGCTGCAATGCCTGCTGCGCATGCGCAAGCTCGCGAGCAGTGGGGAGCCGGCTTCAAAAAAAAAAAGTGACGTAACCGCCTCTCCTGAGTTCTTTCCTTCTTCCATAGGAATGACCGAAGAGCTTTCATCCTGCAGTGTATAATAACCGGACTGATGTTGATAATGAGCTCACCAGGTGGTCCACCAGTTGTGCTGGGCTAATTGAGGCGCTGCCAGTGAAGCTGTGCAGAGACTTCACGGACGGCGCAGTAGGGATCACGATGCCTTCTGAAATGCATTGGTCTATGGTGGAACGCCGGCTCAGTGGCTCGCGGGGGTCGGGTCGGGGCTCTGGGCAGCTGTGTTTGCCCATCTCCTCCAGTGCGTCTCTCATGGCGTCGAGGACATCACTCTATAAGAAAATAGGCCGCCGATTTTAATTTTAGGTATTAAAAGGAAATTATTCAAAAAGGCCGCCACCGGGCCATACTCTGAGACCATTTGATACTAAATAAACCTCTATTCTATATGTAGGCCAAACGAAGCTGTCCGGAGGGAAGTAGTTTCTTCAGATAAGTTCTCTAAGTAGTTGTATCAACGAAACTACCGAATTTGACATCTGCAATGCCACCTCTGGTACCGCAGCGGTGGCCCAGTTTAATATAGAAAAAAAAAGCAGCGGTGGCCCAGTGGCTTGAGCATCCGCCTCGCATGCGGGAGGTGCCGGGTTCGATCCCCAGTGCCGCCGGGTACCCACCGGTGATACAATGGGTAAAAGCTTTCCCCTGCCTGGTGCTCGGCTTCTTTAGGGTGAAATGCTTGAGAAATGGGTCTTTCACCTTACCTCGTGCAATGAAAACTACCTTGTGCCATGGCGCTCTTTGGCCAAAGCTGCCCTTGCACCATAAAAATTCATCATCATCATCTCTTGTGCGGTTGATAATGCAGCTACAATATAGGGGTGTGCATCAATTTACAGAGTGTGCATTAAGCTTTAAAATGATGCCTACATTGTGCTGTTTGAACAAGAACAACGCTTAGAATGCTGGTGCGAACACAGCCTAAAATGGAGCCTTCGCGCTTGCCTAAGACGCCACTCTTCGCTTTCATCACTGCTGCACCAGCGCACCCTGAGATTGAAGAAAGCCGCTGCCAAACAGGCGCTGATCTGACCGAAAGGAAAAACAAGGGGAAAGTGCGCAGGCCTGTATACTGGCTTTGGACCGCGCCACTGAAAAACCACAAAGTTTCTAAATATTACCTAGAGGGAAGGCTGGCGCCACCGTCTATGTGGTCTTCTTAATGAGCACTTCATCCACCGCGGGAATGCCGAGAAGACGTGGTTTGGGGTGGGCTTGGCTGGTGTTAGACCGGAAACGTCGACTAATCTTTGTGCAGAACAAGTTATTTAAAATTGGTTTTTTGGGGAAAGGAAATGGCGCAGTATCTGTCTCATATCGTTGGACACCTGAACCGCGCCGTAAGGGAAGGGATAAAGGAGGGAGTGAAAGAAGAAAGGAAGAGAGAGGTGCCGTAGTGGAGGGCTCCGGAATAATATCGACCACCTGGGGATCTTTAAAGTGCACTGACATCGCACAGCACACGGACGCCTTAGCGTTTTGCCTCCATAAAAACGCAGCCGCCGCGGTCGGGTTCGAACCCGGGAACTCCGGATCAGTAGCCGAGCGCCCTAACCACTGAGCCACCGCGGCGGGTGCAATTATTTCAATACGGATTTTTTTCACTTTAACGTCATCGAAAGCTACGTGTTAGGCTGGTATGGAAACTTTCACAACATTCCTTCGCGGTTTGCCTCGAGAGGAGTCATATTTTTACGGCTAAATCCACATTGTACGCCCAACAATAGTCAAGCCAAGCAAGATCCCTCGTCTTCCCGGCATTCCTGCGCCTTTCCATGATGGATGAAGTGTAGCGCCCCGCCAGATTTCCCTCTAGTTGCATATTGTAATGAACTAGACCGGTGTCAGAGCACGTGACCCTAGTCAGAAGACGACGAAGACAAGAAGCTGGAGCAGCGCTTCAGAGAAGCACACAAAGCTTACGGCTCAGCGTTTCAGCTAGGAAGCCCTGGGACTGAACCTCGCATCACAATTTTAAGAAACTCTATATGACTGTCGCTGAAGCAGACAGTAGTTACTTGAAAGACATATCAAACACAGATCGGTAGAAAGCAGCCTGTCCTAGCAACCACGTTATCTGAAGCCAGGTAGAGACTCACAGTGGCGTCGGCAGCACCGGAAATGCTTCGTACGTGAAAAGTGGGCGATGGCCTGGTCCGAATCACCTTCCCCATCGATATGCTCCGGTCTATCGAGGCCCGGTGGCTCATGGGCTCGCGGACGTCTTCGCTAGAATCACCGGGTGTGCCCACAGTCTCCTGAGCCGTGCTGTCCGCGGCTCCCACGTCACCTTTCTGTGCAAAGCAATTATGAGTACTTCAATCCAACAATCGGATCTATTGAAAACATTAATGCGCAAATAATTCTTATCTCTAGACAGTGAGATTTCACTGTTGCATTCGTAGGGTTTCGTGAGGCGAGTGTTAATAGAAGAGGGCATGGTTTTCGCAGGGCTGGATTGTTCATTTGCCGCAGCGGTGGCCTAGTGGTCTGAGCATCCGCCTCGCATGCGGGAGGTGCGGGGTTCGGTCCCCAGTGCCGCCGGGTACCCACCGGCGATACAATGGGTAGAAACTTTCCGCTGGTCTGGTGCTCGGCTTACTCAGGGTGAAATGCTTGGGAAATGGGTCTTTGACCCCTCCTTGAGTATAAGAAAAAAAAAAGAACCCTTGTGCCATGGCGCTCTTTGGCCACAGATGCCCTGTGCCATAAAAATCCATAATCATAATCATCATTAACTGTTCATTTTATTTGAGGCGACCAAATAACGGTGACAGCTGAATCACCTCCCTGTTATGCCCCACATACCTTTGCCAATGTCTATACTCGCCATTCTGATCTATGACAGCGAATAGAAGACCGAGTTTGACAGTTTAATGAGAACTCACCAGGCTGTCTACAAATGGCGCAGGGGTGCTTGAACTGCTTCCGGTGTAGCTGTGCAGAGACTTCAGAGAGGGCGATGTGGGGATCACAATGCCTTGCGAAATGCACCGGTCTATGGTGGAACGCCGGCTCATGGGCTCGCGCGGGTCGGGGCGGGGCTCTGCTGAGTAGCTGTCCTTGCCGGCCGCCTCCATTGCGTCCCCAAGAGCAACGAGGAGGTCTCTCTGCGAAAAACGGGAACCCGTGCATCGGTCGTTCTTTTGTTCATTGATGCACTTGCTCTTTTTTGTTTGGCACCTTTTTTATTCTATAACTTGTTGGCGGGATATGAATGGATATTTGGCGGTAGTGACGACGGCTGTAAATGTATAAGGGAAATCGACTTGCTCGTAAATGCCAGCGTCAGATCTAAGTTGCTTATTTTCTGCACGAAAGGAAAATAGCCTGCGAAAGGAGTCCTCCTTGCAATCAGTTGTCCTGCACAGTACCCCATTTTCTAAGACTGAAGCAGATGCCACTTCAAATTATTAGCGTGCTGAACTGGGGCCCTGCAACAACTGCGTCGCCATTTCCTCGACTGCACCATTGCTCGCAAAATCAAAGGCACCACAACCGCCATCACTGGGAGCGGAGGTGGTTACCAATGGAGTGCAGGATACTAGCGTGGTGAGGACTAGATTCTCTTAGAGGCACGCCTAAGCCCATAGATGTCTGTTGGCTAGTCTACGAGAGGCTCTCCAGGGATGTCTAGTGCAACCTCAGATGTTTCTTAGACAGCGTTCAAGGCGTCTTTCTAGGGAGATAGTGATACCGGGTGCAGCTAAAGTGAACCCCAGTCTACTGATTTCTTTTCTTGATGTTATTATAAAGTGTCGGATTGAGGTTTATAAAGAGATTCACCCCTGGGAAGGGTGATAACTCTGAGAAAAAATGAAAATTGGAAATTGGTTTTTGGGGAAGCGAAACGGCGCAATATCTGTCTTGCATCTCGGCGGACACCTGAACCGCGCCGTAAGGGAAGGAATAAAGGAGGGATTGAAAGAAAAGTGGAGGGCTCCGGCATAATTTCCACCACCTGGGGATCTTTAACGTGCACTGACATCGCACAGCACACGGGCGCCTTAGCGTTTTGCCTCCATAAAAACGCAGTCGCCGCGGTCGGGTTCGAACCCGGGAACTCCGGATCAGTAGCCGAGCGCCCTAACCACTGAGCCACCGCGGCAGTATTTTTTGTTCGTAGAAAGGGCTGTTGAATGCGGAAAAGAAAATATAAAAATGAAAGCAGCTGAACCTTGATAAAAATCTGTGAATGACGTTTTTTGGGGGGAGGGGGTAACGTAGATGCATTATTGGGCTAAGCTTTTCTTTCAAGAGAAAAAAAAAAGGAGAAAAAATGGTGGTAAGGGCGCGCTGGTGGTGGGTCCAGGATCTCATTCATTGAGATCCTGGAATAGACAGTATACTGCTTGTCTAATCTTTTCCATAAAGTCCAAGTCACAATGGCCACCTGTACAGATCTGTTGCACACGAATATGACCTACAAATTCATTTCAGGCTCCATTTAAGCCCCGCAACACTCACACTGCTGTCAGTGGACACTACGGGGAGATTGGCCAAGAGGTGGTCCGGTGACAGGGTGTGAATAACTTCGCCCGAGGACACGCGTCGATCTATCGAGGCTCGCCCCAGGAACGGCTCACGGGGGTCCGTGGATGGCTCGTCGGTGCTGTCCTGGCTGCCTCCGGTCAAGTCGTGGTGAGACGCCGTAGTGTCCTAAGCGACGACAGATAACCAGTGTTAGTTTAATCGGTAAGACTTATTTGGCGACTTTTTAAAATCTGCAAATAATTTTACAAGCATTTTTAAAGCGTACGTGTTGAAATGCACATTCTCCGATCATCATTGCACACTGCTCTTCAAAATATGAACCCGCCACCTTAAACCCAGAGGTATCAACGGCATCACGATTCTGGCCGACATTCGAGCTTTTTTGTGCCAATTGCGCATATAACAGGCCTCGAGCTAATGTCTGTCCCTCCTGGACAGTCTGGCTTCGCGCTGCGATCCTTTAAAAGGTAACGGCACGGGTACTGCTGGCTTCCTCGAGCGCGTTATGGGCAAGTACAGGGGACTCGGGAATCGAACTTGTGTAGTTCCAATGTCCGGTTTATTCGAACTGAGGGATTTATCCGATACACCACCTGGGTGAAGGGAAGCGTTTTTGGGCACCAGACTCGAAAAAAATTTCGGTCAGCTTGAGTTCGAACTAATAATGCTTGAAAACGAGAATCCTCCTCCATGCAACACGGGCCCATGGGCCATGGCTACCAACAACCAGGATGAGGCGCCGCAGCGCTCCGTAAGAGGACACGGCGTAACAGTTACCGCTGGGGTCTCGCATCACACATCATCGCGTAGACTTTTTACGGTTTGTATGTTATTTCAGGGTAGTCAAATTTTCAGCTAAATATAGCTACACTGTGCGCCCACCTTGTCCTTTGGCTGGGACTCCTCGCGCGACCGTTTCTTGTCGGCAACTTTGTGCCCCGGCGATGCCGGTCCCTCCAGCACAGAAGGGAGGCCGGGATGACTAGTGGAGGTGTCTTCGTCAGCGGAAGTGCATTTCCTCGAAGAATCAGTGGAGGCTGTGGCTCCCGCATTATGCGGCGGCACGTCTGTAGGACCTCTTGGTTCCTGTTCTTGGATGTCCTTCTTCATCTTTGGCTCCAGGGCTTGAAGAGCGTCCCGAGTAGGTAGCTTAAGAAGGAGAATATGTGACAATAGGTTCCTCTTTTCTCGAGGACAGCGAAGATCATTCGTGAGGCGCGCGTCCTGCCACGTGTCTAAAGTTGGTGAATACGCCGGGTGAACTGATCAGCGCACTCTTTAAAACACAGCTGACGTAAGCAAAAAGAACAGCGCAGAATCGATCGAAGCAACGGAATTGTAATTTGACGTCCACCTCGTTTATGTCGGCTACGTCAATTCTCGATGAGATGTAAAGTACGTTAACTTTGTCGCTCTACAATCCTCCTGCACACTCTAAACAAAAGGTGTAAAAAGAGAGTAAAACTGTCCTCTAGCGCACATCCTTTCATAAAAGGGTATTCGCTAAAGGACAGTTTACACCCTCTTCGTTCCCATATAGGTGTATTTGTGTTTAGAGTGCACTGTAAACAGAAAGGAGTAAAAAGGATGTAAGCTGTCCTCCAGCGCATTCCCTTCTATAAAAGAGTGTGTTCTAGAGGACAGCTTACTGGCCTTTTTACACATGGGAGTATTCTTGTCTAGAGCGTTGAGAAATCACAAGAAGCGCACCCGAGCCTTCGCTATACCTTGCTGCGGGGTGTAATTACCTTTGCTGCGTTTGGCGCCGAAGGTCGCGACCACGTCGGGTGGTGAAGTGGTTGGCCGCGTCGGAGTAATTCAAGTGGCTCCGGTGCGATTCTGGCTTCAACGCCGTCTGGGCTGCCCTGCGTCTGCCTGTCGTCGATTCGAAGCTAGACTACGCCGGAACGAGCCAGGAGCTCGTGCTGGCTCTTCTTCAGCGCATCTGCGCGAGCCGCCGGGTCTGAATTTGCGCAAAATATCAGCTGAGTACATATTTTTCGTAATTTGCAGTTTTTGCGGCGAGTGACATAAAAATTGTTGTCAAATCACAATTACCAGGACATGGTAGAAACTCGGGGCATGGTTGGAGGAATTCGTGATAAATAAAAGTAAAAAAAAGGACACGAAGGAGGTACGTACTTCATCACGAACTTATCACGCGCTTAACCTGCACACATTTCTTATTGTCTAAATAGTTTGTGTATATTAGCCGCCGCGCTGGCTGAGTGGTTATGGTGCTCGGCTGCTGGCCCGAAAGACGCGGGTTCAATCCCGGCCGCGGCGGTCGAATTTCGATGGAGGCGAAATTCTAGAGGCCCGTGTACTGTGCGATGTCAGTGCACGTTAAAGAACCCCAGGGGGTCGAAATTCCCGGAGCCCTTCACTACGGCGTCTCTCATAGCCTGAGTCGCTTTGGGACGTTAAGCTCCCATAAACCAAACCAAACCAGTTTGTGTATATTAGTTCTCCCCCTATCCTCTCTTCCTGTCCCCTCACCTCTTTCATTTCATTTCTCCATTATGCCTGCTTTCCTTTATTTCCGCTGCCCCAGCTCAGGTGCCGCCGCCCCAGTGATGGCAGATGCCGGGGCTAGCAAAGCTCTTTTCCTTCCTTTTTATCATTATTTGAATAAATCACTACTACTACTACTACTACTACTCCATGAAGGAGGAAGGCGCAGAAGCCGCAACGCACGCGCTGTCTCGCAGCTGTCTTGTTCAAAAATGAGAAAAAGAAAATATGAAAATTAGAAGAAATGCAGCGTTTGCGGAGAATTGACGCTCTAGCCCCGAGTTATGATCCGACTAGTGGCGCTGCACCGCCGCTCTAGGCCCCCTCAAGGTTCCTTCCCTCGCTAGGCGATGTGTTAAGCCACTGTGGTGGACGCTTATAGAGGGGCTCACGTATACTGAACGAGAAGGCTCGTTTCAATCCCGGCCGCAGCGGCCGCGTTTCGATGGAGGCGGATTGCAAAAGGACCTCCCAGGTGGTCCAAATTATTCCGGAGCCCTTCGAGACGACACTTGTTTCTCCTTTAGAGCGAAAGCTTTACTGGCCGCAAACTCGCGATTTCGCCGTGGCGGTGCTCCGAGGAGGCACATGACGTCACAACGCGCGCCTCGCTGCGGAGCCGAACCGGTCTGGCCGGGCCGGCGGTAGCTGGCGCACTCGGCGCGAAACAGAAGTGCTCCAAATCTCCGCCAGTGCGGTCACAGTGCGCCGAAGCCGGCGAACGCGTCAGCGGTCAAGCTTTGGCCGACGTGACGTCGCCATGCAGCGCGAGCGTGCGTTACGCCAGAGTATAAACGCGTCTTAACAGAGCCTGCGCTTAACCGCGCTAACCAACGTATTCGGTGGCGCCATCTTTGGGAGCCACTGACGCCGGCCCCCTCCCACACTCACTGAATAAAAAGAAAAAAAAACCTGTGCAAAGGCTCGGAATCGAACCAGGGCGTTTGAAGCGGAGACGCTACCACTCCGCCACGACGGCTCAAGCTTTAACCATGAATAAAAGGGTATTTAGTGAATGCACTCTTCCGAACAAGATGTCGCCGCGCTTTCGCTACGTATATCCCGGCCTAGCAGAGCTAGGCCATCAGCAATTTTTCCTTCGTTCACTCCCTTCACATTCCTTTCCTTACCGACATCGCACGCACACAACACTGCCTCTTGGACTTCGCCTTCGTTTCGAGGGCGAAACGCAAAAGGTACCCGTGCGCTGTGCACGTGAGTGCACGTTAAATATCCCCAGTGGTCGAAATTATTTGGAGCCCTCCATTACGGCGCCTCTTTCTATAACTCTTTCTTCTTTCATTTGCAACTTGCCTCACGGCGCGGTTGTGGCGTCCACAGATAGGCGAGATATACTTTTCAACCCTCTGGCACTTGTAGTGGCTAGAATTCCCCGCATTTAGCCGTTGGGTGTTTGAAGCCTGCTGCTGGGAGGTGGCCTGCCTGCACCATAAATTAAGACTATACGACACTAATACGCACTATTTTCTAAAGTGGTGTGCGCTAGAAGACTGTTTACTTCCTTTTTACTCATTTGTTTACAGCGTGCCTTGGTGGGTAGGTACCAGTACTCACCTACGGGGCAGAAACGTGGAGGCTAACGAAAAGGGTTCAGCTTTACAACGCAGCGAGCTATGGAAAGTAAAATGATATAGGTGTAACGTTAAGAGACCGGAAGCGGGCAGAGTGGGCGAATGAACAAACGCGGGTTAATGACATCTATAGTCGAAATCAAGAGGAAGAAATGGGCTTGGGCAGGGCATGTAATGCGAAGACAAGATAACCACTGGCTTTTAAGGGTAACGGAGTGGATTCCAAGAAAAGGCAAGCGCAACAGGCGGCCGCAGAGTGTTCGGTGGCCGGATGAGATTAAGTTTGGAGGCATAGGGCGGATGCAATGATGCAATGATGCGCGCGTGCTGCCGCAGCTGCAGGACCAATCGTGCGATCTCCGCGCAAGTTTGTTTCAAGGTCTCCCAAAGGATTTAAGTGAGAGAAAAACGTCAAATAAAACTTTACAACACTGGATGAACAAAATTTTAAAGAACCATGTTACCTTCGAGCTAGAACAGCTCGAACGAAAATAAAAGAACGTATGAAAATATTACATGAACGTAACGTATTGAACTGCAATTTTCGCTAAAATGGCGCGATGACGCTTCCATATCGGCGAGGTCGGATCAGTCGACCTCCGAGCCAACCTCCGAGTCAATCTCCGCGTCTGTCGCCGGCCCGCTACCGTTGACGTCCTTCTTGGGCAGCGGCAGAGACAGTTGCTCCAACTCTGCGTCGTCGTCGGTGCTAGTGTCAAGCAGGTGCAAATCCTGCGATCACAAGATGCAGGAAGTGTGTTCAGGGTGAGGTACTCATTAGGAACGTAATAAGGTAAGCAGTTGGGTTAGCTGCTACGTATACATAGCGCAAAAAGACGAATAATACCGAAACACGTACTCAAGCCCCAAAAGTCCTCGCACAATCCCGAGGACTATAAGCCACAATACGGACACTGTGGCATAGAGGCTGACCTACCGCATAGCAGCAGTTACCCGATATTTGCATTACATGTCTCTTCCTAAGTCCGTAATTAACTCATTTTCAGCTAGGATATCAAGCACTCGCACCCAATATTCAGCCCAGGGCCACGCTGTTCCAATTCTGGTTCGCAACGCTATATATGCACATCATTTGCCTTCTAATTACGTGTTACACTGGTCTTGAGGTCTGTGCTCTAGACGATGGCACTATGCGGTAAAGCCTGCATTGTTAACATAGTGTCCGCACTTCAAAACCATTAGTCTTCAAACGCTTTACCACTGCACCTCTCAGAGACTGGTAGAACTGCATTGAACCAATGCCAACACTTTGGACGAAATGTAGAGTATCACTTACCATGTCGTCATACCTGCAAAAATAATGTACATCGTCAGACTCTCAGCATGTTGCCTCCCCTTTCCACCCTCTGAATTAGCTTATATTAAATCAAAAGGGAGTTAGTTGTAATACACTCCCTTTTAAGGGCAGCTTAGGCTGCCGAAGTCCCGAAGTATCTAGATATCCATCGCTAAATATACGGAATGATTACTCTTGACAACTTATGCATATTCAAAGCGCAGATCACAGTAAATCGATGCAGTTAGCAATGGAAGGAGGAGCGTGGCACTGGAAGTTCTGAGGTTAGCGAATAGAGGACACTGACACCTCGGTTAAAGTCTTCCTAACTGCTGGAACTTCGCCTATCTTGAAGAGGGAATTCGTTTTCGGGACCACTCATAGTCATCCCTCATTTCTAGTTATGAAAATCTCCCACCGTATGCCTGAAAATACGTATTGCAGAGCGCGAAATCAGGCTAATTCATGGTTAAAGGATGCGACACACACACACACACAACAAAGGCTAAATTTCCAGCCTCTGAGTAGTCGCAATCCAAGTGATGAACTATAGGTATAGTATGTATCTATATCTTACAACAACAGCTGTTGCTGGCACGTTTCTTTGTTCTTCGGTGTGTCCTTCGGCGTGACACAGCGTCTCGCTGATTGGTCGGCATGCAACGACATGGCGCACGACGTCACTGTAACGCTCCACGCTGAGTGGTTCCAGCGCAGTGACGTCGGCATTGACAGCGTGGTCAAGTCACGCGCGTTATACCAGAGAAGGCCGCATCGAAAGAACGTTACTATATTCACCACCGTGGCAAAACAGGTGTAATTGAATCTCGTGTTACGCAGTGGGAACCGTCCTGCGAGTTTTTATAAGGAGGTATAGACATTAAAGGGAAAGCGATACGTTTTTTTATTTACACGAATGCCCGTTGGTATCTGGATTTAATTGCGACGTGTGTATGTTATCAAGTGGAATATGTGGTGAGAGCAGAAGGTATACTTACGTGTCTGTGGGAAAAAAGAGCAAAAAAAATGGCTGGGGTTCAACGTGGCTTGAGCCTGGTTATACGAGCGAAAGCTCTGTTAAGCATGGCCGCCAATGTCTCAAATCAAATCTCAAGGTCAAAGGCCAATGTCAGGTACCCAATGGTCATAGCCCTATGATCACATGGTCTCACTACCATAGCTTTGGCCATGCCATCATGCAGTTAAGTTCGGTTTGACCTTGTGAGGCATTGAAGGTCATCGTCGATGTGGTGCCCATTGTCTCGAATCAAATGTCAAGGTCAAAGGTCATGGTCAGGTACCCCGTAGTCGTAGTCATATGATCACGTTGTCATACTACCGTAGCCTGGGCCCTACCACCACGCAGTTAAGTTCGGTTTGACCTTGTGAGGCAATGAAGGTCATTGTCGATTGTGCTGCCCATTGTCTCCAATCAAATTTCAAGGCCAAGTACCAAATGGTCATAGTCATATGATCACGTGGTCTCACTACGATAGCTTTGGCCACACCATCATGCAGTGAAGTTCGGTTTGACCTTGTGAGGCACTGAAGGTCATTGTCGATGTGATGCCCATTGTCTCGAATCAAATGTCAAGGCAAAGGTCATGGTCAGGCACCCTGTAGTCGTAGTCATATGATCACGTGATCATACTACCATAGTTTGGGCCAAACCACCACGCAGTCAAGTTCGGCTTGACCTTGTGAGGCATTGAAGGTCATTGTCTCATCCACTTCGAAATCGGGAGTTGTACCTCGAAGAGTAGAGCTCTCGCTCTAAAAATGTCTTTACATGTTCAAGTACACAGTTGCTGCGCGGTAGAACAAGAGTGCAAATTGCCCTAGAAGTGACACAAACAAGAGACGCTAGGCGCGGCGCCCTCTAGTGGCGGGCAACCGAATGTCCACAGGGCGTAGGCACCTTGCACTCGTGACTCGCTACTGTATTCGTCGAAAGTGCCTAGACGCGCAAGTTGAGCGTGGGACCTGCACCCATCCCGTGTGCTTCTTTTCTGTGTCCCGTCCTTCGCGCCGTATTTACGTTTGCAAAAGCTGAGCTCACGGCAGTATTTCGTGAGGCTCCATTTCTGCATCGCCGTATCGCACGCATTTAGCCCTGGCATGTCGCATAGCACCTTAGCTAGTCGCACCGGCAGCCCGGAAGGAAAGCAAATGCTTTAGCAATGTGTCATCTTTGATAGCGGCAGTCAAGCCGTGTTCATGCTTGGAAGCTTGTGCTAAACCGTCAATGTCCGTTCCCTACAGTTCACCTCTTTAGCATGTTAGTGCGCTGACTTCCGGTTTCACCCTTGAAATGAAATGTGAACGTTCTTGTCATACTTTTTACTGGAGAACAGTGCAAGTGCTCAAGCTGTCAATGGCGTCGTAAAGCGCCTGAATGGAAGCCTTAAAAGCAACAGTGATCTTAGAAAGCAATAAGCCGTTTCTGTATCAGCTTGTGTGCGTAAATTAAGACCGAAAGAAAAAAAAATCGCACAATTAAATCATTTAAGGCAGAAGGCTGGACTAGTTGGCACAAAGTCCTCTTTCACCATTAAAGGCTGGATTGAACCCCGGCCTCCTTGACCTTGTAGGCGGCCGTTTGCTGGTAGTTTCATGGGCCGCTGCAAAGATATCGAATTCATTCCATCAGTGATTCGCAGAATCAATCAATCAATCAATCAATACCTGATTAGCCGTCACCTCAAGTTCCCCGTATCATTCGGTAACGGAGTATTCCTGTTTGGTTTCCTTCTCATTCACTGACTAAAATGAAACGTAACGCGAACGTGCTGGAGGTCAAATTTCAAACCTTTTGCTACAAGCCACACGATGTCATTTGAGGCCATGAATGCGAAATCAGCGTGATAATTTTTTTTCTGGTTGTATTGCTTCAGATTTAACGGGAGATTCGATGTGCCAGAGTTTTCGTTTGCGTTTTTGAAGCATCGGCGCTTTAAAAAAGCAAGTTAAATATTGTAATTTCTGTGCAGATTGGTCACAATATGTGCCAACTGCGATCGCAAAAGCAATGTTGACTTACGGTGTCAATCTACATTTCAGAATTGATCATCTGGGAAGGTAGTAATTTTCTCTTTGCGATCATCACTTACAGGATGTTTCATCTAAGACTGTGGGCAATTTTTAAAATAGTCTTTTTCAGTTAGAAGAGCCCTTTCTTCGGCGTAGCGCTGACAAGGGTGTGGTGCATGAGAATACAGCTAAGGCATGCTGGTTAACTAATACTGAATAAATAAACTTTTAACTAATACTTTAGCCCAGCGTTCTCCTTTCACAGCGCCCTACTGGGAGAGACGAGGGGATGAGAACACGTGACAGGCGGGCCGATGTCTGACGCGCGCTGTCGTGTTGCGTGGTTTCGGCTTGAGCAGTGTGCGTCCCAAAATTGACTTGCGCTGAAGTGGCAACGAGAATGAAATTTGGAGACTCTAAAAACTGACACGTCTTTTACATATGGTGGGATGGAAGCCTCTAAGTCAGTAAAGAAAAAGGAGCCCAACTGTAAGAGTTACAAAATTAACTATCTATTGTTAGTTAACGAGCCTGCTGGTTAGCACTTGTTAGATGTATTTTGATGCTTTGCACCGCTGACAGTGCTATGCAGAAAAAAGCACTGTCGCAACTCGAAAAGCCCATTTTTAGAAATTGCTGACAGTCTAATGTGAAGCACTATATATGAACCGGGTGTTTCAGGGATGACTAAAAAATTTTCAAAAATAGGCTTTTTGGGTAATAACATGGATTTTGCGGCATAGTATTACAATTGTTGGCGGACACTAGAAAACGGGTGAATCGTCTTGAGTAGTACGTAGGCTGGTTAACTAATTTTTAATAATTAACTTTTTAACAAGCAGAGTTAGGCGCCCGGTTGCAATTAGATATTTGTAGCCGGTAGTTAGTAATAGCCGTATCATCTTTTAGAATTTCGCGTACGCGATTAACCTTGGCGCTGTGGCTCGAGAAAATTTGGCTTTCTTGACTAGTTACGTGCACTGGGAAGGTTGGTTTGCCTGCAAGCCTTTCTAAAGTACATGCATTTTGGCACGATGTAGCCAAATTTTGTCGAGTTACAGCGTCGAGGAAAATACCGTTTTCGAAGTTCTAAAAACTGATACGGCAATTACTAACGACCGGCTACAAACCTCTAATTGCAACAAGTTCCCTAGCTGTGACAATTAGAAAGTTAATTATGAGAAATTAGTTAGCAAGCTTAATACTTAAGTCAGTTCACTGGGTATCTGGTGTCCACCAACACTGCTAATACTACGCCGCAAAGGCCATATTGCTAAACCCCAAAATCCCATTTCAGAAAATTTTTTAGCCTTCCCTGAAACCAGCAAAAAACCCGTGAAAAATTTCCTTCCACTAGATCACAGCTCGGGAGTGAAGCGGTTCATACTAAATGTTTCCTTTTTTTTACATGGTCTAGACGCAGCAGCACATGCTAGCGCGAGCGAGTAGTGGCTCACACATTCCGATGGCCAAGTAGGCGACCAGGAACAACAGGAGGAATACGGTGAGACATACGCCGAGGGTCGTCTGCAGAGGGAACGGGCTGGGCGGTTCCTCCTTCACCTGGATGCGCTTGCTGCACGACAAGGCAAACCGTTGGCGGGGGTTGCTCAAAGTACAGCACTCGGTTTGTACAAATGAGACAGCGCGCTCGATATATGCTTAGAACGGATGCGAAGGCATTCAAGCGAGACTGTCGACGCTCACGTATGTCACGCTAAGATTTCACGCTGCCACGCTTAGATTTCAGCTAGACACGTTGATGACGCAGTATGCAATGCAGACATCTATTGAAATGCATACTGGGTTATAGAGGCGAGTGATCCAAATCTGTAATGGACGCTTGGATATTACTAAAAAATTCACGGTAAGCCGTGCCACGTTTGCAAAAATCACGAAATGATTTCGTACTTGAAACAGTGAACGGGGATGACATGTAGGGAGGAAGCCTGTTAAGTCGGTTTTTTTGGGTGCAGAATATTTATTAGCTTCAGCATGTCTTCAACACTTCGTGGCTTAGGCAGTGTGAGCCTTGGATGTAAAACCGTTAACCTATATTGCGCAGTTTTAAGTGAACCTAGCGTCAGGGCAGAACACCTGCTGGTTCCTATAGCTCAGCCTTTTATTCAGGGAAAATGATCGTTCAGCAGTGTAGACGCAGATTAACGTTTCTTACCTGCAGATCTCTGCTCTCCGTGCCCTTAAATGATTAGTTGTTAATGAATCTTTATGCGCCCTAAGTAACTCTCTTGGCACGGTGTGGCACGGTATATGTCGGCTATGATGAACGCCGTGGAGGAGCCCTCCGGATTTATTTCCGCCACCGTGTCATTATAAAAATGGTCTGTAGACTTTCTCCAGACTTCTTGAACTATTGCCTTACTATAGATATTTCCGTTTGTCTTTTCCTATTTTATAGACTGTGTAAAGACGGAAGTCTACTAAAGGTCACCATCATCATCAGCCTGGCTACGCCCACTATACAGGGAAAAGTCCTCTCCCATGTCTCTCCAATTAACCCTGTCCTTTGCCAGCTGCGCCCACCCTATCCCCGCACACTTTTTAATCTCATCCGCCCACCTAGCTTTCTGCCGCACCCTCCTACGCTTGCGAGGACCCGGCCAAGCAAGCCTTCGCCGCAGGCCGGGCTGCCAGCGTCATGAGCCTCCGGGACGGGAACGTTTGAGTGCAGTGGGGCCGTGCGGGGGCCCAAGGACCCGCGCGTCCTAAGCTCCCCTGTTTCAAATAAAGTTTTCACCACCATCTACGCTTGCCTTCTCCTGGAGTCCATTCCGTTACCCTTAAGGACCAGCGGCTATCTTCCCTTCGCATTATATATTCCCTGCCCAAGCCCTTTTCTTCCTCTTGATTTCGACTAGGATGTGATTAACCCGTGTTTGTTCCCACACCCACTCTGCCCGCTTCCGGTCTCTTAACGTTACACCTATCATTTTTCTTTCCACGGTTCGCTGCGTTGTCTTTAACTTAAGCTGGAACCTTTCCGTTAGCCTCCACGTTTCTGCCCCATATAGGTGAGTACTGGTAAGATAGAGGCTTCCAATACGACGACTCTGTCTACTTCCAGTCCTTCCTCTATTTTCCGACACAGCGTGGTTTGGGTGTCCACAAAGAAGTGAGGTTGCTACCGCGTCTCTCCTTTCCTCGTAATGTATTATTTATACCTCAACCCTGGCCTCGAAGCTGCCTTTCCATAACCTTTGTGTCCACAGTGTATACCGACTTCACAGATGGAAAACTTACCGTATGACCTCGAGAGAGTCCACCCTTCTCACTCTCGGACGAGCGACGAAAGCGAGCTGCGCAGAAGGATCCCACGAGAGAGGGAAAAATTAACGCCACTGTCTTACACATGTGATCGCGACTGCTGTCTCCAAAAATCTGGAAACTATAAGGACGCGCTAGTGTTAAGATTTTTTGAACAGTGAATCGATTGCTAACCCATTCGGTTCCACGAACGAATAAAATTGCGGACATTAAATATTATTCGAAATAAATCGAGTATAAGGGCTGCTGTTCGGGTTACTTGGTTCGTTATGGTGAAACTTGTAGCGCTTGAAAGGAGGACAGATGCGAAGTATAGACCACACGTCTGTTCGTGTCTTTCGAGCTCTACTGGCCTCGTCAAATCGAATGTGTTGAGATGTTTTCGAGTAGGTTTTCAGTAATGGGCAGAAGTTCGAATAAAGCGCGTCATAGTTTTCTTTGACGACTGTTTTAAAAAGGGGGTGCGTTCCGACGCTGCACAGCATGCTTCCGCGATCAGACTGCGGTGGACGTATACGGCGCTTATGATGCTAATACCTGGCCTCCGCGATTGGGCTACATGCCAGGGTTAAGGCTGGTTTAGCAGACCTTACCTTGACGTCAGATCTCGGAGGCCTTGCTTATAGCGCCCGCATTAAAGTGTGCGCTATAGTTTTACAGCGATAGCTGTTAGGCGCCCGTTCCTGGTTTCGCGTCGTAGTCGTCCGCCGTCGTCACCGTCGGCGCAATCGGCTGGTGAGTTAGCACCCATCGGTTGAGCCGGTCAACTTGGGTCGCATGAGCCTAAGGGCGACTATGTTTGCAACAGCCGCCTGCCAGTGCAGGGGTGCATCATCTGGCGAATACACCAGTACGCCAGCAAAATATCCCCAAAACTAAATGCCTAAACAGCTATCGTTGAATATCGCGTTACACAGTAGTCGTAACCGTTCTGTCAGTTTTTTTCACTGTCGCGTCAGTAGCGCAAGGTAGTTTTCCTATGCGCAGGAAACGTCGGTCGAAGATCTGATGTACAGACTTCATGCTATGTACCTCCTGATGGGGGTCAGTGTTGCCTTTTTTTTGCATGTATACTTCCATGAGTTAGAGCTCTGTACCGCTTCACCGTTTCGCGCACGATTATTGGTTTTGTATTGACATAAACATACGATTCGTGTTGAATTCTGTGTTGTCACTATTCAATTCACATTCGATGCGGCTTACTTACATTATACATTTTCTAGCCACCTTTGAAAAGTACTCTTTGCACATCCTGCATCTATATGCAAGCTGTTTCACGTAACTTGAGCCCCAGATTAAAACAAAAGCGGTTTGATTCAGCGGTTCAATTCAATTAAGACTGGAATGGCCTTCCCTACGACGTTGATGTCATCACCAGCCCATCAAGTTTTGTTAACAATTTAAATATGCACTTCATAAATATCATGTAGGCAATCATATTCAATCTATATTTGTACTCCCACCCTTTATGTTATACTCCCAAAGTTGTGCCTTTAAGGTAATAAAGTGTAGTGAAGCCTGAAATCAATGACATATTGTTTCCTGTGGTATGACGCTCTCCAGGGTATATTTAACATTCCGCTTAATTCGCAATTTAGCTCAGATTAATTATGCAAAATTTTTACTGTTCACTTTATAGTCGATGATTTAAAGAGGTGGCTAAGAAACAAGCGATTCAGGCGAATAACTGCTTAGTTGCTACAGTCTCTTAAAAGACCAGCCATTACTTTCTCAAAGACTGGCGAAGTGGCACCAGCCGCAGTTATTTACCCCGCGGATCGACCAATCACAGCTAGTTCTTGCAATAAAGTTAGCGCGAACACAGACACACCATAAGAAAGACAACGGGCAAACAGACACTACTGCATGTCTATCGTCTCTCTTATGATGTGCCTTTGTTATAGATGTACCACCAGCTCACCCGGAAAGATGTTTTCCTCAAGTTTACAACCAGGACTGTGTGATGCAGTCGGTCCCATTTTACACCGTTCTGCAGCTCACTATAAACAGAAAGGAGCAAAAAGGGCTTAAAACTTCTCTAGCGCACACCCTTTTATAAAAGGGTGTGCACACCCTTTTATAAAAGGGTGTGCGCTAAAGGACAGATTACTCCGTTTTTACTCCCATATAGGCGTATTCGTGTATCGAGCACCGGGATAAGAGTGTATGCGTGCGCGTGTACCGGGTTCAAGCTGAGCAACGTGGCGACGATGCCCTTGGCCGCCGGTGCCCCCTTCTTCTTGTCCCGCTCCTCGGCGGCGATGTGGCTCTGCTCGGCCGACAGGCAGAAGCTGGCAGTCTTGGTCATCTTCTCGCTCGCGTCCCGCTGCTTCCTCTTGATGCCTTCTGCCACGGTGCCCCGCTTGGGACTGCCGACAGTGCTGCACGCAAACCAGACAGACATCGCCATCCTCGCTATCATCATCATCAACTTGGTCATAACGCGCTGGATCGACGAACATGTATTGTAGATGTCTTTCCAATAAGCGCCCCCTGGGCCTCGTCACATTGCTTACCGGACCTGCGTGTGAATCCGGTGCTAGAACGAAGTGGCAGGTGAGACCTCAGCACTTGCTTCGAAAAGTCCGAAGAGGAGGTGCTTGGACACCTGCCTCTACCCGGCGTACATATGTATAACCAGACAAAACCGAAGAACGAAGCGGCAAATATGTCCGCCAAGCGAAGCCCTCTAACCAATGGCGTCTACATATTGTCATTCCGTTGAAGCCAGAGCCGTCCTGCATCAGTTTAAAGCCGCGGCAGGTACAAGGCGACTGATCATGACCTAACCTAGCTCTGTATGCCTCATGCTGTTGTTGTTGTTGTTGTTGACCTCACACAATGGCACATACCCACAAGGGGGATTGGCCATAACCAGGCGGTGGCTATTTAAATGACCAGTTGCATGTGGCAAGCATGGGATGACCTACCAAAATTTGGATCGCACAGTTTTCGTAGCCGAGGAGGTTGCAGGAGGTTAGGGGGGCATACAAAGTAAAATTTAGGCAAAGAAGGGGTAGGGATTACTATAAGTGGTTGTAAAATGCGAGCGCCCACTCAAGACCCGCCTGTCCCAACCTTCCCAGGTCACGTGACGATGCGTGACTCATCGTGAATGGCGTGCGCTCACTACACAGAACGCGGGAGTTTCGTAGTAAGACGTATTACGCCGAGGCTGACTGCATGTTCTCAAAAGAACACACCCGCACATCTGTATCGGTGCAAAAGCGGTGCCGTGCTATATATCTCACCCCTGAGCCGCCTTGGGTGCACCAGCATCCGGAGGAGGAGGGCTAGCCGCGCTGGGCTGCTGTTGCGCTGCGTCGGGCTTCATGGCAAGTATCTGGACACGAGACAGTAGGGCCTGGCACGTTCGACGTTGGAGATCTAGTGCCGCTATTGCTCGGCACGATGCGTAGGGCTGCCGAAAGACGTGCGCGGACGAGCTGTGCGGCAGGTGCGCGCGTTCTGCTTGGTACCTCTTCTTCTTCGAGGCGCTCCCTGCCTAGCGGCAAAGTTCAAGTATCTTTGTTCAAGAAAGATTGTTTTATACTTCCTGTTATTATTCAGGCACAACAAATAATTAAACCTCGACATTAAGCAGGAACCAACTGCAACTGGCCTCCGCCACAACGCTGCGCCGAATCATCGCATGTCATAGGTAAATTATTATTATTTATTTATACAATACTGCGGACAGTCAACTATCTGAGCAGTTTGGCGAAAATACAAAAAACAGCCAAGAACAAAAACAAAGAGCGAAGCAACATTTAGCATACTGCAGCGTCACATGGTGCACTCAGCTATGATAATAACTATGTTCCATTCCGCTATAGTGCGCAGAAAAAAATGATAACTTGAAAGCACCTGTTCGCGTTGCTTTAACGCATCATTAACCCAGCCCCTAATGTCTAGCGACTGGGTTAACGACTGAGGGCGATGCTGCCGAGAGAAGGTGATAGGTATGGTCGGTATGGTGTAAGACACGGTTACGAAACGAGGCAAGAAATTCAAGGCGAATGTCCATAATCGAAAAATGGACCTCCCACGCGCCCGACCTGTACATATGTTATGTGAATAGAATAGTTCTATACTTACAGGTATACAAGTATACTTATATAGTACCTGTCTTCCCGGTTGTCCCCTCAGTTCGCTGCACTTGCCGAACACAGCTCTCGGTTCGTAAACGCGGCTGGCCACGCTGACACAGCCCGTCCCCCTTCCCACAGTTCCGTTGTAGATCGGGTAAATGTGTAGCAGCAAGCTTTTACTTCGTGGCGACGTTTGCATCCCAATGTAGACCAGAGGACTGTCTGAAACTCGTCTCCTTCGTCCAACGAGGCATTCCAGAACCCCTGTGGACCACACGGTCGTTTCTGGGCGATGCTGTGCTGACCGCAAAGGTGATTCACGTTCCCTATGTTGACGTCGCTATAATGGCCTCTGTGCCCGTAGTCGTGTTTATCTTCTGGCACGGGCGCTGTTTTGACGTTTCAAGTAATATCCAAAATGTACATAATGTCACGAGGTGCGTTTGGCGCACCACCTTGTTGCATTCAAATGAACATGATCGCTGGAATGCGTTGTCTGTGATCTAAGCAAGGTTTATAACCCACAGTGGGATTGTTTCGTGTTGTCCCTGTGTAAACCAGCGCCTACTAGATGCGGACACCTTTTTGTAGCTGGTTCACTTATGTGTGCTATCCGTTACTATGTCGAGAGCCTGCAAGATCACAACATTTTTTGCATTCTTTCGCCGTTATGCGACCTGCTAGCTACCCGTAATAAGCCGCATTGAGATGGGTATGCGAGATCGTGGAAAGCCAAGTTTCAAACGTGTCATGCGCCCATGTAGCGAAGTGCCGCACACCTATCTTTCCTTCAGTATTAAACACTACTTTTGTAAGACGTCGATAACGATGCTTTCCTGGCTGTATTGAAAGTTTAGTATCGTGGCGTAACAAGCTACGCAACAAGTTAGTAAATGCGCCTGGAAGGTGGCGTTTCCTTGTCTCATATACAGGATCCCCTGTGCTGATTGCATTCACACCTGTATCGGTGAAACCGGCAAAATTTCAAGACCTAAAGAACAAGTCTGGCGTCGCTGTAATTAATCGAATTGCCAGTGCCGTGACGGAACACGTCCACTAGCATAACCACTGCATCAAGCCAGATAACGCTGCCTTTATAGCGAAGTGAAAGAACATTATGGCGCGTATGTAACTTGGATTGTTGCAGTTCCAAACAGTGCATAACTCTATCAACAAGACAGATGGAAATACACCCCATGCATACTCATAAATATTGCTTCACATCCTGCACATTTAAAGTGACAAGTGTCCACCTCCATTTTGTTGTGAACAAGGGGCCTGACCTCTTTGGGTCCTAAAACGTCACTGTCGTTCTTGTGACATGGCCTGCGACCATATTTCATTCCCTCTTATGAAAAAACAATTTCACGCTTGAGTAGCAGCCAGGCTGAAATAATCCCACCTAACTGGCTACATCATTCTTCGTGACAGCCATCATTGTGTTTCACTGTTTTTGTGCTAGTATTTGTGAAACTGTCAGATAATTATCTGTTAAAGCAACGCCTGTGTGCTGAGGACAAAACAAAAGAAACCCATGACTTGTGCATAATATCGGGCACAAACAAAGCACAGCACCTGGCCTATCCGGATGCTCTGTACAAAATTTTGGGAGTGTAGACCTGCCACGATGGCTCGGTGGTCAGGGTGTTTAGCTATATAGCCAGAGGACCCGGGTTCGATGCTGGCCGCAGCGGCTGCGTTTCGATGGAGACGAAATGCAAGAGCGCTTATGTGCTGTGCACTGTCAACAAGCATTAAAGGAACCCAAGTTGTCTAAATTAATTTGGAGCCCTACACTACAGCATCTCTCATAGCCCATGTGCTTCTTCTGGACATTTAACGTGACATTTCACAATTCACTTCATTGAGAGTAATGTGTGGAGAACAAACTTTGTTATTTCACTTGTCAGTTCTGATACAGTACTTCAGTTCAAGCTGTTTCATAGGTGTTTTAGCCATTCTCGACCTGTTGTGCCATGTTCCCATGTATATTCTTGCAAGCTGTGAAAATTTAAAAAAGGTATGCTGATTGTTTTCTGTCACAGTGCTCTTTACGTATGTGAAACCGATTAAACTGGACCAGTGCACAGAGTTTCACAGCCAGAATTGCTGTTTTGTCATTACAGTGCTCCCATGAGTTGGTTTGACACAGTGGGCATAGCCAACCTCGCCAAGTCTGCCCTCAACTCGGCCCAGAAACGGATTGACCGAGCACTTGACATCCAGTCTGACGAGGCGGGTGGCTTCAGCCTGCCTAATGGTATGTTTTCACAATATATAGATCATAGTGACCACAGTTTCACCACACCACCACTTGACGATATGGGCTGCAGTAATTGTAGTTATTTAGCAAGTGCATTTGGTGCTATTTGACTCAGTGGGGGTCACATTACCTCTGCCTTTATTCCCGTATATTCATGTTAAAGAAATACAAAACAGAAAGGAGATGAGGTTGTCGAGCACTCCATAGTATGTGTACCAAGGACACTAGTAAAGGCAATAATGCATCTAGTCTCGCCATTTGAGGGGAGGTTGTCAAACACTTCATGACAGGGATAAGAGGCTGAAGACATGCCTTTTGGACTTGACTAGAAATATGTAGATGCACATCCAGCATACCAAAAGCAGCCTGTTTCGTGTCATTTCGTGTTGTTGAGGTGAGACACCAACAGCAGTCCATTTTATTGCTTTATAACTCATGGTGCATTTGTTAAGAGCGAGCTCATTGTGGGAAGCTGTCAAGGATAGCTCTCTGGCAGTCCTCAATTTGTTTCCTTGGTTTCTATAAGGGTTCTGACTGTTAATTTATTTAAGATGGGGGGCAAGGGTTAATTATCACCTAGCTTTTCAATCTTGGCGTGTTTATCTTACAACTTACTGTGACTATTTCCTCCTCCATCCAAGTTGAGTTAGCCTCCATTTTGTTGTTTGCACGTTCTGAAAATCGATCACCACATGAATTTTTAAACACGAGAGCATCTTAGATCTCTGTGGTAGCATCATGTACCTGGGCGCTTGAGGGCATTTCACTAGATGAGAGCATGCCTTAACATGTGGTAGCAGATTTGATATCTGGCACCGGTTGGGCAAAGTGGCACCAAACTGCTTGCCTCTGCTATTGCCTCGCAGATTTTCCTGCCATGCTCAGATGTTGAGGCTGAACCTTTTGCTTTGCCCACACAGACACAGACTCCTTCTTCCTGTCATTTGGCCTTGGCGATGAGCTGTCAAAATCCAAGAAGCCAACATCCACCCAACCAACGCCGTCTCGTCGCCATGATGTGCAACCCGAGAGCCGGCCAGATGGTGCTGACACAGAGTCTTCTAAGCTGGCCTCGGGCTGGGAGTCATTCCTGGAAGCCACATCTTCGGCTGTGGTCAAGCCTTTCACAGATGCCTCGGCCGTCCTCCTACAGCCGACCAAGGTCCCGCCACCGGCAAGCAACGCAGGTCAGTGTAGTAGAATCGATATTTTAACGCGATTGCATTAAAGGCCCCGTTACGCAGAAAATCCAGCATCAATGTTGTCGACGTTATGAGTGATAAATAGGGTGGTGTAGACTGGTCCAGGCAGCTACCCCCGGACAAGCAGCCTAGGTCACATATGACCTTGCGGGGCCATCACAACCTACCCACCGGGTTGTGTGAAAACTAACCACACTGGCAATTGACAGTTAAATGAGCGGTCGATCGCGAGAGGTTCCTCAGTAAGAGTAACTTGGGTCGCACAAACCCGACAGGTGGCAGCACCTGCAATCGCAGGGCAGTGGTGCATCCCTTAACCACTGCACCATTGAGCAAGGACTGGTATGAGGACTCCCTGGTACGAAGGAATGTAAAGTTGAGAATCTCCAATTTCGCATATATAGGCATGAACTCTTTAACGCTATCGCATCATATCCTTTAGGCAGAACTTAAGTGTTCCCTCCAATTTTTTACTGCAGCACTTGCCTAGAATAGAAAACAAATTTTGGGTTGCATGTTTTCTTCTTTGCAGTGGTGGGCAAGACATCAATAGAAGATATAGATCACCTCATGGTATTTGCCCGTGACCGCGAAATGATTTATAATTTAGTTTCTTCTCGGGCAAAGAATTGAGAAGCCTTTTCACCCCGCCATCGTGGCTCAGCGGCTATGATGATTGGCTGCTGAGCTTGTGGTTGGTTGCAGCTGTGACGGCTACATTAGAGTGGAGGCAAAATGCAAACCACTCATATGCTGAGGCTTTGGAGCGTGTTAAAGGATCCCAGATGGTGGAAATGAATCCTGAGCACTTCACCGCTGTGCACCTTATAACCCACAAACGTGGCCTTGCACAAGAGAGAAACTCCATCAGTGTAATCAACAGAGCCTGATTGCATCCAGTATCCCAGATACCTTTCAGCTTTCTCTACGTACGCTGGTGCCCTGTGCAAAAGAAGCATCTGTCGCACTGATATAAAAGGTCACTGAGCCTTCTTAGGAAATTACGAGCATATTTAAAATTTATGAGCTGAATGGTACATATAACTAACACCTGTGCTTTTTAGAGACGTTTCTGAACATTACATGTGAGATGGGATGCTATTGATGGCGGTAACAGCACATTAGTTCATCTTCATAATCATTTCATGCATGTTGCCAGATAGTGCCATACCAAATGTGCACGTCGTATTGAACAGGTTGTGCCATCTAGACAACATACACGAAACTAATGTATACTAGAAGTGCCATCTGTAGCATTCTTTCACAGTTATTAACATGCAGACCAGGGTACTGGTGTGTTTGTCTCACGGTGTTTTTGCATACTTTTTGTACAATGGTGTATGTGCTATTGCTGCTGCCTGCAGGACTGTCACCGACTGCTGCTTCTGAAACGATGGTGACAACAGGTAGCGGAGGCAGGGACAGTCCACTGAGCATTGACTTGCCGATCTACCCACCTTTGGAGCAGTCTGCGGAGTCAGACGGGTCAACGGAAACGCTGCTCGGATCATCGGTTCCAGGGAGTTCATCTCCGCTGAGCCAGAGTCGAGAGTCGTTCTCTGACTGGCAGGGCACTGCCAAGGAACCAAAGGACGGAGGTGGTGTGATCATCCGTGAGCCAGAACACACTTCCAACTCAGGGTACCCGGCTGTGTCACCTGCTCACGAGTCCAGCAGTCTTCTTCCAGAAGTCAGCAGCCCTGTGCTCAGTCAGGAGTCGTCTGTATCAGTAGTGGCTAGCAGGTCTTCATCTAGAGATGAGTTGACAGCTGATAAAAAAGGTTCCGATATCTCAGGTCTACACAAAGTGGAATTGTCGGACAGCTTTGTGGGGCAGGAATGTGAGGTAGTGCCCGACTCGAGCGAAATGGCTCAGGCATGCGAGTCCGACTCGGGGCAACACGGATTTCTCTCCCAAGACCTGTGGGTTGCTGTTGACGCTGCACTAGACACCGTTGAAAAGAAGGAGGGTGACGCTGACGCACAGGGTGCTAGTGGTGACTCCATAGCCGCCCCTGTGATGGTGGTAGAGGGACCCAGTGAAGTCACTGGCCTCACTGAAGTGAATCGGGTGATAAGTGAGCCCAGTGACCGAGCAGATGGCGATGGTTCACCAGTGAAAGTGGAAGACCCCGCTCCCACCACTGCCGCTGCAGTCAAGGAGGAGTGCGAAACGCAGTCAGTTGCTGGCAGTGCGCACTCGGCGGAGACGAGTTCGTCGGCTTCGTTTGTGCGGATATCGACGGAGGAGACTGAAGACTCGCGCAAGTCCAGCAGTCCATCAGGCGACGAGGAAGGGGAGACGGTCTCGTCGTCGGACATCGAGATCATCTCATCGGTCAACGGTGGGTCCAGCATTGACCAGTTCAGTGCAGTGTCACCAGCGAGGCGCCTGTGGACTATACAGTCGGACGCGCACGATGAGAAGCGCTCGGAGAGTCCGGAAGCAGCTGGAGCATCGGAGGGTTCACTAGGCCTTCCTCTCGGTGAGCCTCATCTTGTTAAAAATTCATCGCTACGTCTTGTTTGTTTATGTTATCGACTCAACAATGTTATTTACTCCTCATCGCTGGCATGGCCCTTTAAGCTGCTGCTCTTTTTAAGTGACCATGGCCATGGCAGTGGTGCATGCAATGAAAGTAAGCATTGATAATAATCACTCGGTTAATCATTCGATGTTTACTTAATTTGCTTAATGCATACTCAGCTGCCCTGTCTGTTTTTTTTTATTGACCTTTGTAATAGTAGCGATAATTCTTTATCCTGGTGCATAGTGTCTAAATAATAGTCTCTGGTCTGCAGGAGGAGATGTCATCAGCTGGATGCAGAAAGCAGCATTTTTGTTTCCGGACTGCTCAGTTATGGCGTTAACTCGGTGACCTGCACTCATCTAACAGGCCAAGAACTAGTGTTCAGTATTCATGCGGAACAAACACTTTTTTAGGAGAGAGTTCAGTATAGCAGTAGAACTGAGGACTTGTGTGCTGTCAGTGCTCTAGGTGCTGGATGGCTAATTCATCACTAAAGCATTCCTGAGTTCGTTTTTGCCAGTACTTAATTTTATTCTCAGGGGAGGTATGTGGGTGGATAAATTAACAGAGAGATTTTGAGGAAGTAGGGAGAAACCTTGCCCATCAGTGCGCCACTGTCACCAGAGGTAGGCAGTGCACCCTGTAAATAATCAGCAATTATCGAAGGCCGGTCCCCGCCCGAAATGTCAAGAAAAGTACAAGTGTTTCTTCACCACGTCTGTTATTTTTGGCAGTTAGTTGGTTTCCTCTTCTATGTCTTTTTTGTAGCGAAGGCATTCCTTTGGCAATCTGAAAGCACCTCGCTGTTTCTTGTCTTATGCAGAGGGTGCCACCGGAGATCTAGGGGAGATGTCAGAAGTGGACGACCTAAGAGCAGTGAGTTTGGCCTTCACTGTTACTTGTTTGTTCGTTTTTTTTTTCTGTTCCAGCATGGCATCGCCTACATGTGCCCTTAAAGCCCATGTTATGGCATCATACACAGGTTGTGTTGCGTCATCCTCTGTGGTCATGGTTTCACCAGACATATTAGTTCTGGCAGTATTCTGGTATAATCTCTCCTGTTGAGTAGATTGCTACTTTTTTTTTTTTTCATGTGTAGGTAATCACTAACGTTGGAAGGAGAAATATGGAGTTGCCTTAGTTCTTTTGTTCCAGCTGTAGAGATGAAAATTAGGTTGTGCTGCTGCTTTTTTAACATTCAAGATCACCTTGTTGTGCCTGCATAGATTGCTACTTGTGTTTTTTTGTGTGTGTATGTATACGAACACGAATGTCAGACTGATCTGACAGTTTTGTGTTGTCAGTAATGAATCTAGGGGGTGCAGAAGCCCTCCAGGAATGCTACCTTTAGCTTCTGTACCCTTCCTTCTGAACCGTCAAAGAAGAATAAAGATCAATTCAATTCAGTGCAGCATTGTAGAAACAGCTACAAGACAGCGATGTGTAGTTGGGCTAGTTGATGTAGATTTGACAACATGATGAAAAAAACAAAACATTGACATAGGGTACAAGAGGTCTCTTTTTGTGTCCTGTGTCAACACATCTGGCCGAAACTGTGCTTGACATTTGATGATGTTTAATCTGCTATACCCGCAGCGGTTACTTTCATGTATGTTACGTGATACGGTTGGACTTTTCAGTGTAAACAAAAAAAAAATATCCATAAAAGTGTGCCAAAATTCAATTTTTGAAATTCGGTTTCAACCAAAGAAGGTGAGTATCCTTGCAGTGCAAGGCATAGGTAGCTAGTTGTTGAGTACGAGTGAACTGAGGCAAAGTTGGAAAATAACTCAGCAGGGAAGCGAGGCACATAATGTGACGGCGGTATTGTCGGATAAGCTACACAGTTGTGCATTTTGAGGTACTGCTCCGCCGGCTTACATGCCTCTGCAGACCGGGAACCACCACCACCTCTTCGCCACCTGCAGGCTGAGCACTGTTTGTTCGCTGTCATGAGCCGCTTAGTTGGCCGGTTACGTAGGTTTATCAACTTATGTAGGATGCTGACATGAACTCATGCATGGGTATCACAAAAGAGTATCATGTTCTGGCTATTAGGATGATGGCTAGTGGGCTAGTAGGATATCCTGTGCCGCACCCGGCATAGGACAGGATTACTTGGAGAGGTAGGGGAGAGGCTTTTGTCCTGCAGTGGACAAAGATGAGCTAGTGCTGCTGGTAATGAAAAAGGGTGAAAGGAGGCACGAAAAGCTGGTTTTTAGCAAATGAGAACTCTGGAGGGCAGTCTTAGGAGCGCCTTGAAATATTTCTCCCACTGTTTGCACTGCTCTCCCAGCATGCATCTACCAACCTCCTCAGTCAGCTCCCTTCTTTTTTTTCCAGCGGTTAAACAAGCTGCAGAGTGTGCTGGATGCCCGGGAGCGCAAGGTCTTCCTCCTCAGCAAAGAGATGGCAGAGATGGCCGACAGCAACGCTGCACTCCAGAGGTGTGGACTCTGCTCCCCAGTCTTTTCAGGAACAGCGAGGCTGCCTGTTTTTCAACCCACTGTGAATGAGGCCTTGGCTACTAGCCGCACAAGATCGCTTTCTCTCTCTCCTACTCATTCACTCATTCATGGTATCCTTATGTCCACCGAGGCAGAAACTATTAGTGTATGTATAAGGGCGTTCCAAATTATACTACAGTCGAGCCCACTTATAATGAACACACAGTTAGTACGAACAGAAGACTTCACACAACCATCACAGTTTATATCGGGGCTGTGGCACTCAATCTCAGCCAGAAAAGACACCCACGGACATAAAATTTCGTTGCAGCGAACACACACGCACCAGGAACTTACAAGAGGCAGCACGCTGTGCGGCCTTAATCTTTCATCATCATTGATACCACTTTCGCTTTTTTTGCGGAGAGACTGTTTCTTCCCTGGGTTACACAAGAAAAGACAAAAAAAAAGTTGGCAGCTGGCGTTTGAAATCACCTTGGTTTCTGCGCCCTTCTTGCCCCGATTAAGGAAACATGGCAGTAGAGGAGTGGCACTTTTGCGGATCTTTAGCGGCACCTCTCTTCCTTTGCAAACATGGAATCCTGTGAACCTTTTCATGGGGGGTCATAAAAGATATCTTATCATGCCTGAACAGAACTATGGCAAGAGGCACTATCTCATTCTATGCTGGAGCACATTTGTCAGTTGCGCCAGTTATCACACGTACCGCGTGCACTGGTCACTGGTTTCTTAGAAGCCGAATTAAATGTTAAACTGAAAAAGCTCCAGCGCCTACTTGGTCAGGTTTGGGCTCTTTGTATGGCCATGAGCACTGCATTTGAGCTTCCCAAAGTGGCCTTTTCTCTTGTACTGCATCCATGCTAAGCCCACCAAGTGCCTCTGCACATTATTTGACCCAAAAATTGACTCTATCTAAGACTAACGCTTGGACTGCGTGGAGCATTTCCTGTGCACAAAATCCGACCACCACTGCCACTGCTGCTCTGCCTTGTAGTGTCAGCATGATCTTCTGCGAAAGGCTGTCACCGGTTAGTGCTCAGCGAAGATGGTGTCCTTACAAAACCTAATAGCCACAGACACACAAATGACCGTAATTATGGTTGCAGATTTTGCTTCTTGTTGATATACACCTCGCAATTGAAAGCAGCCTTTCATCACGCAATGCACTTGGCCTAAATGCACTGTGCCATTCACCACATTGATCATGATCTGCACAAAAGTTTTAACCAGCATCAAAACTTGGCCGGGCCAGTGGCAATTTGCGAATGCTGCGTACACAGCACACCATGAAAGTTCACTTACTGTGAACATCGAGATATAACGAACGAATGGCACGTGATGATCATTATAAACGGGCTTTACAGGAAGGAATCCCACAGTCACTGAAACCATGGAGAGCATAGAGGAATCGTTTTTTTTTTATATTGTGAGATTGATCAGTGGGATGTAAGTAAAATGGAAATTAGTTGAATTAGTAGTGGTAGCAATGAAAATTTTATGTCCCAAAGGTAGTAAACCTTTCACACTGGAGAAATTGGTTGTTTTTTCTTCTACATTCTGAATTGTCTTCCAGGTAAAGAATTATTACACTAGTATTTTCCTACTCACCAGTATTACAAATTGTTTTTTTTTTTAATTCCCCTATGCTTCCCTTGGTTTCGGTGACTGTTGGCTCTCCCCATATGTATGTCATAATGAACTCCTCATTTCCCTATCCTAATTATACTTTGTTGTGTAATGGTTGATCTTAAGTATTGTGCGAAAGTAATTTGGGCATACAAAACTGTGCCAAAAATGTTGCTGTTATAAATTGATGCAGTTTCAGTACAAAGCTGGTTCCATTCTTTGGATGTTAATGGTACAGATGACTAAAAAAAAGAACATTTTACACTATGAGATGTGAACTTTGTGATGACAGCCATCATTTTCACTAAGAAGGATTGTAATTTAAATCACAAAATGGATGAAATATCCACATTTTACTCTATTGAATTCCTTCAGTTACTCCAAGACAGGTTAGCTTGAAGCAGAATGTCAGCAGGTTATGTTTGCTTTCATCGTCATGACCTTTTTGTTTGCTTATGCCCTCAAAAGTAAGCTGGAGCAGGTCACGTAAACGCGATTGCAAAGGGTCCATTTCAGGGAATATTGGCAGCAAGGGAGACATCGCCAGGAACAGAGGTACAGTAAATCAACAACTCCTGGTACAAGACAATGCTAATTGGAGGGTACTACTGGCAAAATGTTCACCGTACGCTGGGAACCAAAATCCAGCTGGTTCAAAGCCGAGTGTGTGATAGTACAGTAGAATCCCGCTATTAGGTTCCCGGGTGCTGCGTTGTCCTGGCTGCTGCGTTTTTGTGAGCCAATTCCGTCCCATACAAGCTCCCATAGAAACCCATTCAATATGGACTCGGCTGTTACGTTGCATCTGTGATGGCATTCCCGCATGTCACATCGCGAATGTCACCTCGTGACAGTTCCTTACCCCGTGCCGGGATTTGACATTTGACATTCAGATAATGGTGATGTTTATTCCATTCCCTTTAACCAAGCTTTACTGTATTGCAGTGCGTTGCAGAAGTCTGAGCAGCAGAGGGTGAAGGACAATCAGGACACATCACGGCTGACGCAGGAGTTCACCCACCGCTTGGCCCGCCTCGAGACCAAGCTCATGGACACGGCCAGGGTGAGGGCTCACGCCATGGCTTCTTCTTGAATTGGGAACATTTGGGAAAGCGAGAAGTGGCTGGGGCCATTCTTCAGCCAAAGATTGGTTCTCTGGAGGGAAGAGGTTTGCCACCATGGCTACTACCTATGAAAGCAGTAACGTGTGCTGGACACCACTTTTGGTCGTTGTTCACAATTGTTGAAAGCAGCGTCTATTGCTAACCTGAAAGGGAGTTTTGTGGTGACTAAGTGGTTAGGGCGCTCGGCTGCTGAGCCGGAGATCCCGGGTTCGAACCTGACCGAGGCGGCCGCATTTTGATGGAGGCGAAACGCAAAAGCCGCCCATGTGCTGTGCACGGTCAGTGCATATTAAAGGTCCCCAAGTGGTTGAAATTATTCCGGAGCCCTCCACTACGGCACCTCTTTCTTCTTTCACTCCCTCCTTTATCCCTTCCCTTACAGTGTAGTTCGGGTGTCCACCGAGATGTCAGGCAGATACTGCGCCATTTCCTTTGCAAAAAAAACCAATTTTCCAATTTTTCAGTCAGTACCTATTACACTTATTAGCACACAAACCTTCCTTGAGCAGCTTTAATAGAATTGCCCCTAAAATTCTGCAGAAACCCCCCATTGCACTTCAAATGGCATTTGTACCATTTTGTAGCAACAGGTTTCACTGGATCCTCTACAGGATAAGCAGCATTACTGTCATAGTAGGGCAACAATTGAGAACCTCTAGATTCACCTGGTGGCCAAAATGATTATCATTCATTGGGAGGGGGCCTAAGCTGTGTGGGACATATAAGCCTAATTGTGGGTGCTTTCAAGAATGTATAGTCTGACATAATTTGAAGACGAGTGCTCGTACTTAACCTGCTTGAATTGAAGTGCTCTAATGCAGTTTATTATTGCAAGGAGGCCGAACGAAGTACATGAGCTTAGCTAGCCGTAAAGCTCCTTTATCTCTCACTGTCATTTTTATTTGAACATAAGTGACCATCACACCAGGGAAAGATTATTATTCTAGTTCAGCTGAAACGAAAGCTGAAAGCCTTCTGACCTCATTTGGCTGTTGACCTCTGGTAAGTTAGGTCAGCAGCATTCATCAAAATGGGCTAAGACCTTTTGAAATGCATCTTTTTCCATGTTCGTGCTGTTTTTGCTCTGGATATGGGCCTTGCAGCTACCACACTTGCGGGGGATGATGGTTGTGGTAGTACAATTATTGTTGTTATTTCTTAACATTCTTAGGGAAAGAGTCAAAAGTCCTGGAACTTCTTCGGAGAGCAGATCAAGCATGTATATTACCTCTCTTATCTGGCAGAGGCTACCTTTCACGTGCAACTCACTCCCCTTCCATAGTCATTACAGAAGCAAAAACGAAACATTTCTTGTTTGCTGTTTGTTTTGCACAAAGAATGATGGGCATTGCAAAGATTAATTGTTTGTTCCAGCAGGTAGCGAAAATCTTCTAGTCAGCAAGACCTGCGGCTTGTTCGACTGATTTTGAAAATGTTTGTGCTTTATTTCTTTTTTTCCCATTTAGGAAAGAGATTCGCTGAAGGGAAAACTGGAGGCTTTTCAACAAGATGCTGTGTCCAAGTGAGTGAATCTGGCTGTCAACACACACTCAATATTTTGCAGCAGGTCTGAGTTTTCTCACAACCATCTTCTAGCAGGGAAGGGAAAATAAAATTAAAAGCACTGTCCGCATACTGTGACATATACACAGTGAAAAGCAGGTTAGGGCGACTATGGTCTATACGGTAGACTCGCATTAATTGAATCTGATGATTCGAACTTTCGGATAATTCAAACAAATCTCAAAATTTTGGCTGGCTGGCTGTATTATCAATAGCCCGTTGTGCCTCAGGCGGTGTGGCTGGGCAATATTATTTTTCTTTCTTTTTTGTGCCCGCACTAATATATGTATTATCAACGCATTTTAAAGCCGCTTAACTCGTACCATGGATTTTCTCAAATTCGCTTATTTCAAAGCTTTTTGGCTTGCTGCAGCGCTCCCAGCGCATGAAAGAGCGGCGGCCGAGGTCGGATACGTCAGGCTTGCCGTGCCGCGTGAGCTGAAAATTCAGTCTTTCCAATCCGTTAACTCAGATGCAGTATGAAGGTGGGGACGCGTGGCGATCAGAGTCACCCGTCGTCGCATAGTTTCACTTTCCAAGCTTCACTACCGGGCTGAGTGACATCAGCTGTCAGCCGCACATTAAGGTGCCAAGGCCAACTGCGCGCTGTTTTGGATGCTGATAGACACATCACTCTGCTTTTTTTTCTTTTTTGCGTTTTAGGCGTCACATTCTGGTAAAAATGTGTGTTCCACTCGCTCTCGTGCACGTAGTCTGTGTGCCGAAAATGCGCTGTCATCGTGAGCTGCTCGTTGTGTGGCGGCTCCACCACTACTGCGGCGCATCTGTGTAGGAGGCCACAGAAGGCATTACTATTTTTGAGCATCTCTGCTTTAATATTCCCGACAGTGGGCATGCAGTACACCATGACGGAATGCCAGAAAACCATCGCCGCGCAGTTTTCACTGAAAACAAGACGTCCATTGCTTTTTTTCTTCAGTTAAATTTTCTATGGTGCAAAATTGTTTTCTGAAAGGAGTCTGTAGACGTTTGATTTGTATAATTAGGACATTTTTTTCAGTACCTTGAGGTCGCAATTAATGTGGTTTTACTCTATTAGGAAACCAGCGCATTATTGCTAACTTTTTTTCAGCCATGCAACCAGTTTGAGATTGCTGGTTGAGTGAAGACGCCACTGCGTTTCACCCATATTTTATGTTGTGCTTAAGCATTGAGCTTCATTTGCATAGTGAAATAGTTGTACAATGCTATCTGTATGCACAAGTGTCCAGAAAGAATTTCACATTTAGTCTATGACCATATTAAGGTGCACTTCTGATAATTCAAGCAAAAATCTCTGGTCTCTTAAAGTTTGAATTAATGAGTCTTCTGTAGTATGCTTGTAAAGATGAGTAGAAAAGATTGGAATGGGCACGATTTGTTCTGTCATCCCCTCATGCACTGTACTGTTCAGTTAACCAGCATGGCTGGGTTTCCTCATGGCCGCCATGTCTAACACGTATACTTTTCAAGCTTTAAACCACTCTTATCTTTTGGCCAGAAAAATTACAAATGTTGTGCAACTGTGTGGCTAACATGCACACAAAACTGTGATCAGTGCCTAATGTCCATAATAGCCACATTAGATGTCATATATTACATCTGCATCATCAGCAGTCGGCAGACAAAGATGAGGGTTGGAGAGACGTGGGGTGACAAAGGCGTAGCAAAAAAAAACTAGCACGAGAAACACGACCACTGAAAATGAAGGATGACAGATGATCGCTTCTTCTGCTGTTGTCTGTCTTCTGTCTTTTCCTTTAGTCATGTTTTTTTGTGCCAGTTCCTTTTGGTTTGAAGCACCAGCTCAACCATTCAGTTGGGACAAAGACATGTTGTCTTCATGCCTTGTCCTTATGTGCTACGTCGCTACGCCATGCGGTCGTTATTGAAATGTGGATGAATGGAATGAAATGTGGAACTGATCGCAAGAGGGATTATACTTTCAGATTAATCCGTAGGCGAGGAAAGAGTGGTTCTTGAAACTCTCTGCATTGGAAGTTCTCATCTGTCTTTTTAACCTTTTTTTTTTTTGCTCTCAGGGTCAGCATCTCACAGATGGACGTCCTGCTCAAAGAAAAGGATGAGCAGATCGCTGAGCTCATGTCAGAAGGTGAATTTTCTGCTTGCATCGTTGAGGCCAGTGTTAACAGATTCACTGAAACACACCACTTGAAGATTTGGACATTCACGTCTGCTATGTCTGTTTTAAATGGATTCATGTTGAACGTGTGTTATGTCTAAGCATTTGAAACAGTGCCGTTCAGCTGTGCAGTTGTAGTTTTGAAATACATGCCATGTTAAAACATTTGCATAAGCTTACTTTTAACTTTGAGTTTACGTGTCTTCTATCTTGATTATTAGCTATTCCTGCAGTTCCTGCATTGCTCGAGCATTTCTTTGCAATGCACAACCGCCACAGTTCACGAAACAATTTTTTTCAAGTACTTCCTGGTCAATTTCGGCAGTGAAACCTCTGTACAGCATAAAAAATGAGGCATGCAAGCAAATAGAACGATATTCAAAGAAAAACAAATTTTTCGTCATTTTTTGGAATTTCAAAGCTGCGTCCCCTTTTCAACGAAGCAGTTGGAGCCATTGGAAGCAGTTGTATGTCCTAGTAATCATTCGTACTTGTGTGTTCCTAAAAAGAGCAAATTAATGGAATTGAATGATGCAGAGTTTTTAGGCAGGTGCATATCTGTTGCTACGTGTGTGCTCCTCGATCGCCTGCAGGTGAGAAGCTCTCCAAGCAGCACCTGCAGCAGTCGACCATCATCAAGAAGCTGCGGACCAAGGAACGAGAGATGGAGAACCTCATCAAGACGCACAAGTAGGCTTCTGTTGCCGTCTATCTTTGAACTTCAACGTTGCGAGTTTCCTCTAGGCTTCCTTGCTGACGCTGGAACTCCCTTTGTTTTGGGGGACGGTGAAAGACAGATGTGAACATGTTGCATTTCAAATCGGGACAGCTGGGGCACGGAGAGAGGCGGCTACAAGGCATTGTTTTGGGTGCTTGGAAAGAAATGTTTCCTTTGTGTTCAAAAGCTCTTCACTTGTCTGTGGGTGCTTAGCCCCCGAGTGGAATTGGATGAGCCAACTGTCATTTCTGGCTCAAGACGAGTCTGGCTCGTCATGTATTTTATGGGACTCCGGTTTTATGCGGTCCGGTTTAAAGGGAGTAGGGCTCATCTAAAGCATTTTTTTTCGTTTGCCGACAGATGGCAACACAGTTAGTGAATGGTCATTTTGGTACCGTTTGCAAAGAAAAAATGCCTCCATTATAGTGGGTTAAGGAGGAGCTTTATTTCTGAAGCACATTATTATTTAGGCAGACGTGTGGGGAGAGGTTTTTCTGAGTAGCCTGAGTAGGTGGTCTCTCTGAGTAGCCTATGGTTTACGGAAAGCTTGTTGAAGAGAGACTGTAATGACGCACAGAAGGTGAAGCAGAGTTCAAGCAACATTTATTGTGAGAAATTTTGGAAAGTTTCAGCATGTTAAGGTGTCTTAACTTCATTTTTGCAACCCTGTAGTCGTGTTGTGACAACAGGTATATTGACAGTCCTACAAGCTACTTTTGTCGGAGCATTTAAGTGAGCAGAAACAAGTTTTCTTGCATATTATGTTTTGCAATTCATGCATTCTTAAGACTTCTTTTAAACAAAACTCTCGGCTTCATGCACAGCGTAATTTAGGACATTAGCATCATCTGTTTAAACATCCTAAACATCCAGTCATCATCCTAATTATTATATATTTTTCACTCATACTCTGAGCTACAAAGCTCCAGAATTGTAAAAAGGAAGTTATGAAATATTTAACTTGCGTGACTCGGGGCATTTTCTTATTGATGGAGGGTTTGTCTGAAACAAAGCTTATGTCAGTTCTTTCATTTAGCTCCGACACCAAATCCAGATCTTTTTAACACATGTTGACAACAAGGAAAAAAAAACGCTGGATAAAAGGATTTGGATGAGATAGCAAGAGGCCTTTTATCACTTTCTTTTTTTACTTTCCGTAAGGAATGTTGCATGGTGCTACTTCTTGTGTGGGTTCCTAATGTTTTCACTGGTGACACTGGTCTTGTTCAACTATTTTTACCTGCCCATCAGGGAGCGCCTGGAAGAACAAAGCAAGGAGCTTGACCGGCTTCGGCGTTCACTCAGCGCCAAGGACGAGCAGGAGAAGAAACACATTGGTGAGCTTTGCTTTTCCTACTGCCACTCATGCGAGATATTGAGGCTAGCACATCTGTTTGCACTGACTTTGTTCATGCCTGCAAAATATTTTGTCGGCTGTGCAAGGCAAAAGACTTGAAAAGTGTGCCGATCAGATGGAGCGTAATTTGCCAACGTTGACAGCTTTACAAATCAAGCACATGCTGCTGCGACAATGTGAAAGCGCCAATCATTGTGGTGTGTATCATTTGTATCTTGTACTCTTACTATTTGTCATACTGCTCC
This sequence comes from Amblyomma americanum, assembly GCA_030143305.2. NCBI lineage: Eukaryota > Metazoa > Arthropoda > Arachnida > Ixodida > Ixodidae > Amblyomma > Amblyomma americanum. Next base: position 240,031 of record JARKHS020032936.1, read on the forward strand.
CTGATGCACCTTCCCCTGCTGAGTACTTTTGGTTCAGTAGGAATGGTGAACACACTGGAATGATTTCACTTTTCTTTGAGCATACTGATGAGACAGTTACCATAGTGGCGGCCAAGCACCGATGGAGTCGAGAGTCCCGTTTTGTCTGGTCTGTCGTCGCCATTCCGTACTCACTAAGCATAGGCTGTGAAAATTCTGCACGGGGTATACTGCTCTCGCAAAGCGACATTTTTGACATAGCTGGCGGGAAGACTGCCACAGTTGGTTTTCAACAGCCGAGTTTGCATTGCATGGGTTTCGGTGGGAGCTTGAATAGACCGGTTCACAAAAGTGAAGCATCCAGGAATGTTAACAGCGGGGTTCTGCTGTACTTCTATTTTTGCTTGCGCATTCTTCCCCTGTCTCGAACGTTTTGCCGTCTTGGTTTGCTGTCTGGAGGTAGCATTCACGTCTTGCAAAGACTGCTTCAGAAGTTCTTTACACCAGAAAACAGTTGACCGATGATCTTTATATACAAGGCAGAAACTGGGTACTTGTTGGATGGGCAGCAGCAAACTTTTGGATTTGCTGCACTTATGTCTATCACCCTGTTTGTTGACTACTTTCTTGCAGTAAGGCAGGAAGAACTAATGTTGTTCATTTTTTTAACTTGATTAAATTTTACTTTGTGTAAAGAGGCTTTTGAGATGTCATTAAAATATACTGAATTGCAGCTGTACTTTGCAAACCAGTCAGCATTTAGGAACCCTCCTGTAAGTGTTGTGTTGTATTCCTGTTGCGCATACAAATTCAACAGTTGTAGATTTCTTATAACTGCTAACATGGCCATTTTCAGCGATGTTTGGCTAGAGTGTTGGCTTCCATTGTTAACATTCAATGTTGTGACTCATAGCAGCTCATGTCAAAGCCAGGATCAAGCTTATTTATTCGTTCCCTCTTTATTGCTGGATGGCACTGTGTGCGTGATTTTGGTGCCCAGTAAGATTCAACAAATGCTGACCTGAAATCCACATGTGCTCGTCATTCTGTCATTATTTCGCTTGGAAGGAAGGAAAATATAAGTCTTGGCTGCATGTTTGTATGTTGCTTTTTCAGACACCATTAGGCACTTGACGTCGTCAACGCAGAAGTTGGAGAGGGAGGCGACAGCACTCCAGGTGATTCTGCTCATCATCTGTTGTTTTTTTTGTGTGTGTATGTTTCACTGGCCAGCCTGACAGATTATGCACCTTTATCATTCATCACTTCAATTGAAGCTTGAAATTTTAAATTTTATTTCTGCGGGTTCCCGGTATTCACTTATGACCTCTTTGCGCATCTGGAAGAGTACAAGTCCCCTTACGAATATGCAAGTTATTGCATAGTTGTGCGCACATCCGAAATAGGTGGTCACAAAAAAATGCCGTGGTTAAATGCGTCAGAATACTGAGCTTTTGTTATGGGGGCATGAGAATTGAATCACTGAGACCAAATGCCTTATGCGAAGAATTGCACTCAGCGACAACACTTCCTGACAATGTAGCCAAAGCTACCGAGCCGAAACACACCTTCTCTTCCCTTGCAGCTGAACATAGTCCTCGTTTGCAGTTAATAGTTTCCCTTGTCACACGGCATTCCTCGAAGGCCTTTCCAACAAAGGCCCCTCTTTTCACCAAAGGAGTGAAAGCTCCGAGGAACAGTGACGCAGCTACACGGTGCAGCGCAAAGGTGCAACAGTCGTTGAGGCAGCACCCGCTGCTGTGCATGAGGTAGCTGACGTGAGAGTTTTAAAGTTAAAGTGGTATATTCTTTTATTTATTGTGCTCGTACATTTCTTTTATTCTTATTTCTTCCTTAAAAGAACTGCAACAGCTTCTGTCATCAGTAGCAGCATTTTTTGTGTATTGCCTAGGCCACCAAGGTCACTCGGTCTTGCTGCAACAATTATACTGTCTTGAAGTCTGGGAATAAGATGTAAACACCCATGCAGAAAACAAGATCATACAAACCTTCCATACTTTTTTAAAGGTGTTCAAATATTGTTAGCTGCATTTTTTTTTCTTCGCTTTTACTTTTTGACATTGGATGGCAGTGCGATCGCAGGTTCTCGAAGGCCACTGCTTTGGGTTTCCAAAGGTCTCGGATGGGTGCCTTTGCCTCCAAGGCCCTTAGCGGCAGAGGCGCAACATTTGTGTACCATGTAGCTGCACTCCTTGCGCCTTTGAACATGGACCTGATTCTCAAAGGCTTTGCGGTGCTTATGTGACAGGGGTATTAAACCACAGCAGACTGGTAATACTCATTATTGAAGGCATATTTTTAACATAATTCTTTTCAGTGTTAGAAAGTCACGGCAAAAAAACACTTTTATTGATTGCAACAAATTGTTTAAGCGTGTCTTGTGACAAGAAGCTTCCACAGATGGCACCAGCTACGCCAGCGAAAGAGTGCAGAAACTGCACGGAAAACAGTGAGCCAGGCACCCGTCCTGCATCGAACCATTTTAGTTTTGCCCCTGTAGCTTTCTCTACATTACCCAAACAAGTTGTCGCCGAGGGCTACTATCAGATATGACATTTGTGTCGTTTTCTCATCACACTGCTGTCTGCATAGTTTGTAAAGATGTGCATAGATTTTTCAACTACACTTCTTTTAATAATGTTTATAAACAAAATTTACTGTTTAAAGAAATTATTCTTCATCGCCATTACTGACTGGCATTGGCTGGCTATGGGCTATGGAATGCCTCTGTCTTTTTTTTTCAACCTGTTCTTATGAGTAGCCATTCTACACCTTTCTGCTCTAAGCCACAAAAATATGCCAGCTACCCTGCAGACAGACTACTCGGTGATTGCTGTACCTTGAATTTTGTTGTCTGGCATGCTCCTTCTGACACTGTACTCTTGTTCTTTGTTCACTAGGAGTCCCTCAGTGAAATTTCCTCCAGACTGGCAGATACAACAGGAAAGCTGGATGCTGCCTACAGGTAGTGTACTTTACGGTGTTATGTTGTATGGTGTTGTGTTGTGCTGTGTTGTACATCTTATCACTCATGAACACAGTAGACACATTACAGGCAGACGTTTATGTGGTGATATCCAGCAGATTGACATCTAAGCTTGATGAAATGAAAGATGGGCTCTGCCTCCTTTTTTTTTTTTATGCCACTGTGATGTTTTATGCAGAAGCTTGGCACACCATTTTGAAGCAGTGTTACTGTTTTTGCCTGGACAGCTTGCACAAGAAGTTGCGCTGAGGGGATTAGTAAGTTTCTGCACCTTGTGCCCTTGAGTGTAGTCAAGCAAAATGGTTATGTTTCCTATAATTATTTTTATCTATTCATTTGGAGATACTTACAATCCATTAGGGATTTTTAGAGGAGTGGGTCATAAGGACCCGTGTACATTTGCACATACAGGCATACAGACATCTGTACACGAGGGTAACCGAAGACTATTACAGCAAAAAGGAGGCAAGCACATGAGTGTCATACACGACACTTGTGACACATTTTCCTTCACACCAAGTCTGGACCTGTGGTTCTCAATACTTATAAGTCTCAAGGAACCCAAGCTGCTTTCAGAAGGTGCTGAGGAACCCCATGCGTCCTGGCTTTTATTCCTTCCTATCTAACATGCGTGAAAAAATATATGTGCATAATGCCCAAATTCAGTCATTTATGACCAGTTCTATCATGAAATAGTCTGCTGTAAGAAATTACAGTACACAAAGAAGGAGAAGCTGTATAGACCTTTCCACTACTCACAGATTCATTGAGCGCGTATGTTGGACTGTGCTACGCATGCACAGCAGATGCCTGTATGAAATCCACCAATCAGAACGCTGTTGGCACAGTCCAGCGGTAAGAGGGCTGTGCTCAAAAAAGCACATGTGAAAGGGTCTATACCACATCTGTCTTAGGACATAACGACTGCCATGTTTCTGAGTGTGGATGTGCTTTGAAAGTGCCCTGAGATGTCTCTTAGTCTGAATCAAAGCCTGATTGGCAGTACTGTACACAGTATGTGTTGTTTGTTTAATATGTAGTAAAATAACAATCTGACTTATGCAGTTGTATTTGGCTTCAACGTAGCTTAGCATGCTGCTTGAGCCACCCAAACAAATCCCGTGTGTTGTGTGCTCACTTATGAACATGGCCATTTTTAACACTTGCTATCTGAGCCTCCGGTATTTTTTCCGCCTGCTCCGATTTTACTGAAAATTTCACCGTATGTTATCCCAAGTATTGTGCTCCTTTGTGCGAAGTTTTGTGGTAGGGCAGTGTTTTGTTGCTGCACAAATTAATTTTAAAATTTTCCACTTTGTGGCCTCGATTGGGAGATTTCTATGGGCAACCTTGCATGTGTTACATCACTCGATGCACAGCCATCGACATTCACCCTGTGTTTGCTGAAAGACAAATTTTTTGAGCTGGTATTGTTCATTTCAGACAAATAACGACCAAAGCTCATAGCTGCATTTGCCATTTTTTCCAGTCAGCGTGCACACGATAGGTTTTTTTTTTCAGAGTATCTGTGACGTGAGTGCATCATTGTTTAGTGGAAAACCAGTTTCGGTTTCGTGGTTTTTGCTCCTTTTAATTGCCTCTAAGTGGTATGCGCCGGAGCGAGGGGACTCTAAGGAATGTGATTTGATTTTCAACTCATAATGTTTCAAGAAGCACAGCAGTTAACCTTTAAACAATAAAAAACCGTGCAAAATGTTGTTTTAAAAATGCAGCTGTTTTGTGCGACTAGGAAGTATTTTATTCTCGTTGCTCGTGCAGTGCTGGGCTGCTCTAGTGAGCACATTTCGCATTGGGGGTGTCAGCTGTGGTGGCCTCTTCACAAATAGATCCCAGAAGTCATTCTTTTTATTTTGCTTTTTTTTTTCTATATTCACCGCAGTAGTACATCCAGTGCAGTTCTTGAACACAACCTCTTAAATCGTGAATTCGCATACCTTGTTTGTGTTTTTTAACTTTTTTTTTTTGCTGCCTTGACTCCTATATGCATCTTTGCTGATAGTCAACAGAGGTGCTTGACAGTCAGCACTTGTGCGTGTGTCTCTTTTAGTCTCTTATCTCATCATCACACTGTTTCACTCATTATCTTCCATGTTCATATTTGCAGTGAGATAGCGCTGTTGCAGCAAGCAAACGAAGAGTTTGAAAGGCAAGCTGAAGAAGCATCCTTGAGTGCAAAGATGGCTGCTGGCGAAGAGATCCGCAGGTAACCGCAATTTTTCACAAATGCACTTTATAGATAATAGGTATTTGTTCATTCCTGTAGACGTTGGAGGGGAGCAGATGAATGGAGCCAGACTGATTTTCAAAGACCATAACCAGTTTAAAACCAGTATAAGCCCCTAAGTCATGACTTTTACTAGTTATAAGCACTTGAGTGATTTGCAGTCATGTTCCCATGACAGTGTACATTGCGTCATCTGTCAAGCTTTCACCACTTTCTGTGAATCTGTCTCGATGTCTTTTCTTGTATGCATTTCAGAGCAGGGGGCCTGGGTTGAAACTTTTTATGTTTTGTACAGTCCGCTCTAGATAAATCTAACTTGAAAGGGGGACTGAAAATTTGTCCAAATTATGTGCAGTTCAAATTAGTGCGAGCTTTTTTACTGCCCTTTATGTTCATGAGACAAATGTGTGGACTCAAATAAGCCAGAGGTTTGAATTAAGCAAGTTTTAATAAACGACAGATTACACCGCGCGCCATCGTCATTTAGGCAGCAGTGTATTCCACGTGGTAAACTATGATGCAGCATCGCAGTAATTGCCAGCTCAAAACAGATGTCCACACATTGACCATCTATGAATTGAGGCCATATTTGTAAACACAATAGCCAAGTGTAGCATGTCTAGAAGGATGGTGTATACGAGTTTGAGGAACTGGGGTGATGGGGGGGAATCACATGGATGGCTGCACAGGGCCATGGACCAGGCACGCTCGGAGGCGCTTGCCGAGAAGACGTCACTGCTCCAGCGCATCGAGGAGCTGCAGCTTGCGCTTGCCATGGCTGACCAGCGCAGTGAACGCCGTGAGGAGGTTCTCCACGCCAGCATCCGGGAACTTCAGCAGGTGAACACTGCTTCGTGCATGTGCGAATAGTGCGAATAGGCATGTGCGAATAGTGGTTTTTTGGTTCGAAGTGAATTCGAATGTAATAGTAATTTCCTTTGAATAAATTCAAAGCGACTATTTCGAATAGTTCTAGCACACAATAAAGGTTGAACAGCACAATAAGCGCTTCAAGATTGGGTATTTTTGAAACACACAAGGCCATAACATAAAAAAAAAATTTAGAATGCATTGCACTTTATTACACTCATTGAAGCTGTGTCGACGACCTGCAAAAGTGGCCATCGGAAATTGGGGAATTGGCTTACATGGCGAGGCGACGTGTTTATGGGGTGTGAGACATATCTATGAGACGCCCCCAAGTGCTGGTCCTAGTTGCCATTGCATCGTTGCGCAGCTATTGCTTTTAGATGACGAATCCATGAACACCTGTTAGGCGTCCGCATTGCACGCCTAACACCCGTCACAGTGTGCCTTGTGCTAACGTCCTCTAGTGCTCGCGCCATAGCGCTTGATTCTCAAATTTCACGTGTAGGAGAGTGGCTGCGGCCCCTGCAATCTGCTGAAACTTGTTACATCACAGCCGTCATTCTCCTTTTGAAACTGAAACTGGAATGACGCCAGGAAAAAATAGCTTTAAATTATTTAGCTGGCATGGATGAATTGCACATGGTGTGCAATGTATACTGTGGTTAAGTGCATCAATCCAAAGAACGAACATGCGTGCAAAAATTTGGTGTCTCAACTCCTCAAACTCCATTCATGTTCATCTCCACCCTGTGTTTTGTGCTTGCCGTTGTGCTCAAAGCTGGAGCATTATTTTGTGCCTCCTCTTTCAGCAACTCCAAGAGGCAGAGGCACGGAACCAGGAGATCACGCAGAACCTGTCCTCGGGTGAGTTCTCGACGAAGGGCTTCCTCTTTCTACCCATTTGAGCGTTTTTTGAACAAGATATGTGATGTTAGACTTCTGTGCTGCACATTTGGAAGAATAGGCCTAGGTGTAAAATCAAATGCCACTGGATTTCTTGGCATGGGACCTAGCTCTGCTGAGTCACTGGTTTCTCAAAAAGGACTAGGCGAGCTGAAAATGGAAGGATCCTTAAAGCCCTTACTTCTTAGTGCCTACCTCGTTCAGCTTGGCAGAGGTTTATGCGTTTATTCAAGTTACACAAACTCAATAATTCTTCTTTGGAGATCTCCATAGTATCTCATTGTACATATGTTAAAATACAGCGGGATATCTTGCTTGTTGTGTTGGGTGTTATGGCATATATACGAGGCAACTGAGGCCATCGGGCACCAAACGTCAGGTTAATGTGTCTGCACTGTGGAAATAACTAGGATGTTTTTTGCCATATCACAATGTGTTCAAATGCTTTGGTTCTTTTAAAAACATAACGACATTGAAATGGTAACAAGTGGTTTTTCTCCTTGAGTAGCCCAAGGTGTAATGGAATGCGTTCATCATAAAATTGTTCATCATCATGCAGTGTGATAGCATATCAGCATAACGAGCAGATGAACAAGCGAAATGAACTGTTGCCGTTTTTCTTGGATGCTTCTTTTGAGCACAACTTGTGGCGACACCTGTAGTTGGTTGTTACAACTTGAGAATGCAGCAGAGGCCCTGCCTACGTACTTTTCACTGCCTTTGTGGCTCATTTGACAGATAAAAAGGGTTCCTTGAATTATGCTAGACCGAAGAAATTGCATGTTTGGAGAAAGCTCATAACGACAAGTTGGAAGTCGCAGAAGTTACGAAGTCCCCTCATTAGTATGAGTCGTCTGTAATGGGAACACGAAAAGTTTAGTTCAGTAAAAGCTTGGCGCAAGCAGCTGAGCGATTAACACCAAACAAAAAAGCAAATGCGCAGTTTTCTTCCTCTGCTTAATAAAATCAGCTAGGTATTTTCAAAGAAATTAATGTGTTTTTTTTTGTGTATGTTTTCCACCACAATATTGGAACAAAAAAAGGGATGTTGAGTACGAGTTGCGCTTTACTGGTCTTGAAGGATTCGTGTCATTGCATGTGGTGTTGTCTGCATGAGCTCAGGTTGATAACATCGAATGCATTTCTTTCTTGCCGAGCTTGTCCGGTATGTCGTCATCTCATGCAGACGACTGGCCAAAATGTGCTCAAACAAATGTTTTCTCGCAATCCGCACACGAGAAAGCACTTTTCATCCTACTTAATGCTGCGACAGAGGCCATGAGCGAACAATGAAGTGCTCGCATTCTTCGGGGACCTACGTAGTGTTGTGCTAAAACACTTGCACAGAAATGACATTCTTGTTTATAACCTTCTTTTTACTGCACGAACCTGGAGCGTTTCTGTCCTGCATTGAGTAAGCGTTGGGCCGATGGTGAATAGTTAGGCGTTCAAGTTCAAAACATCAAGATATGCAAGCCGGTGTTGGGATGCTGAGCCCGTCATGACAGCAGAATCGACTGTGGCGGTGGGGAGGTGCTGGTGCCCTTTGGTGTTTCTGTTATATTGCAGATTCTTTGTTCTCGGTTCACAGAATTTTAAGATGTTCCAGTGCGGAAAGAACAGTTGCAGATAAGATAACATGAGTTTTATCATTCCTAACCTGCATACGGTGAATCGCCTCCGTCATTGTTGCAGCAACGAGACCCCTCCTCCGTCAAATTGAGAATCTCCAATCAACATTCAGCGTGCAGTCTGCCTCCTGGGAAAGGGTGGAGCGGAGTCTCACAGACCGACTCAGTAAGATCTTTCGCTCTCTCCTATTTTTGTTTTATGTTTGCCCCGAAACAATCACAATTTAACAGTGCGTGTTTAGTGTGATGAGCCACAGCGCTGGCTTGTGAGGTTTGTGAGATTGAAGTTAGCCAGGATTGATCGCTTACCACTTTCCAGTGACCAAGCAACTACTTACACACTAACTACTGCTCATGTAACCTGGAAGAGAGGGAAAAATTATATACAAGTGTCGCCACCACAGGCCATTTTCACAAGTACAGGCTGGGTCTATGCTTCCTTTCATTTTTCATCACAGTGCGGTTCTGTGGTGTTGCTTTGTCATGTGGGTGTTGTTTGTGTTTCGCAGCACTGAGCTGTTGCTTAGATGTTGTCTCATAGCTAACTGCATGGGCACAAACAAGGTTGTGAAGGGAACACTACAAGTGCAGACTTGCGGCTGTGCGCTTGTTTCACTTGTTGTGTTCTCTTCATGTCCTTGTTTGTGTGGATGCAGTCAGCCGTGAGATAACGAATGACCGACTCGTCTAACAATGTGCTCCCTCGAATTGCTTAGATGTAAAGACCAAGCAGCATAACGAATGGCAGAACCCTTTCGCATTGAAAAAACCACCGAATTATGTGCAAGCCATCCTTCATTCAGCATGTTTGAGGATGAAGTTGCCCTTACGCTTCGGGACGATGGAAACGTAAAAAGAAGATTGGAATAGAGAAAATGAAGCAAGGCTTTTTTATTTGTTGGCATAAAATGCCAGCTAACTGCAATGAGTTATTAGCTGGCCCTTGTCGTGTCTTTTGTCTGCTCGTGCACTCTATTGAATTAAATATCAAGACACCTCTTAAGTTCTCACCAAGTCATCACACCTGGCCTTTCTTCACAACTTAATGGTACACTAAGGACGAACTGAGCTATGTTGGCAGATTACTACATTCAAAACAAAGAGGCAACTCACAGTGAAAATGGAGCTTTTATTAAGCTATGAAAGGCAAGAAATTTTAAAAAAGGTACTGTTAAACCTGGCGAAATTGAAAAGAAGTCCACTGTTTTTCATCACATCCAGGTTTTCGTTACATGCAGTTTTCTCATGTAATCTCGAAATGACAATGCGAAATGGAAACCAAAGTAAGGAATAATTGGAGGTGAAATTTTCTTGAATATGTTTACGGTAAACCACCCCTTACTCGAAGTCATAAAGCAGAGGAATGTTTAGCATTTGCACTGATAGCGTGATTTCAGCCACCAGCTGCTATGATGGGGAAAGTGTGGGGAGTGGGGGCGTCGGATGTGCCACTGGCAGGTGCACATGGTCGGGCCGCCACCACTTCCCGCATGATCCTGCTCTCAATTTACCCTGCCATCGTTACCTTGTTAAATGGACTCTTGGCCTCGCGTCGCTATCACTGTTTGCCGTCCCTGTTATGACGTGTAACAGCTATCGGTGCCATAATCACGTGAGCAACTGAGCGGCGGCGATTGGCAGGCGATTAGCGGTGCGCACTGCTCATCCCTTGTCTTCTTTGCTATGTCCTAACGGATTGTCCTTTCTGCCCGACCTTTAATTTTTACCCATCTTCTTGGCAGATGAGTCACAGACACATGCAACGCTGCTGGCCGAGCGGGAGCGGGCCCTCAGCGACAAGTGTGCCGACCTCCAGCTGCGGTTGACCACTCTCGAAACGCAGAATGCAGCATTGCGTCGAGAGAAACAGGAGCTGGCCTCCGAGTGCGAGACACTCCGGGACAGTCAGGGGAGCCTGGAGGAGTTTGAGCGCAGGTCAGGATTGGGCGTGTTTCTTACCTTGCGTGGAAAGACCACATAATAACTTCTATTCGCAGCCTCTTCCTTTTTGTATTTGTAATTTTTTGCCAGCGGCATTCTGGATTTTTTTTAGTTTAAATTTTGGGAGGTGCCTAGCTCTCGTTACTGCTGGAATTTCGTTCTCAGGCTTGTGTGCTAATTTGTGTGGAGATTTTCATCAAAACCTGGGTCCAAACCTGCTCAGAAATGCATCCACCTACACATCGACCCAGTTTGACCGAAGTTCAATTGTTGAATTGGCCGATTTCATTTATTCACCATTTAGTTTTTGCCTGCTTGATTTCTTGTTTGTTTATAGTGCGTGCATTTGTAACATTGAATACCTTGTGACAATGGCATTGGGAGCTTCCGCCTTATGTTGTTGGGTTACACTGTGATAGAGTGAGAGATGTGTGAGACATAGAAACCACTACACTGCTTCAGTGCAAGTGAAACTAAGACGACACACCTAAAAGCGTGGCTGTATTTTGCTTCAGTATGGGTCTCCCCAAAAGTAGGCATCCATTTTTGCAGAGTTCTAGTTTGATCCGAGCTTTGTGACAGGGTTCAGTTTTCATGGCTTGCAGGGAGAGCAGCCTGATGTCGACCAAGGCGAGACTCGAGCAGGCCCTGAAGACCCTCAGAGCTGACAAGGTGAGCTTGAAACAAAAAAAGAAAAAAAAATCACCTGTGCTCACCGTTGCTTGGCAAGTTGCTGAACTCAGTGAGCGCTGTTGGGATGCAAGCTGAGACTGCCAACCAATCATCAGTCATGTTTATATAGCACCATGCAAAGACAACTGGCTGTATACTGGTTTTAATCCACTAGAGGATGCAGATAAGCCAGGTTTGTTATAAGCCAGCTGCCGTTTCTGATTCATGATAAGTCCAGCTTGTCACATGTTTTTTGACATTCTTTGCCTGGTTTAAGACAAGCAGTGGTCATCCAGAGCATTTTTTTGGTTTGCCTACAAATGGCAGCATGGGTGCTGAATGACCATTTTGGTACCATTTTCAGAAAAAAGTTTGTCCGTTAGGAGTTAACAGCACCACCTCGTGGCTAATCATGCCTGCAGTGTCCTCGTGTGTTAAGCAGCTGCAAGTGCAATCTCTGGCCAAGGGAACGAAGAATGTAGCAGCACTATCTATGGTTAAGTAAACTGGCAGTGCCATCTTGTGCTAAGCGCGCCAAGCCAGATGGGGCGACACGTGAATAAAAGTGGTAGGGCTTTAACGTAGTTAACCGAAGTATATGTGCGAAAGCATGTTTCCTTGGTTGGCTCATGGCTTTGTTTTGATGGGCCATCGGCACATCTGGCAGCGATATTAGTTCGAGATAGCAGTATTGGTTGATGAAGACAACGATGTGCAATGCACAGCGTGAGAGTGCATTGCATGATCGGGTGCGGCGAAAGCATAGTGCTTACAGGCAGTGGTCAGCGATGCTGATCTGTTAGTGCCGCTGTGGGTTCAAATCCCAGTTGCTGCAATATTTTATTTCATTCCTGCGTGGGCTGTTGCTATGCTAGGTTTGGCAAGGTCGCCCGTAAGGCCAAGCTTCACACACACTTAGTCAGCCGGTTAGACATCGTGAAGTAGTGCTTTTGCAGTAAAAGAAAAGTAGCCGCTCGTTTCATGTGCAGTCAGCAGAATTAATTGCTCCCTTTTAAAGGGCCACTGAGGACAGCTCGATCCATTTATTAATCTTAGTTAACGTTGACTCTGTGCCCCTTTGTGGCTGTTTTGACATTTGTTCAAGAGCAAAAGACTCATTTATTGCTAAGAAAATTTGGTTTAAAAGTGGATCATTCGTTTCTTCCTGCCACCCGATTTCAACTTGTCACGTCAGTAGCAAATGGACTCCGTGATCGCTGTTTGGAAGTAAATGGCAGTTTAATCTAGCCTCAGAGGTCTGCAACAAATGGTTGGCATGAGCACAGTTTGCTTTCGAAATTAGCCAGTCAGTGCACGTTAAAGAACCCCAGGTGGTCGAAATTTCCGGAGCCCTCCACTACGGCGTCTCTCATAGCCTGAGTCGCTTTGGGGCGTTAAGCCCCCTTAAACCATAAATTAGCCAGTGGTGGCTATGCCTGTATTTTATTTTTTGGCTTTATGCAGTGCATACCAAATCCAGGCTGGCAGACTCAAAATCCTGACAAAAGAAAGTGGCATTGCGTTTGTAATGCAGTGTCAGCATCGGTGTTAGTCATTTATTTTCGTGGTCATAATTACCATTGCTGGGTGGTCTAAAGTTATGAATTTCATGTGCTGAGGCAGATATCGAGAACAGCAGTAAGGCAGAACATTCAAAGAACATGAAGCATAAGCACCAACTAATAATAATGATAGATTATAGGTAGTGGTTGGAGTTTTCACTTTTAATTTCTTAAAAATTCAACAGTCTTTCTTAGTGTTTATTTCAGAGTACCATTTTATTCTTTCTTTTTTATTCTTTTTCAACAAGCATCATTGTGTACAGATGCATTCATGCTTTTTTTTTTGTTTTGTTTTTAAGATGTTGTGTCTCTGTTAGGTCAAAAGTCAGGGAGTTTATCTTCAGCCTTTTTGTTTAAAGGGCGAGTAATTACCACACAACTGCTTGTATTATAGCTACTCTTACGAAAGGGAATCCTATCTCCATAGCAAACAAAATAAAATATAGGAGTTTGGTTATTGGTCTGCGAGACAAAAACTAAAGTCTGGTTCTAGAAGCTGGTACTGAAGACTGCTTAAAAGCACCCAGAATATACCCCATTTTTGTACCACTTATGCATGGTTTCACATTGGTAGTGGCTGGTTACGGCTACAAACATTGTCATTGTCCCCATGTGCGGTGGAAAAACCTACCTAACCAAGTAACGGCCCTAAGCGCATGGTGATAGTGACCAGACAGCTCTGTACTTGCAAGTGGCGCTTGTTGAGGCAATACTTAATTTAACAACACCTTCTGCTTCGACACGCTCTAAATTTTCTTCTGTGATGAAGCCTACTCTGACTCAGCAGGCAGCAATCTGTGGTGTGCTTGTCAAGAAGAGTTAAAAAACCAAATTTCAAAAAAGTGAGTTCAGCATACTTTTATCGCTGTTTTTTTTTTTTTGCTGAAACCGAAAACTCCAGTCTCTGCAGGTGCGTACAATTGCAAAGAAATACCTCTCAGTCATATTTGTTAGTTATATTAGAATTGTCACCACAGCAACTAGCTCCAATCTGGCTATCATCAGAGCTGTGCATCAGAGCCTGCATGACAGTGATAATGGCTTGCGTGCTTGTTTGTGCATTTGCATGTTGATTAATGTGTGCTGTTTTTTCTTTCCCCAACACCCTACCAGGATGCCTTGTCAGCACAGCTAAGCTCTGTTCAGGAAGAGCTGTCCAGCGAGCAGCACAAGAATGCTTTGCTCCAAGAACAGCTTCGAGCTGAGGTGGGGAACAGAGGGTTTTCTACCCTTCTGGTTCGCTGCTAAGTAAGCAGCTGTGTGCACCAGTTTAGTATGGCATAACAGTTTTTAACAGGCCATATCTGTATCATTTTGTTCTTGCTTGCATATTTTTTTGCCATCTCTGGCTTGTACGTTTTAGTGTTTTTATACACGCTCAAAACAGCTTGAAATGCAGTTAAAATGCCTTATGCAATGTTAGATGTTTGCAGATGTCATTGTTTCCATGAAAATGCATGCTAGTTCATAAGAAGGTCTGGAAACAGGATCATTATGCATTACGTAGTTATATGATCTCAGAGGAACCTGCGCATAAAGAACAACACACAAGAACAAGAAGGCCGACATGGACAGAAGCGCTGATTAGCACTTCTGTCCGTGCCGGCCTCCTTGTTTCTTGTCCGTTGTCCTTTTTTGCGCTGGTTCCTCTGAGATCATGGCCTACCAACTAGCCCAACTACAAGTTTTGCTGAAGTAGTTCTAGGCATCTAACATCTAAGTACCCTTGGCACTCTTAAATGACCTGTGCTGCAGAGCCCAGCTTATGTGATGTCAGGCCTACTTTCAGTATTTAATTTGTAGCTTTATGCACAGGGAGTGTTGTTGCAGCTGTAGCACGTAATGATTTTGAAAAAATTCATGTTAGTGTGAGTTCGACCATGTGGTAGGAACCTTCTGTGCCTTTTTTTCGAGTGGCATACTCTAGATGTCTTTTTCTTAGTTTTCGATGATGCATGCCCTGATTTGAAGCATGAAACCACCTCGGTGTGTACACTGTGCTTCGTGAGGTTCAACACACAGGGTGCATGCTCATTGGATAGATGGTGTGATGGAAGGGGGCTGATTGAAAGCCATTGTCGCCAGATTAGTGGGACAACCAGCACAAATGCCTAACTCTGCCTACTTTTGCTCTTGTATCACGTCTTCTAGCGAGAGAAGAGGTTAGAGAATTCAACCACACCGTCACCGACTGCATCACACTACAGTTCTGTCAGCGACACCTTCAACTGCAACACAGTGAGTTGAATTTCTACTTTGGCGAAAGTTTGCACACACAAATTGATCAACAGCTTTAAGTGATATTGTTCTTATTCCTGCACCTATTTTCGACGGGATTTACCAATGCAGCGAGGATCTGCTTTGGCAGTTCAACATTGATAAGCCCTACTAAAAAATCTATGTATGGATGACTTTCTTAAGGAGGACGTGTCTTTCAGGAAAAATTCTTCTATTTCTTGATGTATCTACGTGACATTTTTTTTAGCATATTAGAACTAATTGTACGACTACTCTCACAAAATTTCAGTTATATCTTCAGAAAATTGTTTTCTAAAATATATTTTTTCTCTGAATCTTGAGAAAAAGCTGCAGAGCTAACAAAATAAGGCAGAAGGCTGGTTCAACATTCATTGCATTCCTACTGGATTGCTACAGGTCAAGACACTCTTAAAATTTTTTTCGCAAAGCACAAATTTGGTTTTTAATTTTTGTAATGTAGTGTCTGTTGACATGTCTAGAGTGAGAAAAAATTTCATACAAGAAATTTAAAATTCACAAATTCCTGACCTGCACCATGGTCCTAGGAGTCCAAGAAAACAAATGGGGGCAAAATAGATAACAGTTTGGAAGAAATCTGCTCTGCAATTAGAGTATCTTGCAGAAACCTGTAATGAGGAAAAATGGCCGTCTTCAAGCTCCTTCCTGGAATGCAAAGCTGTCACGGTTCACGAACCAGTTTTTCAGAGTACTTCCTGGTCAAATTCAGCAATGAAGCTTTGGGACAGCACAAAAAAGCGACGCATATGAACGGATACAGCAGTTGTCAACAAATCAATTCTTTTCCCATATTTGGGGGATTTCAAAGGCACGTCCCCCTTTTCAGCTCTGTTTTGCTGTGCCTTCTTTGCTCATTCGAGAATGTACGTGTTCATGCAGCTGCCAGACGACTTGAGCGTGGCGAACAGCGCGTTCAGCGTTGCGCCAGCCAGCCGCCACACATCGCTGTACGAGAGCCTCCGTGGCATTGGTGGCAGCTCTCTCATCGAGTCACTCCAGGCACAGCTTAAGATGCGTGAAGGCGAAGTGGGTCAGTTGCAGGTGGGGAACGTAGCGCCATCTCTGTGCCGATTTCAGAGACAACAGTGTTTCGGTTTTGCTTGCCACAATGCTGGCTGGCACGTTCAGAGTTGAAAGAGTGGAGACAGTTCGAGCTGCATAGTTATGCTTGGTGTAGAATCCTATAAGAAGATTGAAATGTGCTATAGTTCTGCTTTTTTTTTTTCATAAAGGATACGGACTGCCCTGCTTTCCATTCAAGCTCCACTGCATCTGTGAAATCTAGACTTGACCTGCTTTCTGCGTACTCAGCAAATGTTCATCATTATCCATAACATTCCGAATTCTGTGATTACCCAAGCAGTCACCTATACCTGAATGCTGTTCAAATATTTTTGTGAGTCTGTATGACAATTCAGTTATCAGTTTTGTTGCAGTTGAGCTTGATTATTTAATTTGCAAAGCTCTTAATGCTTGTAGGAAGCTGTGGCGGCAGCTCTTTGGGCCTGTTTTCTCGTCTTATGCACGCTGATCGTTTTGTTATTGTTCTGGGATGTGTCAGCCTTCTTGCTGTGAGCAGAACATTACTTTGCCCTTGTTAAGAACAAGGCAGTAGTTGAATTAATTGTATCTTGGAATTCGCAGTGTTCTCTGTGGTTGGTTTTTTAATTGCCTTAGACGGTTTGCATTTTTGTGCCTGGTTTAGTGAAATGCAAGTGCACCAGGTCTCTCTGCTCTCTAAAGCCGGTGTGGGCCCTGGCCAAAGGAACGGCTGTAACCGCTTGGCTAGGAATTGGAGGACTTAAAAGAACAGAACCTTTGGGTTTCTTAAGAGTGCTTTCTGATTTCTCCGAGCCCCTAAATCCTTGCATGCCTCACTCACCACCTTTATTATGCCATGTAATTCAGGCATTGCCCATACTGTGATTGCTTGTAGCAGACCGTTTTATTACAATGCTAGTCATTATTAATTCAATTTGGCCATTTTTCTGAGGGGTTCTGTGTCTGCATGCTTCTTGCATGCATTCTAGGCAGAAAGGAAGGATAGCCAAGACATGATGGGTGCCTCAGCACCTTTTGTAAACCGTTGTGATTCCTCAAGGCTGCAGTGATCGAGAACTCCTGCTCCTGCCTGTGTGTGTTCATGTTCTCTGGCAGGCCCAGATTGGCCAGCTGGAACGTTGCCGGGAATCCCTGTCCCGTGAGTTGACGTCACTGTCGGCCAAGCAGGAGCTGTGGGACCAGGAACACGAAGAGCTGCGTGACCTGAGGGTTCGGTTCGAGGCAAGTCGAGCCCACGGCACAGTTCATGGACCGATACGCGCTAACGCACGCACCACAGAACGCTGCTTCATTGCACTTATTTTTTAAGCATAGTATGATGCTCGGATGTGGTCATGGGTTTGGAACAGGATCAACAAGGTTTGAAGCATGCCTGAAGGTCAGCACCTGACTACTGCTGAAAGTATTTCGCCAGGGTATAACTGCTGTGTGTCAAGTCTTTGTGGTCAGCCACTGGAAATCAGTCTCGGAACGCTGTCTGTTTGAGGTGTACTAACTCTCGCAATAGTTCCCCATATAGCAGAAGCATCTATAGCAGGAATAATGTTTGTGTTCAACAGCAATGTATTAGGTTTTCTCAATCCTGCATGCCTTTTCTGCCACCTAGTCGAATTGTGGCTCAGGTGCTCTTAGTACACTCTTATGTCATCGTCGGGACAGTGTACAGGTTCTAGCAGCTCCCATAGAGGGAGGACAGTTTCCTGGAGCAGCGTGCCTTGCTTGCAGGATGTGAACCAGAAGTACAACACACTGCTCCAAATGTACGGCGAGAAGGTTGAGGAAGCGGAGGAGCTGCGTCTCGACCTGGAAGATGTCAAGTCCATGTACAAGGCTCAGGTAAGGCGTCAGCTGAGGCTGGCAGCCAGGCTTTGCTTCCCTTCATGGCAATTTGGAGTTTCATGTTGCATGCAAAGTGGTGTAGCAATAGGATGAGATGTGAAAATTTGGCCTCCTTTTTTTTTCTAACAGTGAACTTCACTGCTGCGGTACTTATTTCTTTTTTATTTAGTAGCAAAGAATATGTGGCACTGGGGAAGTTGAATGCTCAATTTATGTTTTGATAGCCTAATCTAATCTAGAAATATTATTCTCAGAGAGCTATGTTAAGTCTTAAAAGGACAGTCAACTGTCTTGTATTGACCATATTTTCTTGTGCGCCAGTCAAGAGATCCTTGCCGAAATAAATGAATACCTGGCTGTTGCACTAAGAAACATGGCTAAACAAATGTAAAACCTAATTTTTCGATATGGTAGTTGCGTTTTCTCCTGGTAGTCAGCACCTCCAAACCCCGACATCATGGACACTATTCTTTGTGCAACTTTATGGACACAATGACTGTCACACTACCTAGGAGGCATGCAGTGGTAATACTGCCACTTGAGATGCAGTTTTTTTTAAAGTTACTGTTGGGAGCACTACGGTGGTTTTAAAAATTCTGTCACTAAAATAAAGCATCTTCACAGAAAGTAGCAGCCGCTATTGCTGGCAGTGTAGTGGCAGTCTTCCTTTCTTCAAACAGAAGAGAAGATGAAAAAGCATGGTTAAACCATGCAAGAAACTGTGATTGCAAAAGAGAAAAAGAATGGAAAGCAATGATATCTTAACACTGCATGGTGCACCCATATGCTCTGACAACTTTCTTTGTCAGTTTACGGTATAAATCACTCCCAAAACCACCAGCTATTGTCAATATAGGGGAAGATATTTTTAATCTTTTAATACTCCTCTCCAGCAGTGGGTGATCCCTTCAGTGCATTAATAACAAAACGGAGCTGCTCGATGCGTTGGCTGCAGGTTTAGCTGACAATGCAGTTCAAAGTATCTTGTTTATTAATTTGTGTGTGTATATATATATACAGTATTGTGCATTTTTATCATGAAGACTTTTAAAATTTTTCTCACCTCAACTGCTGGATCATGCAGAAACTGTGCACAGAACTTGGGTATGGCGGTAGCTTTTGTCTTGTAGTAAGTTTGTCGACAGTACTTACCCAGTTCAGCCGCGCACGGTGCAAACCCATAATCGTCTGCCTCGAAATCGACAAACCGAAAGCCACCAACTCTGGGTTTTCGCCAAAGGGCGTTAGTGTCGCCATCTGTTGTTTTCATAGGAAATCACGAAGATGTGAAGGGTGCGAAGGTCAGAAGTCAGAATAACAAGCTGTGCAGGTCCTTTGATGGCGCCAGTGCCTCCCTTCGTGGCAATCCGGTGCTGTGGCTTTCATTTCGTCGATCTTGGCGCAGATGGTTACAAATTTTCATCATTCATGGCTGAATCAAGTAAGTACCGTTGTAAAACTTGCTACAAGACAAAATTTATCACAATATGCAAGCTCTGTGCTGAGTTTTACCGCAAACGAGCCAGCGATTGAGGCGAGAAAATTATTTAAAGTCTTCACGCCAGACTGAACGGCACCCTAAAGCACATCCAACGTTCGCCTCGTCACGCGGTTTGACAGCGCTAGTGCTGCTAACAGGTGCCCAAGGCCGCGCAGGTATAGAACAGGCGACCCGGCCCCATGCGCGAAAAGTGATCGGGGAAGTGGCATTGGGAGAAGCACGACTTGCAGGGACACGGCGCGCAGTTCGATATGTCGAACGTTCCGCTGAACAGGAATTCGATAAACGCAAATAACAGTGCTATATTCTTGCGTGATATTTTCAAGGGGATATTCTGACAGCTCGTTATAAGCAATAATTCGATATATCGACTGTATAGTGTGCTTCATATGTTTCAAAAATATAAATAAAAAGTTTGAAATCGTATTCGTTCCTCCTCGACCTAGTCTGTACGGTCAATGTGAACGTATATACCGGTACTATTCAGGAAATGTGCAAAAGGTTGTAGGTTTTTTGGGCCGCCTGAGATATTTCTAAACGATGAGCAGGGCGGATTACAGTTGTTTATGGTTCATAGTTGCAGAAACCATCACTCAACCAACTAGCTCAGTTCCAGCCTTTTAAGTAAGTTCTATCCTCTGTTTCAGATAAACGAGCTCATCAATGCCAAACAATAAGCTTTGCATCATTGCCACCAGGGGCGCTACCGGACACTCACCATCGCAGGCGAACGCGGTCGGTGTCTGCACACATTCTGTTGTCCACTGGGTGTATTAAAGTAGGAAAGCGAAAGCTGGGTGCAGGGCGTGTACATAAACAAGGTGTGCATACAGCTATTGTGATTGTATAGAGCTGTGAAAGAGAATGTATAGCGCTATGAAAGGGAGGGAAGGCAATTTAGTTAACTCAGTAAGTCCTGATCTTTCTGCAAATAAAGATGTTTTACCAGCGGTTGTTACAAACTGATGTGTGGTGTTTGTATGTGTTGAACCTGGGAAGGCTGCTTGGAAATAAGCAGCTGTTTGATGTTGCTTGTTGTGATGGGAAAGTTTTCTTGACACAAATATTAGTCTTGTTCTTTTGTACATATGTAACATGTTCGTCTCAGCTAAAATGTGATCAGGTTTGAGGGGTTAATTGGGGAAATGGTGAGACAGCTATAATGTTGGAGGAATATGCCAGATTACATGCTGCAAAGTGTTTCTAATTATTAGCTGATGTCATTGGAGTTATCCAAGTTTTAAAGTCTGTGTGTTTGCAGAAGGCATTGTTGTCGTTTAACACTGTTCTTGCAGAGAATGCAGTTACATGAAATACAGGCTAGCGATTGCACAGTACTGTGCAGTCTCATCACATCTTATTTGCTGCCAGATTCTTATGGTGTTTTTCATCTAATTCTTGACCCCAAATCTAAGTTATTTCATTAAAAAAGTTCAAGATTCATGTGATACGGTCACTTCGTTTTGAACTAATCAGTGATGCCAAACTGTTTCTGAAAACGTTGGCTACTGTATAAATTTTCAAAGTATCAAAAAGAGCTCCTCTGTTATCGTTAACGATAGCAGCGCTCCACACGCGCCTAGCGGCCAGCTTGCAGACTGCCGCCGTTTTCTTTTTTTGCGCTCGAATACTGCAACTATCTCCGCGTACAGCGTCTAACGGACTATCTATTTCCAAAACTTGGTGTTTTGGCATTGACAACTGGAAGCCGGCGGAGCCTAAACGCCTTGCGAAGCTAAAGCAACGACCGTTCGCGTCCGCTGGACGATTGCCGAGAACCAAGCGGCCGTCGTGCGTACGGTCGTAGCACAGCCGCGAGTTCAAAGCATGCCCACCGCTTCAAAACAACTTTGCCGCGCTGCTCTGGCTGCGCTCGCGCCCGTTGTCGAAGGGGCTGGCGAGGAGGGACGTCCGAGAGAGAGAACGCTTGCCTCCCTCGCCCTCATGGCGTATAAAAGGGGCCCAGTCTCCCTTTGAACACCGATAAGACCGGTTTGAGGCCGTGTGCGAGTATCGTTGCGGCAAGGTTTCGCGGGGCCCGTAAGGTCTACGGACAGCAGCTCACACAGACGTTTTCTTCTGCCGTGCCAGTAGTCGGTCGCTCGTTTTGTTTCTTTTTCTGCTGCGCCCACCGGTCGGTTGTCCAGAAGTTTCGTCCCGACCGTTCACGATGGCGTTGCGTGCCGTGTTCTTCCCCTTGTTGTGCCTGGTGGTGCTGGTCACGATTTCTCCGTGCCTCGGACTACACAACGGAGTGACCCGCTATCAACACTTCGAAGGTGAGCGCGCGCAGTTCTGTTATAATAGCCCCACCGGCGTGTTATCTCATGCCAGTGTGTGTGCCCTACTGAAGCGATATCAGATCGTTACATCTTCGTGTCCTGCGTGCGGTTTGAGAGGGATCGCCTCCTCATCATAAGACAGCCGATCTTTTGAACGTGGCCTGCGAGCCGGCGCTGGCAATTGCTGTCGCCAGATTTGTCACTTTTCCTTTGTAATATAGTTGGCACCTAGGTCGCTATGCAGAGGTTTGCGATGAAGGCAGAGGGTTTGACGACTGACGCTTAATCCCTACAGATTGCGGCTTAGTGAAGGCTTGTTTGTTATACTGGCGTTGAAAGTTGTCGTGTCAAAGCTCCGTTTGACAGGCGTGGGACCTTTTTTTTCGTTCTCATGGACAGCTAGGTGACCTTACAAAACGCACATTATATCCGGCCTTGCCTTTGCAGCCTGCAGACATGACAACAAAACGAAATAAAGGCTTGAAGTTTGCTGGTCTCGGTGTTGGTGCGATCTGGTTTTGTGCAGCCGAAATATTGTTTTTAATTTGAAACCAGCGGTTTATCCGGACGTGACTGATAGCGATGAAGCTTCTAGCATGCCACTAAAGTTATTAAAAACACATACGTGACCTCCGAAACGTTTCCGGCGAAACTTTTCCACGCGAACACACGCCCGACCAGGAGAAAAATGCACGAATGCAGACGACGCCCGTCCGTGCGCTTGGCGGCTCCTCTGTCCCATAGCAACAGCGCGGAGCCCGCCAGAAACGAAATCCGAAAACGAAACTCGCGCGTCAGTCTTCCGCTGCTGCCTTGCATCGGATTAGGAATAAGCACGGACAAAGCGTTGGGCGCTAGTCAATGAGGCGTGCAAATCGTGACGCGATTCACTCGAGAGAGTCCCGTTCTCCCCGGCGTTGTTAACCGCGTCGGCGTTTGTGTCCCGCCACTTTTCTCGGTCCAGTTTCGAAGTTGGCCAATTTCCTCTCAACAAGATGATGAGCGCAGCAGTACTTTCCCACGGGGCGTTTTTTTTTTTTTTTGCTGCCTTCCGCGACGGAACGGGGAAAAAAGTAAAGTTCAGTGAGAGGAAGTTGTTTTGTGTTGATCATGGGGTTCCGGTCGGAAGTGTCTCTTCCGCCCTGCTATGCAGCCTAGTAGGACAACGCCTCCTAAAAGTTTAGGAGGCGTTGAGCAGGACAGGGGCTCGGTTTGTCGGTGTTGGTGTTCGGGTCGCTGTCACTGGGAGACTTTCACTCAACTATTACGCGCGTGCTCTTTTACTACGCTGCCTTCCTTTTTTCCTTGCTAGCTTCTCGTACGTTTCAGTCGCCTCTGCAGCGTTTATATATTTAATGGAAACCGCGTGCTGAGTTGCGCGGGAACTAGCGTTCCGGTTTGTTTTGTGTTTGTTATACGTACCATGACTTTTTTACATTCACGTCTCCTGCCTCTCGTACCTTTAAACGTCTTGTAAGACCAACTCCGAGGCCTATAATCCGTCTTCACGTACCATCGCAGGCAAAAGTAACAGACCCCCTCCCCCAATTTCCGACCCGTGCCACTCGAGTGGGGGCGCCACCTGACAAAACACTTCTGTTCTCGACGCTGTGTTTTGTCAGGTGGTGCCCCCACGCAGAGTGGCACGGGCTAGAACTTGGAGGGGGGGTCTGTTACTTTTGCCCGCGATGGTAGGTACACATCTAGTGTACAGCGTACAGAACGTTCTAAAAATAGAAAAGCAGTTGCCGAATCGTGTTATACTGCTGAACCTGGAAGGAAGGGCGCAGAGGCTTGCTTGTTCTGGCAACCTTCTTGAAGCGCTGCAGTTATCGGACGTTGCCCCGCAAAAGTTTTCATAGCGACTGAAAAAATACGCGTTGCTATTCGTCTTTACACAACGAGCGAAATACGGCGTTTTCCGAGCACGGTTGTCACTATTGTTAGGCGCCAATCTTTCCCGAGTGCCGCTTATGTCGAGCACTTCGGCCTGCCGGGCTTAGGCGGCAACGCGCTTTCGGTTGTTGTATTTGTGACCTTGTGCGCAGTCGCGTCGAAGCCAGCATGGTTCAAGAACTTGCGTGGTACAAATTATCTCTTGCACTACCTAAGGCTCAAGATGAATGGCGTCACGCGCTTATTGACGGCGCCAAAAGTGCAATGAAATGTGGGGCGCTCTCAGCGTTGTTAAAAATTCAGATATTTGTACGTATGCATGCCTCTCTTTACATACGCTGACAGCTTCGTATGTGTCTATGACATAGTTTCGGTTTTGGGAGAGGGTGGTACAAGAGATCTCAAAAGGTCAATTGTCAGCAACAGAAACTGACAAAGCCGGTGAGGCGCTGTCATGCATTAATCGGTGGGCCTACAGGTAATGTACGTTTCGCTGGACGCCATCGAGTGCTTGTTTGCGTTAAGAAAATTGCGAATTGCAAGGTTTAACGTCCCAAAGCGACACGTGGACCACAATGAATAGAGGACTCCGGATTAATTTCAACCAGCTGGCACAGCGCACGGGGGTCTTTTGTGTTTAGCATCTATCGAAACGCGGCAGGGGTCGAACCCAGGTCCTTGGGCTCAGCAGCAGTGTCCCATGATCACTGAGCCACTGCAGTGGGTTTGTTTGCGCTAAGGTGCCTGGATGGCAGTTCCGGGTAC
The DNA here is from genome assembly GCA_030143305.2 of Amblyomma americanum. Classification (NCBI taxonomy): domain Eukaryota; kingdom Metazoa; phylum Arthropoda; class Arachnida; order Ixodida; family Ixodidae; genus Amblyomma; species Amblyomma americanum. The sequence continues at coordinate 264,463 of JARKHS020032936.1, forward strand.
AAAGATTGCATAGACCTTCGCTATGGGCACGAAGCTTCTAATTTCTACCCTAAATAACACTTCGGTATCTTGCAGCAGTTGACTGAACGGATTCCTGGCTCAGGGGGCCGAAAATGCTGCCTTCAGGAATAGCCTATGGCAGCTTCGCAACATTAGAGAGCTTGTCTCTGCGTAAGCGCTGAATAACGTCCCCTCGGATTATTATTCTGCGCATTGGCGCCTATACCACAATCCCCCGAAGCGATAGTGTCCCCCTATTAGAAGACGTTTCTATTGAGTCTGTGACTCATAATTGAGTGGGTGTCTCCATACCTCTACTGCCCACCTGAAAGGCGTTTCGGTGAGATCCCTATAAAACGCATTAGGCGAAGCGCGGTGAATGTTCCAACTCGCCTCGGACACGAACCCTTATCGGGGCAACGGCCGGCCGGGCCGAACTACCTCGAGGGCGTATTCCTGGACCTTTCCAGTGCCGATTGGTGGGCGAGAGGTGGTCTGTTTTCCAAGAACCGGGTCCAGCCGAGCGCTGCGCAGAGATTTACAGCACCAACAAGAAGACCCAGAAAAGGCTGTACGCGCGTAGACACGCCGGGGTCCGCGTTGGTTGTCTGCTGCTTCGGCTTTATTGCTCCACGGTTTTGTTTTTTCCCGCAGAGCAGAAGGCTCGCGCGACTCCTTTTTTTTCCGTGCTTTTTTTTTTTTTTAAATTTACACGACGCATATATGTTCTACCGCTGTACTTGCTTAGACTGGCCAGTCGGCAGCGAGGCCTTGCGAGACCACAGGGATATCGAGAGTGCTTCGGTTCACGTCGCCGTAAAAGGCTGCACTTATCCCTTTTATCTGCCAGGGCCTGCTTATCGTCGAGGTCTGCTCAGCCGACTGTGCTGGGCAGTTAATTCATTCGTGGGCAGCCTACGGGCCGCTGAAAAACCGTGCACTGTTGATATGCGAAAATGCGTTGGTGTTGGCTGGCCCCTTGACTGCACTGTACACTCTAAACAAATGGAGTAAAAAAGGTTTAAAACTGTCCTACACCCTTTGCTATAGACTTCCGCAAAACAGCGCTCGTTGTTTTCGAAGATAAATTCAGGGTGTCGAGGTCACCGAGGCAGCAAAACGCACACTTACCGCCCTGACCGGCTGCACGTTCAAAATGCTCAAAACGGGGTTTACTTCCCCGCCATTTTGCGCAGCCTCCTTACGGTGCTCCTAGCGACCAGACATTTCCGAAAGGTGAGAAAAAGGGTTCCCCTTAATTTGCACACTTCTAGAGCTTTAACGGCTGCCATAAATCCCGCCCTAACCCAAACAAACCCCGCTGATCGATTACTTTGGTACAAGACGGTACATGTGTATCATCCCAGTAAAGAGGGAGAAAGCGCAGGAAGATAGATTAGGGGAGCAGGTATCTATCTGCACATTAGGGCTTCACGGTCGTTATCTCTAATTTGCATATCTGGCCAGTTGTCGCGATGGGTGGAGCGTTCCTTCCAGCGGCAGCAGCCGCCGGCATGACCGCCAGAGTGCGGGTTGTTTGTAATCTTTATTCAAGTGCGTGTGTGGCGATAAGCTGGCGATAAGTGGCGCCCGGCTGGCTCGCGTTGCGGACAGGAACGTCCATTACGAAGATGCGCGCACCGTGCCTTGCTGCGGCGCATGCGTTGACGCTGCAACGAATTGTGTTGGCGTTCCTGGTGAAGCCCGGTGTGGCGAGCTACAGGTTATCGCGCGTGGCCTTTTCGGCGCCGCATGGATAAGATTCCCTCCTCCGGAGCTCGTTTCCAGGGGGAACCTCGGTTGCGCGTGCGTCGACGCCCTCGTGGATGACACTCGAAGGAGAGACGCGAGCGCTATCTGTTGGTCGATATCGTCACTTCTCCTCTTCACGCATTTGCTGGGACCACACTCGTCGCTGAAACTCGGTGGCCGCGTGCCGTGCTCGGGTTTGCTCCCGAGAAGGCCGGCCAAGCTGCTGCTGCTTTGTCGCTCAGGCTTTGATCTCCCAGGACAGCATACTCCCATTTTTACTCCCGTATAGGCGTATTAGTGTTTGGAGCGTGGAAACGATGCGCTGTCCCGCCTGCGGTGTCGTTGGCGTCGCTGTTGGTTGGTTCGCAGGCTGGAATTTCATCGGCCGTGGTGTCTTTGTCGCTGCGCACAGCTGAGCCCACCTATAGTTGGACCAGACCGAGTCAGTGGGTTGATCTTTCTCTCGGTTACCGAAGCGACACTTTTCAAAAGGGCCGCCCACGTCCATGCGTTCATTCAAAGCGTACGGTAGTGTCTACCTCTTATGTAAGGGCTTAAACACCAATATTCGGTCGTCCTAGACCGCTAACGTGGTACGAGCGAGACTCCTTGCGTCACGTATTCCATGCGCGAGCAAGCCTCCCGGGAGCTGGGAAGCCCTGAGGCCGGAGTGTAGAAGAGCGCGCCGGCCGCCAGCGTTTCTAGACCGGCCGGGGAAGGACCGAAATTAATTGGTTTTTGGGGAAAGGAAATGGTGCAGTATCTGTCTCATATATCGTTGGACACCTGAACCGCGCCGTAAGGGAAGGGATAGAGGAGGGAGTGAAAGAAGAAAGGAAGAGAGGTGCCGTAGTGGAGGGCTCCAGAATAATTTCGACCACCTGGGGATCTTTAACGTGCACTGACATCGCGCAGCACACGGGTGCCTTAGCGTTTTTCCTCCATAAAAACGCAGCCGCCGCGGTCGGGTTCGAACCCGGGAACTCCGGATCAGTAGTGGAGCGCCCTAACCACTGAGCCACCGCGGCGGGTAGGACCCAAAGGCTAACTGGGAATTTCTGAAAGCACGGGATTTAACAGGCCCTGCTCACACGAGGCAGAGTCAGCCGGAGACCTCCGCGGGCTTTCAAGAGCACATCGTTGGTCGTTTTTCGCCCCGAGTCGTCGTCCTGTTTGTCCCGTGAACCGACGCGAGTTTACTCAGCTGGCGTTGGTTCAGGTGTCCTGCCCGGTTTCCCCGATGCTTCAAAAGGAGCGCTGTCCCCTGCCAACGGCTTACCACATTCTGGGCGAGGTCTGAAAGGCAGGTTATCTGCGGTTGCGCCGACGGCGTGCCCCCTCCGTAGCACCCGCGCTTCTTTTTGCTGCACAAAAGAGGCGGCGGGCACCGACCTGTCAGGGGCGGCTTGGTGTGTGTGTGTGTGTGTGTGTGGGGGGGGGGGGGGGGCGAGCTTTACACTGCACCACTGCGAAGACTACATGCTCTTACGCGAATCATATGTGTGCGTGCTGTGTAATCAGCCAACCAAAAGAAAATGCGTATACGTGATGATCAGTTTCCTTCGTCCCTGCATGACTCGCCGCATTCAACGTAAGCCCACATATACAAAGATTCCTCTAAAGCAGGCGCCTCTGAGAATATTCTAAGGACGTTCCTCACTGGTATCTCCCCACAAATTTGTTTGCATAATTACTATTGTGACTCAACTCCGACGGTGCGGCAGCGCGGCTTCCGCCGACGCCTGCGCGCGCGCCGTGGTGAGCCGCGTTGCGCCCTGGTCCTCCGCACCCTCGCAAGTGGGCAATTTCCACCACTGGCGTCCGGGAATTCGCGCCGAAGGTTGCGCTCCTCGGGCATCTGGTGCACGCGTGTTTCTCGCCAACGCCCGCGGCAGCTCGCCTCCTCGTATATCTTGCCGCATTCGAGCGAGCTTAATCGCATGTCCCCTGCCCCTTGTAATATCTTTTTATTATGCACGCTTGCTAAGTAGTCTCCTTAAGAATGTCCGCCCGCCGCGGTGGCTCAGTGGTTAGAGCGCTCAGCTACTGAGCCGAAGTACCCGGATTCCAACCCGACCGCGTTTCGATGGAAGAGAGACCCAAAGATTCCCGTGTGCTGTGCGATTTCAGTGCACGTTAAAGATCCCCAGGTGGTCGAAATTATTCCCGAGTACTCCACTGTGGCACCTCTTTCCTCCTTTCTTCTTTTACTCCCTCCTTTATCCCTTTCCTCACGGCGGGGTTCGGGTGTCCACCGAGATATGTGAGACAGTTACCGTTGCTTTCGTTCCCTGATAAACATTTCTTGCGCTTCGCCTCCATCAAAACGCGGCCGCCGCGGTCGGGTTCGAATCCGGGTCCTCCGGCTCATACATGTATGCGGATCAAGTCCGTTATTCGAGAGATGGAGCTGGTTTTGTTTGTTTATACTGTCAGCCCCATTAACAGGCCGTTACAGGAGTGGATTACCGTTTTAAACCAAACACAGCACTGAAAAGATAAAAGAAAATTTGCAACCTATTACTGGGAAACGACGAGACAGCACAACGGTGATGTCGTCCGTAGTGGCGCCATGAAGCTTGCCGGCACAACAGTCTATGTATAGCCCATTCCCACGCTTCCGCTGTCTGTGCTGTGAGCGATGTTGAACTTGGACCTTGCGATGTTTACGTGAGACAATCCAGACAACCCCGCGCGCGCTGGCGCGGCAGACGCATTCTTTCCTCCTCCTCCTCTTGCCTTTTCATCCTCGCGGCGGCGTTTCGCGCCTCGCCAACACTAAAGCCGTAGCGTCATGGAGGGGCTTTAGCCAACACCAGCTGCCTCGCGCGCTGGCCCGCCGCATCTCACTTTACGCACACAGACAATAGAGAGTTTTAGCGTAGCCGGTTAGCCGTACGGCGGGTACTGTAACGCGTTGCCATTGCTACCTTTGCTCCAGACTTGCCAGGGCACATATGCCGTACGGTAGCAATTGCCGTAGCTACCGTGTTTACCGTACCGAAATACGGATGTCCACTGTCTGGATGAGCAAGAGCAAAAGTAAATATTGCTTGTATATGCGTCAAAAATTCATTACTTTTCGCTATGGAACATGTAAGAAGACTCTGACCACCAAAACATTGTATCGTATTCTTCTGCCCCTCAGAGTGTGCTTTTTTTTTTTACTGCCTAGTGACACCACACGTACACATATGATTCGGGTAAGAGCATGTATATAGTCTGCACGCGCGCTCACACACACACACGCACACTCACATACACACACGCGCACACACATCCTACGACGCTATCTTATCAGATAATACAGTCTCTAAACTAGCGGTAAAAGCACTGAGTGACCATCCTTTCCATTCTCAAGTGCTCGTGTACAAACTGTACATGCATATGTTACACCTGGAGCGTTGATCTGCGGAAATTTCATAGAAATCAGATAAGTTGATTTTAACGGCACTTCAGAGCTGCACTCTGAATCTAACAGATTAAAAATTTTTGCTCCTAGGGTTTTAGGAAAGGCGGGACTCGTTGTGAAGGCAAGGTTTGGTTTGGTTTGTGGGGTTCAACGTCCCAAAGCTACTGAGGATATCAGGGACGCCTTAGTGGAGGGCTCCGGAAATTTCGACCACCTGGGCTACTTTAACGTGCACTGGCATCGCACAGTACACGGTCCCCTAGCACTTCGCCTCCATCGAAATGCGACCGCCGTGGCCGGGATCGAACCCGCGTTCATCGGGTCAGCAACCGAGCACCATAACCACTGAGCCGCCGCGGCGGCTCAGTGTAAGATAATAAGACGTGGATGTTATCGTTCCTTGAGCCGTCTTCTGCATTTATGCGGTGTGTGCTGCTTGCTGGAGATAAGTTGAGGAAAATAAAACGCAAATCTGTGTGTAGGTTACTACATGCGTACAAACACTCGCCGCGGTTTGCGTTGCGAAACGCCCGGCTTGTTATCTTCTGCTGCCCATGAGGCCACTTGAACAGCCGGTCACAGCTGTCGTAACCGGTCACGTGACGCGAGCGGTGAATTGAGCACGTGTGTCACAGAAAAGGCGTCCTTCTTTCGCTTGTGACGTCACAGAAACTGTGCTGACGCATACGCAAGTTCTATGCCGGCAACGTCCCAAACTCCTCATCCCCTGTGCCTGGAACACATGCAGAAACTCGAAAGCCGAGTGTAGGGCAGTGCGTGTTAGGTGCTGAAACTTGGAACACCTTGTGATAAAACAGGGCGTTTCATTTTTATTCACAGAAATGAAAGTCAAAGTAATGGTGTAAGCTAAATTGTCATTGAATGTTCACAAGTACGCTCGAATGAGGTATATCCAGCTTGTCAGTCTTATCTGATTTTTTGTATGGTTAATGATTTGCTCTTTCATTTATGCATGACTGTTGAACCCCCCCCCCCCCCCCCCACACACACACACCTCATGCAAGGCCCTTAACAGGACATAAAGCGCTAGTATCAAATCAAATCAAATCTTTATTCAGCATTCTTCCGCGTGTAACAAAGGAATGCTGGGACAAGAGCAAAAAAGCTGCTACAAGCAGCTTGACAAGGCCCTTGCCCCTGTTTGATTGGCAGTGTGAAGGTTTTTCAGTCATGTTAAATGCAAGTTTTTACATATATATATATATATATATATATATATATATATATATATATATATATATATATATATATATATATATATATATATATATATATATATGTGTGTGTGTGTGTGTGTGTTGCATCTCACAGATAAAAGCAATACAAATGTATTCGCGTACAACAGCATCCCACGTGCAGGCCAACATATTTGGATACATATGCAGCAAAAGGGAAAGGATAAAAAAACGAGTTTCTGGTCTAAGTTAGACCATTTACACTCAGGACGTACAGACAAATAAAAGAATCGTACGAATGATGATGATGATTAGAATATGGTATCAAATAAAACGAGACACCCTGTACGCACGATTCCGCATTGCAGCATCAACAAGAGACCAGATGCAACTACGTTAAGCGCATGCCCCTGTACACCGGCGCATGGTGTCGGAATAATCGTGTTGCTCAGTTGACTTCACGCTTCAATGGCCCCTATGAACCTCCGATCCGGTGCCGTTTTCTTCCCGCTTGGAAGGTGCTTGGGTTGTGCACAGGGCCACTCTCACGTGTTTCTCAACCGCCCTCTTCCGCGCGATCACGCGACCTTGGTTACGTAAACCTGTGCATCCCCACCTTGCCCAGTCTGGTGGTGCGAGAACGCTTTCGTATTCTCGTGTGCTGAACGCAGGTGGCGTGGCCCGGTGGCGCCACGTTTCTCGCACCATCCTCTCAAATTTCCCCTCCTCCACCCGTTGGAGCAACAACAACCTGGGTGCCGCAAGGGGTGCGTCATGCTGACTCGCAGTTGCGCGCATCGCGAGGTCATCGACGGTTCGCTGAGACCGCGTTCCGTGCTGCCAGCGACTCCGGTGCATTCTTGTATGGAAGGGGAAGGGGCGGCGAGAGCAAGCTGTACTGTAGCGTTTGGAAGCGGGGAAACGCTGACCCCGCCCCCCGGCTTCCGATCAGGAGTCCCTGACCCGAGCTCGAGAGCCTCGTCCGAAAACAAATGCTGCAGTCCGCTGCGTTTCGATGGAGGCAAAACGCTAAGGCGCCCGTGTGCTCTGCGATGTCAGTGCACGTTAAAGATCCCCAGGTGGTCGAAATTATGCCGGAGCCCTCCACTACGGCACCTATTTCTCTCTTCTTTCACTCCCTCATTTATCCCTTCCCTTACGGCGCGGTTCAGGTGTCCAACGATATATGAGACAGATACTGCGCCATTTCCTTTCCCCCCAAAAAAACCAATTATTATTATTACTAGTCCGTCTAGAGTGAATCGACATGCACCGCGATGTTGACTGGTACTGCTGTACCAGTGGATTATGAACTCAATAGCGTCCGCCCATGTGCAGCGTTGCTGGTGGGGCAGATGTGTAGGTTTGTTTGCTAACTGTACAGCTCCGTTCTTTTTGTTACTTTACTGAAGTTGCTCTCAGGAGGCTGCTGTTGAGTAGTTACAGCATTTATTAAAACTCACTCCGCCTTGGAATGAATGAATGAATGAATGAATGAATGAATGAATGAATGAATGAATGAATGAATGTATGAAAAACTTATCGCTCGATAAAGATCCTGAAGTGCTTGGTGGGAAGAGCCCCTAGTCCATTGTCCCTGCGGCTGCCGCGGTCATATAGGCCCGGTTGATCAGTCTACGCTGATCTTCAAGGTGATCGCTAGCTACAGTGCTGCCTCCTACTGCTCCGTTGTGGCGTTTGATGTGTAAGAGACTGCCGTTGTATGCCGGCAGTCTCATGTTATAAAGGTTTGGTCGATCCCAGCTCCAAGGGTAGGCTATCCGGTACTGGGCCTTATTGTGCCAACTTTTTTCCTGTGTATACGCAGCCCTCTCGCTTGAAACTGTGCACGGACAGTGCGCTGTCTGCACGTGTGCTTTTTGGCGTGATTTTTTTTTTCATTGCTCCAAGAACTTTATTCAGGAAAAGTTAAAACACTGGCCCATCATTCGGTTCTTTCCTCTGCTTAACTTTTCTTTTCTACTTCCAGTTGTTTTCGCGCAAATGGAAGTCAAGACTGAACAGAAAAAAAAATTGGAGGTGGTTTACCTCTGGTTAAACCAGGAGTGACGCGATAGCTACAGCTGCCCGACTGGAACTTGGTCACGTGACCAACCACGTGATCAGCCGCGGCGCCGCCGGCAGCTGCTCCGCCCCACGTGACAGCGTAGCGGCGCTGAATAATTGTTTTTTTGGGGAAAGGAAATGGCGCAGTATCTGTCTCATATATCGTTGGACACCTGAACCGCGCCGTAAAGGAAGGGTAAAGGAGGGAGTGAAAGAAGAAAGGAAGAGAGAGGTGCCGTAGTGGAGGGCTCCGGAATAATTTCGACCACCTGGGGATCTTTAACGTGCACTGACATCGCACAGCACACGGGCGCCTTAGCGTTTTTCCTCCATAAAAACGCAGCCGCCGCGGTCGGGTTCGCTGAAGGGTCGAAATGCTACCGTAATGTAGCTATCGCTACAAAACATGCGGGAACCAGAAAAAAAAAATTACCTTCTCTAGGGGCTGGCTCGTCTGGTCCTAATTTTATGCGCAGAGAGCTGAATGCATAAGTACTTTAAGGAACGGAGGAGACGACACAATTGCAAATGACAGACGGTATTCACATTCTAATACACTGCGCCGTGCCGCATAGGGCATAGTATTGCTTTGGCGCGTAACAACCTGTTCACTAACATTAAACAATTGAATTTGATTTGGGTGGACAGACGGCCAGGCTTCACGGCACTGCTCCTAAGCAGCGTGGTGAAGGACGGTTTGCACGGCTTCCGAGGCAGTCTCTTCACCTGTCTTACGTGCTCTTACGCACGTGCCGTGCTACCGTACGGTCCCCCGGGGGGGTTCAGGGTGACCGGGCAGCGCGCGCGCGCGCGCCCTTAACAGTTCTGAACTCGCCCCGGCAGAGATTATCCAATCAAATCCCCCCCCACATCCTACCCTCCTCTGTGCTGCCTCGCTTGCGCTTGGCGCTGCTGTTTCCACGTGCACAGCGCGGTGTGACGTACTAATTGACTTCCAGGGAGCTCCCCGCAATGCCCGAGGCGGCCGGGGGTTTCGCGCCCACTCGGAGAGTGGTACGAGGGTACGGGGCGATTATGCTCTACCAGCTGCCTTGTCTAAAACGGTGCAGCGTTTGCAGGTGCTAACGGCGGATGCAGTGACAGCGCTGGGCCCCTGCACGTCATGTGCATCCGAGCGTATCCCGTAGTTTCCGGTACACAACTGTGCTGGCCACGTAGTGGGTGCGCGACGTTTCGAGCTTTGTTGCATCTACCCCATTATGCGTGTGACGTGGTGATGGTGAAAAGCGTTTATTCGACATATATACAGATAGGTGTTCGGGGGCTTCCCCTTGTGGGAAGCCTCCTTACATGCTAGGTGGGGTTCCTAGTCCGGAACCCCATTGGTAGAAGCCGCCGTCCGGCCCCCTGGACCAAGGCCCGCTGTGCCTGGAGGTCCGAACAGCCGCCTGGCCCGTTACACGTCCGCTCGTCTGCTCACTGACATGGGCAGACGATTGCGCGAGGGCACAGTCGTCTGCTTGTGTTGCTGCAGTCTCTTTAGTGCTCAGGTAAATTCTTGATTAAAGGTTACATTGCAGAAAAAAAAGAAAGGATCGAATTGGACTGGGCGCAGAGTCGTTCGTTTCATTTGTATTCTTGTGCTGTAACCTTTAAACGAACATGCATCAAGTAACATGCCGAAAGGTTCAAGCAAAAACTTTACGTGCAGTTCGATACAGTATGGAAGGGAACAAAGTTTGAGCAATCAATGAATTATTACTCTTTAATCATGCGTGACAACCGCACTTTTCCTTGCTTTCTTTCTGGTTTTCCTCTTGGCTTATAGTCTCCTAAAGTCCTTTGAAACCTTAGTAGAGAAAAAAAAAATGTTTCTTTTTGTGCAGACTGGTTCTTCCTGTTCGTATTTGAGAGTCTCGTAGCTGCTTAGCCAGCTTGACAAAACACGCTTGTGATGCAGTGCTAGACCAGCAGCTGGCAATAGAAAAAGAAGTGCGAGATTTTTCCTCTGCGTCGCCATGTCCCTTAGAAAACAAAAACAGCAACAACAACACCGTGTGTCCTTGTTGCTGTCTCACAATCGCCTGCTGCTGTGGGTGCCTGCTGCCCCTGCGAGCCCAGTGCAGTTTTGTCACGTTCGCTTCGCGCAGTCGTCTGCTTCTCTTGCTGATGTCTGCTACTGGTGTCGCGTGTTTTGTGGAGATCTCCAAGACTTGTCGAGACTGCTTGAACACAACAGCGTCCACCACTGTTCGCTTCGTAGCCTCCGCAGCGCTGCACCGTTCTAGTGGCGCAGGGGAGGTCCCAGCGAGTCGGCCTGTCACCGCGCCGCCTCGCTATCGCGGGCTTGGATCTGCTCCGGCAAGCGCTGTGCCGAACGGTCGCGTTAGGCCTCACTGTTATACTATAACAAGTTTGTTGGCGCAATGACACACGACTGGGGCTGTAATCGTTTTCGGGAACTTCCTGAGTGGGCTTGGCTCTCTGCTCCTGCTGGGTAGAGGACCTGGCTGGTAATCGCATTACTTTCAGTTATTGCCACCTGTCCGGCCGACCTGTTCGGTTTGTCCTGTCAGGAGTCAGTAGATCGCGGCGGTTCATCGAACCCGTTCTATGTATCGGTCGCCGCCGCCCCCGACGAGAGTTGCATTTTATCGCTTGGCTATTTTTCTTGTATACTTCAACCATTGCCTTGCCTCTTCGCCCGTTACTTTTCTTTCTCTAGTCCCGTATCGTCACGTATGGTAATGGGCTGTACGGTACGGTACGGTACGGTACAGTATGGTATGGATGGCATGGCATGGCATGGCATGTGGTATGGATGGCATGGCACGGTATGGCTGGTATGGCATGGTAGGGTGTGGTATGATGTGGGGTTTTCTAACGGACACTGCCGTCGCAGCTTATCCGCCCATTTTCGCAGCATTCACAACCGTCGAAATGCGGCCGCCGTGACCGGGACTCGATCCTGGGACTTTGGGATCAGCATCCGAACCCTCTGAGGCACCGTGAAAGCTTGTCGCCTGCCTTTTCCCTGGTGCCGTTAACTTAGCGTAGGATGCAATGCAGTCTCTTATATTCAGTTCCAGAGGGCAGGACTGCGCCTGCGTGGAACGACTCTGAACAGGATTTGCCCCCTAAGACTACTATACAACCAGGCTAAATTTCATTACAGTAGTTACCCTTGGAGGTACCCAAGAGAAGTCATCTGAAGTATATAGCCTGCCAGGTAGGTTGCCACACTAACCTATCCAGTAGTCTTTTCTCCTCCTCCTGCAAGATACGAGGAAAGTTTTAGCTCGAGCGACCGCTGGCGCGCGTGCCGCCCTTACAAAATTTTTTTCGACAGTCTATAGAAGTGTATGGACAGTCTATAGACTATGGACAAATCCTAGAGAACAGTCTATAGGCGATACGAATGCTATAGACAGCCTATAGGCAATCTATATATTTATGGCCATACACTTTTAGTAGACTATTGTCTATAGACAGTCTGTAGACTACGAATAGACTAAAAGAAATACCTATAAGAAGGCAATAGAGTGTATAAGAAATCTATAGACCGCTTTATAAAGGCGGAGCCCGCAACCGCCCAGACAGCGGCCGTCTTCCTTCCAACGACTCTCTAGATGGAAGGTTAACCAATACGGTTCATGTGCTTCGACACAGCTGGTGTTTCATATAGGTCCCCGTCGGAGCTACCCCGCTACTATAGCATCTGAACGGCCGCGCATACGAAATAACGATTGTTTTGTTAAATTATATTACTCCGGGTTTGCTTAAAATTTTGTTCGCAGATGTGAACTCTCACTGCAATTAATACTGTGACCATCGCTGCCTTGTATGCTCTCTCAGACACTCTTCAGGCCGTCATACAACAGCTTCTTCGCGTTGGGATCTGAAACCTTGAGTTGAATGTGAATGATTTGAACTGGAGTTTAGGAAAAATTGTTTTGAGGAAATGAAATGCGCGGCTACTCCGACTTAGCGGCCGCGCATACGGTGACAGCAGACGAGAGGATGAAAAAAAAAATATGACTTGTGTGTATTGAAATCCTTAATTTTTGCATTAAGCATCTGAGTTGTCCCAATAATACCGCAGCGGTGGCCAAGTGGTTGAGCATCCGCTTCGCATGCTGGAGGTGCAGGGTTCGGTACCCACCGGTGATACAATGGGTACAAGCTTTCCCCTGGTCTGGTCCTCGGCTTATTTAGGGTTAAATGCTTGGGAAATGGGTCTTTGACCCCACCTTGAGAAGTCGAAAATACCTTGTTCCATGGCGCTCTTTGGCTGTAGATGCCTTTGCGCCATAAAAATCCATATCATCATCATCCGATTATTACCTCTATCTCTGAAATATCTCAGCGCTACATCGTTATCGATATCAGCGGCATGGATGTCGTGGTGAACGCATGGGGTGCATATGCTTTGGATTCTGGGCTATGTTGAACGATATATGCACATTACTGTGAGCGCAAACGCAATGTTATGCAGGGCTGCTGTTAAACAAACGCAAATTGTTTGTTCGGAGACGTGCGCAAGAATCTTTTCAATTTTTTTGTTTCAAACCAGACAGATTATAATTAGTTTATCTCTAAATAAGCGGGAGCTGAACGCCTACATGGCGAAGGGCGTTGGATTCATCACAATCATCATCAACATCATCATCAGCCTGACTACGCCCACTGCAGGGCAAAGGCCTCTCCCATGTGTCTCCAATTAACCCTGTCCTGTGCCAGCTGCAGCCACCGTAGCCCCGCAAACTTCTTAATCTCATCCACACACCTATCTTTCTGCTGTAACCCTGCTACACTTGCCTTCTCTTGGAATCCACTCCGTTACCCTTAAGGACCAGCGGTTATGTTGATTTTGCATTACATGCCCTGCCCAAGCCCATTTCTTCCTCTTGATTTCGACTAGGATGTCATCAACCCGGGTTTGTTCCCTCACCCACTCTGCCCGCTTCATGTCTCTTCCTGGTGCCATTAACTTGCCATATGATGCAATGCAGCCTTCTGTATTCGGTTGCATAGAGAGAACGGGACTGTGCCTTTGTCGAATTAGGTTAGTGAGAAGTCAGCGCAGCGTCCTCTTTCATCTCTCTGCCCGCCTCGGTGGCTGAGTGGTTATGGCGCTCGGCTGCTGGCCCGAAAGGCGCGGGTTCGATCCCGGCCGCGGCGGTTGAATTTCGATGGAGGCGAAATTCTAGAGGCCCGTGTGCTGTGCGATGTCAGTGCACGTTAAAGAACCCCAGGTGGTCGAAATTTCCGGAGCCCTTCACTACGGCGTGTCTCTCAGCCTGAGTCGCTTTGGGACGTTAAACTCCCATAAACCAAACCATCTTTCATATCTTTTTCGCAGCGTCTTTATGCGTTCCGCTTATCAATCTGACCAAGCTCATCGGACATCATAGTAGCAGCGGCATCTATTCTGTGACGTCAGTAACGGATTCCACTGGCTAGCAATGCGCGCAAGCGTCGATTGCCTGCAGGGAGAAGTGCGGGGCGATAACTTTTTTTTCTTTTTGCCTGAGTACGTAATCAGGGTGTCAGGATACTTGAGCAGTCGGCTCAGGCAGCACCCTTGCTTATTCAAGATCGCTTGAATCAAATGCCGCAGGTCCTACCTTCTATGGGTTTTACTTGCTCCACTGTTCTGGAGCAAGCTCTAGCAGGGAGAGCAGGTGCTGGCAGAAGTGGAGCAGGTTCTACCTGCTACACTCCTCTCAGGAGCACCTGCGAAGGATGGGGCCGCTGAGCGCGCCTGTAGATCCAGAAAATGAGAAAAAAAAACAAAATCGTGGCTACTTCTTTGCTGTTATTAATGGCTATACTGGCCTTCAGTGCACAGATGCGAATGTAAGTAAACAGAACACGCTATTCTGTACTAAGCGCAGACATGCCTTCCCTAACAGAAGTGAAGAAACAAAGTGAGTTCAGGAGAAATTACATCAGCGATCACTGCGAACAGGGACATGCCATACTTCGGAATTTCATCTTGGGCAACGTGTAAATAGTGTTTGAATGCAATAACGTGCTCCATTTGCTTCTGTACGCACCCCTGTAACTGAAGGTGGGGTGATACTTCGAAAATAGCTTTCAAAAATTGACTGTGGAGTAGCTTTAATAAAAGCAGTGGCTATGAAATTTTCTAGCAATCCTCTAAACGAGTGCAGTTTGCATTAAAGCTCAGAGTTAGGTTAAAATTCTATCTAGTATATTTTTATTTGTTCGACTAATGTGCATTTTACTTCAATCTTACTAGATGCAGAGGCCTGAAATTTTTTATGAGAGTTAAAACGGTTATTCTGCACAACTCATACTAAAGGTATGCACTATGAGAAAAAAATGTACTTCTAGAGTTTTTTTTTTCTCGGTGCAATAAACTTGTCGCCCATGAATGGCATTTTAGTCGTAAAAATTAAAATTGACTTAGGCAGGTTAGGCTACTGATTCTAGTTCTAGTCATGTAAAAGGCATTTATTCAAATGTGTGTATTTCTTTCCTTTCGAAGTTCCTGAGGAAAAGTTATATAAACCAGTCTCGTCTTGCGTTTCTCCTCCATTGAAAATCACTTCTCGTGGTAGTGATTACATTTTCCGACAGCCCCATTTTAAAGTTGTTCATGTTTGTCGTGACGTCACTGGCAAAGGTCTAGTTCTCTCGGATATCGGCGTTGAAATTGCCACCGAGTAGCATGGGCGAGGAACTGTCAACGCAGTCTCATATACTGTTTCTGATGATGTGACGAATTCCAGGAACCAATCAGAGGCGTCAAGATTTCACTCGAATGGTGGCGTTGATTCGAAAACCAATGAGAAGCGTCGGAGAGACATTCTGAGAACCAATAGAAGCGTTCTTTGAGTCATGAGAGCGGTACGTGGACCCGTGATATGTGAGTGCTCGCGTGATGTGTTACGTCTACCTCGCTTGTTTGAGCGACTAACAGCTGGGCTGTAACGAGGAAGATAGAAAGGCCAGCAGCGGCGGTCTTTGTAGTCGGCAGGTGTGAGTTCTGTTTATATTTCAACTCCATGCGCGGCTGTGGAAAGGGAGATTTCCGAATTTTGCGAAAATTGTGTTCTAGCTATGCAGTATATGTCCTAATTTGAACCACCTCAGTACACGTACCTCTGTCGAGGACGTTTACTCTCAACCTGACAGGTGTACATTTGTGTCGAGCGATATAATCTCTTTGTGTGAGGAGCCCTGCCTAAACAAGAGATTGTGATGATTTTTTATTCAGAAACGATTAGAGCAATTGCAATTGGCCACATTACTCAGTGAAGTCGCGCGGCAGTATTCCTTTCATGACGATAAAATTAATGCGATGCCAAGCAAACGGGGTAAGTCCGACAGCAGCTTTATCTTGCATTAGTCCTATGTGGCTGGCCGGACTGATTTGGTAGAATGCTTTTCGGGCCTCGCTATTGTATAGAAGAAGATGACAAAGACAAAGCAGATGGCTCATGACAAAGAAGAAGATGGCCCTGCGCCTCAGCCGTATTGCTATCGCCACGAATGTCTGTGCCTGACCAGCTGCCCTCCTGCACCCGCCCTTCCGGTGCGGGGTGCCAGCCCTGGAATTGCGCAACCGTACTCTCCCACCACCTGCGATGCCTAACGACGTTCGACATCAAGCCGTGCAAGTGGGCCCAACTGTTACCTGTGCCGGCTCCCTTCGCCAACGGTACCCGGCCATCTTCAGCGGGACCGATGAGCAGGATGTCGAAGACTGGCTCACGTATTACGAGCGGGTGAGCCTTTACAACAAATGGGACGATGCGACAAAACTAAATAGCGTAATGTTGTGTCTCACTCGCGTGGCTAACCTGTGGTATCGGAACCTACGAGGTGGGCATCCGGACTTGGTCTGCTTTCAAGGCAACCTTCTCCGAAGTGTTCGGTCGTCCTGCTGTCCGGAAACTCCGCGCCGAACAGCGCTTGCGCGAAGGGGCTCAGCAGGTCGGCGAAAGATTCACCAGTTTTTAGAGACACACGTGGCGATAGCAGTGCGGCTGAAGCGCAGGGCCATCTTCTTTGTCATGAGTCGTCTGCTTTGTCTTTGTCGTCTTCTTCTTTGCACTATTTACAAACATGAAGGCTTGGAAAGCAACCACGGAGAACAGAAAATTGGGAAGGACGCTGTCTCGAACAGCGATTACTCGAAATACGCAGTGCATGCTCGCTTCTGTGTTAGGCTTATGGCTGTGCATTTTGAACAAACATGGATTCAGGGCCCGTCCCTGCTTTCCGTTTGTTCACGGTTATCTTCGTTTCGCGCTTCTTTACTTGACAGTTTATTGGCATTAGTATTTATATATTGGGTTTGATGCCCTAAATGTGACATGGGTTATGGCTGTGGGACGCCGTATAGTGGAGGGCTTCGAATTATTTTCCACCACCTGGGGTTCTTTAACGTGCACTGGCCCCTCGCGTTTCGCCTTCATCGGTTGACAAGTTGGCAACTCAACTGGCTAGGTGCGACCGCAGCTCGTATAAGGAACGTTTAACGAGGAAAACGCTCTAGGGTCATTACGCAACCAAGCGTTCATTCCTGCCCCAACTTATTTCATCCCCTTCTGTCGCTCGTGACAGAGCAGGGTGTTCCTCCTCTCACCCTGATATTTCACGCAGATGATGGATGAGACACCGTTACTGATTTTTCGCGTGTCCCTGGCTTTTCCGCGGGGCATATTTCATCCTCTCTCGAGATAGAGACATCACTCGAGAGCACGCAGAGACAGAGGCGCATATGGGCCTACCTTATCGGCCTCCTTATCCCGAGTGTGACATCCACTCGAGCAGCTCGGCCAGCTCGAGTTCGCCACTCCGGGTGCGTACTACTCGAGCACGAGCCGGCCGGTTGCTCCAGACACCGCGCAGGAATACTCTGTTTCGCGTCCAGAAATTGCGAGAACCTCGAGGTGTGAAATAGCCCAACCCGAAGCCATTGTTTCATTACCTGAAGTGCAGTGGATGGTGAATACATTTGAACATCGTTATAACGAAGTCGA
Organism: Amblyomma americanum; assembly: GCA_030143305.2. Classification (NCBI taxonomy): domain Eukaryota; kingdom Metazoa; phylum Arthropoda; class Arachnida; order Ixodida; family Ixodidae; genus Amblyomma; species Amblyomma americanum. The sequence continues at coordinate 281,868 of JARKHS020032936.1, forward strand.
GGGGGCCCGGTGATTACTTCGCTATAGCCCGTGTTGACCGAGCTTCCAAGAGGAATCGTTCGTCCTTCGTTATATCCATTGTTGCGTCTTAAACCGTTTCGTTATAAGGAGGTTAGACTTTATACTACAATGGTAACGGCGTGTAGCGTCAGCTAGTGCAGGGGTCTCTTCCCAGATCTGAACTTTTTCTCTCTAATACCCAGAAGCCGATCTGAAGCCCCACGATTTTTCGGAACTGTATGCAACTTCATACATTAATTGCCTGCGCGAAGCAAGCACTTATGTGCCTCTACAGCAGCGGCCATTTTAATATGGGGCATACTTCGTCGGTCATACTCTGTCCCATACCTTTCGTAGCGAAGATTTTACAGCTACGCCTTACGCAGCAAAAGCCTTTGGTGCGTTTGCGTACAACGGGTCAAAGCGTTCGCCTATTCTGTGCGGAGCCGTGCAAGGAATTAAATTTCACACACCGAGGAGTGATCCGTATCGTTTTGGCCGAACCTGTACACTATGCGTCACGCTTAAAGGGAACACGACACCGCCGACAACTGGCGAGAATCGGCGGCAGAAGCGCGCATGCGCATTAAGTACGGCCGGCTGCTCTTTCCGCAGATGCGCCTAGTTAGTTGCCTGGGGCCGACAGTTCTCGCTGGGTCTCGGCGGCCACGCGTTGCCGCCTTTTTAATGCGAAAGCATTACAGGTGACATTATGAGAACAGCCGGCGTCGTGTGTTAGTGTATGCACTCACAGATGGTGCAGAAAATCCCAGCGATGGGAAGAAGAATGGGGTGATGTTATCAGGCGTTCGTAAGACGCTTATAGCAAGCCGCGAGCACCGCCATTTCAGATAATCATGTACATGTTCGGTCATCTATATATACCCCCCACTGGGAGACCTCAATGTGGCGCCAGTTTTCCAGACTACATTCGTACCAAAATTCTGATACAACCGTTGGTCGTAGCACACCCAGTAATTCTGGACAAAAGCATTTTTGAGCGGGAAACCTTTTATGAACTCAATTTTTTTCATATAAAACAAGATTTAACTATAAAAATCAATACATCCGCAGATCACCCGACGGCAGTCTTGAATTTTTTTTCTGTTAACGTTTTTGCTATCATCAAAATCGTTTCCCATTGTCTTTCTATGGGAGACCTAAATTTTCGGTGCGATTGATGGAAACTCTTTAAAAGAAAGATTTTGCCACGTATCGCAAGAATGAACTATTGTTTTCATTATTTTCGTGAAAGTATCTTGTCATTCTGCAATTTCGAACATTGTTGTCCGAAATTGCTGTACATGTAGCTCACATGTGCTGTACTAAGGCGGCGAAAATTTTAGATCTCACCGTCCGTGACGTCATCTCCGAGCTTCTCCGATGTTGTAACAAGAGCTGTTGTCCGCCTAGTTGGTGATCGTCTACGGAGGCTACGTTATATTGCGCTAAAAGCACAACACAAAAGAACACATTGCACAGGAAGAACGCTCGTCCTGTGCTATGTGCTCTTCTCTTTTGCGCAATATAACATGGCTTCTCCAATGTTGTGATGAGGGGAAGTCGAATTCAATCTGCGATTGACACGATTTTAAATGCTAGCGCAAAAGAACTTGCCGTTCTTACCTACAGGCCGCTCGTATATCCTTCGATCTCGCGGAAGCCTCAAGAAGAAAATAAATCTTTTCAGCTCTCCTTTCACATTTATGTGTTCTATGTGCAGCACAGCTAACATATCAGTGTTGCATTTTACTATTAATTTATTCCTTTCTCCTTTAGTTTTTGCCAGATTTTTTCGTTGTTATAACGTCACAGAAATTCGCCACCTTAATAATGGAAGTGCATTACATTTTTCTTAAAATATCGAGCTGTTCTTTCATACCTACAATGTAGGCATCACCAGTGAAGAAATACTGGAAATTTGTAACATTTATCCCCCGCTGTCGTTTCTTGTGCATTAGTTTACTACATACTTGGTTTAAGGCATACTTAGTTTATGTGCATACTTGTTTAAGGTATGCGCTCAGTAACGTGCACAAATGCCCCACGCCGAGATAACAAACTCACATAGCCGCCTTGATGCAACTTGAAGCGGAGAAAATTGGCCGAATACGTATTTAAAACAAAAAGGACGCAGGAATGGACCGAGAATAATCTGTGAGGGATTTGCGACCGCCCTGCTTTGTGGTGTCTTTCTTTTTAGAGCGGAAGCTCTACTTCGCGACTAAAGCTGCAAAAGCAGATTCATCGCTGAAGCCCTTACCTTTAATAAATAAATGTTTCCGCGACTGGTATTCGGACCCGCGGCGGCGCGATCAGCTTCGTTGGCCACTGCAAGAGGACAATAAGCTATCGCCGCAGACGATCGCGTCCCGTGTTGTTGTTGTTGTTGCCTGAAAAGATTATGGCACATACCCACGGTGGGGGATTGGCCAGGGTTTGGTGCACGTGTTAAGCTGCAACACACTCTCGCGCTGTGCATTGCCCGTCGTCGTCTTCAACTTCCATCTGCGGTGCGAACAAACAGATCAGATCAGCTTAACCTCGGTCAGAGCTTAACCTCAGTCAAATAAGGACGCCAGACGTGCCGATGACCGAGCAAAGCAAAACCATGAGCCGATTATGCCTAACACATGTTTTCGCACGTCTACTACAGTCGGATACAACTTAAGTCTGTAGTGAAGCTCCGTCCACATTCAGGACCACCGCAAAGGATTCTTCCGCGACAACAAAGTAGTCCGTAGTTAAACCTTTAGCTGTTACCTAAACAAGAATCTAACCACAGGAGAAAAAAAACAGCAAGCTCTAGAAATTTGATATCTGGCTCGTTTAATAAAGCCAAACATTTAAAAGCCGGTTTCGTTTACTGTTGTGATTGGCTAGCGGAGTAATACAAGACGCCGCGGACCGTGGCCCAGTGTTAGTAACTGCTGTTCTTTTTTTAAACTGCCTGCTTTATCGTCGCCCTGATTTCGCGGCGTTCTAACGGGATGCATCTGTTTTTTACCGTCTTCTTCCTTGTCCTATCGTTGCTTCGATATCCTACATAGACGTCAAACCATCCGGGCCAACTTGGCGCCCATCCGAAGGGCGGCAACAAGGCTTTGGTGGCGTCTGTACAGGGAAAAAGAGATGCTGATCTGTCGCTTCCCCTTGCAAGACGCGGCGTGACGACCGTGCAGGGATATCGGCAGAGGCGGACTTCCGTCGTACGAGGACTCTGCATGGCCGTTGAGGAAGCCGTCTGGAGGATCTAAACGCCGGATGCGCCCCCCTGATGCAAATTATAGCGTCGGTCGCTCAGATGGCAATTCTGCGCCTCATGCATTGAGCAGGAACTCTCGCTTCGAGAAGCGTTCGTTAAAGGGGTGTTGTGTTCGAAATATGTGTGTCAGTAGCTTTTTTTTTGTTAAGGATGGCTGGTTTTACAGCACACCATACTGTTTCTTCTTTTACAAATAAGCAGGACACATCGCTATTTGGGTGGGCCAGCTCGAACACTTGTGCACGGAAGTAGAGAGACAGGCACAACACTTCACTGTTCGGGTGGGCCTGCTTTGACATTGGACACGCACATAGATAAGCAGAACAGACTGCTGTTTGGGTGAGCCAGCTTAAACACTGTGACGCGGACCTAGAGAGATAAGCAGTACTCATAGCTTTTTGAGTGGGCCAGCTTGAATACTGGCACACGGACGTAGAGCGTGTTATAAATTGTGAGACTCGAATCGTGTGACGGTGATTATTGAGGAAACAGTTACGACGTGGAGAAGCATTCTCTAAGAGACAAACTAGGAAAACTGTATTAACTTTACGGTACGGACACACAAAGAGTGGCTTCTTTGACGGCAAAGAGAGACGTTTGGGTTTCGAGATGTCTGACAGTCGTTTTCGACAGGCACCTGGACTATGTAGTTGCAGATGAAAGGAACCTTAATGCCTTCTATACTGTATTCCTTGCCAATATACTGGCTGCAGAGACGCACCTCTACAAGACGTCGTCTTTCTGTTGCTGATGTGGCTGCCCCGAATGTACTCAGTTGGAGAGAGGTCTTTCCACTTTCTTTGAGGCCTAGAAGTTTAGAGATGTCCTCACGGATTACTGCCCCCATACATTTTGGCGTAGTCCGACATAAGAAAATCTGGGTCTGCCAGGGATTCTGTTTTGTCTCTGCATCTGTGACGGCAAAGCGCACTCCTGGCCGCGGCTCGACATTGACCAGTTTGTTGATGAGGGCAATTTCTTCACGATCAGTGCACTTCGATAGGTCAAGCATGGCTGCCCGCAGGTTGGCAGCAGCCACCACATACTCCATGTGGAACGTCTCCTTAGGATCAAACTCAACGGGACTGGGACAGCGCTTGGGTCCAGACCAGAAAAGAGCACCAGAGCTTGTCGTCTGGTACTCTGGAAAGTTACGGGACCAGCAGGACACATCGCTGTTTGAGTTGGCCAGCTTGAACATTGGACGCGGATGTAGAGCGAGACAAACAGGACAGATAGCTGTTTAGGTGCATGGGCCAGGTTTAACAGTGGGACATGGACGTAGAGAAATAATCAGGACATATCGCTTTTTGGGTGGGCCAGCTTCAACATGGGAACACGCACCTAGAGCGAGACGAATAGGACGCATTGCTGTTTGTGTGGGCCGGCTTGAACACTGGAACGCGACATAGAGCGAAAAGCAGGACGCGTCTTTAGTTGGCTGAGCCATATTGAACCGTGAACAGGTGTGTAGAGAGAAAAACAGGACACGTCGCTATTTGAGTGGGCAGCTTGAACATTGCGATGCGGAGGCAGAGACAGGACACTTCTCTGTACTGCCAGTACCAACTAGCCCCGCAAACAAGCCATTCTTGAGTATTGTCTTGTTTGTCTTCTTCGACGTCCGGATAACAATGTTCAAGCCGGCCCACACAAAGGCATCGCACCAGCTGTCCGGCAAATGTGATTATGCAGTTATTCACGTACCCGCCGCGGTGGCTCAGTGGTTAGGGCGCTCGGCTACTGATCCGGAGTTCCCGGGTTCGAACCCGACCGCGGCTGCTGCGTTTTTATGGAGGCAAAACGCTAAGGCGCCCGTGTGCTGTGCGATGTCAGTGCACGTTAAAGATCCCCAAGTGGTCGAAATTATCCCGGAGCCCTCCACTACGGCACCTCTCTTCCTTCCTTCTTTCACTCCCTCCTTAATCCCTTCCCTTACGGCGCGGTTCAGGTGTCCAACGATATTATTATTATTATTATTATTATTATTATTATTATTATTATTATTATTATTATTATTATTATTCACGTAACGTCATGGGCGCCATTTTGTCCAACAGCGCATAGCTTCAGCAGTGCAAACCGGAGGAGGCGATGATACGCCTGCAGCTTTCGACGTGATTCGTGCGGTGGAACTGTGACCTCGATGCATTCTCACTGTACCATGAACTTACCAATTAGCCCAGACCTTAATACTACTGCGCAACAACGCTTTGTTAAATTCGCCCTGGCTCTATATGGGCAGCCATATAGCGCCCTTTGCTGCCGTCGGGCCGAACGTTGTGTTGTCGCTGGGGGACATCGTCAAGTGACGTGTTTTGAACGCGGCTGTTCTGCCTAGCCCCCTGGCCCTTCGTTATCGTCGGACCTTGGCCGTCTGGCGTGGTTCCTTTTTCGCGCAGCACACGGCTGCTAAGTATAGCTGGCGTTTCAGCGTCGCCCGATTGGGCGGACGGTGATCGTGCCGCGCAATAACCCACGCGCTGTATTCAACGCGTGTGTGTAGGTATATTTTATAATGAGGAGTGAGGGGGGAAGGTGTGGTAACACGCCCTATTTCGGCATTGTAAGGCGAGTCGCCAGCAGTGCGAATCGAGGAATTTACCGCTGTCGAATCCAACGCAATTCCTCGATGCAGTCTCCTCGTGTGCTATGCGATGTCAGTGCACGTTAAAGATCCCCAGGTGGTCGAAATTATTCCGGAGCCCTCCACTACGGCACCTCTTCTTCCTTTCTTCTTTCACTCCCTCCTTTATTCCTTCCCTTACGGCGTGGTTCAGGTGTCCAATGATATATGAGACAGATACTGCGCCATTTCCTTTCCCCAAAAACCAATTATTATTATTAATATTATTATTATTATTATTATTATTATTATTATTATTATTATTATTATTATTATTATTATTATTATTATTATTATTATTATTATGCAGTCTCCATAAATTTAGCCGCTAAAGAACATGTCGTTTTCTGCAGAACTACAACTTGAATGAAATTCGTATAAGGGAAGGCAGCTTGCGTATACGGCGTGGTCTGGAAGTCTAGGGTCATCACCAAACCTCGGTTCGGAAAATGCATCCTCAAAGATGGCATGTTATAGATACGGCATCGTGCAGATCGCGGCATTAGTGGCGTGCTGCAAAGGAGAGTCGTGTTTCTAATAATAATAATAATAATAATAATAATTGGTTTTGGGGGGAAAGGAAATGGCGCAGTATCTGTCTCATATATCGTTGGACACCTGAACCGCGCCGTAAGGGAAGAGGTAAAGGAGGGAGTGAAAGAAGAAAGAGGTGCCGTAGTGGAGGGCTCCGGAATAATTTTGACCACCTGGGGATCTTAGCGTTTTTCCTCCATAAAAACGCAGCCGCCGCGGTCGGGTTCGAACCCGGGAACTCCGGATCAGTAGTCGAGCACCCTAACCACTGAGCCACCGCGGCGGGTTGTGTTTCTAGGCAGTATAGACATTTTCACGACCTTCGGGAAAACCGGTTTCCTGGCCGCTGTGCGTTCCTCGAACAGACGGGCTTGGCGTGCCGTCTGTTCTCCGCCAGGCAGTTACACGCAGTGACCGAACGCTCCGCGAGTTGCACCGTGGACGATTAACAACTGGACGCACCACTCCAGTTGTAGTCAACATATTGCTGTGCGCGTGTGTTTTTGTTGCTCCATCGTGAACTAATCACGCGCACAACCTGGACACATTTCTTATTGTGTAAATAGTTTGTGTATATTACCTCTCCCCTTATCGTCTCTTCCTGTCTCCTCACCTCTTTCATTTCATTTCTCAATTCTACCTGCTATTCCGCTGCCCCAGCTCAGGCGCTTCAGTATCGATGGCAGATGCCAGGGATAGCAAAAATCTTTTCCTTCCTTTTTATTATTATTTTAATAAAAAACCACTTACTACTGGACTGTGGGGAGAAGGTGGGAGAGTTCAGTCCTCAACTTTCCTCTACAACAAGCACAGCCCAGTGACCAATATGACGCTTCCCATCGACCTATTTTTGAAAAGGTCTATAACCCGACTGCGGCGGCTGCGTTTTTATGGAGGAAAAACGCTAAGGCGCCCGTGTGCTGTGCGATGTCAGTGCACGTTAAAGATCCCCAGGTGGTCGAAATTACTCCGGAGCCCTCCACTACGGCACCTAATTCTTCCTTTCTTCTTTCACTCCCTCCTTTATCGCTTCCTTTACGGCGCGGCTCAGGTGTCCAACGATATATGAGACAGATACTGCGCCATTTCCTTTCCCCAAAAAACCAATTATTATACATACATACATACAAGTTTTATTCTCCACAAAGAAGTGGAAGGAGGCGGAGGGAAAAGCCGTACATTTGTGGCTTGAAAAATCCTCCGCCCCCTTACAGGTGCATACAGCAGCAGAGCGGGACAATAGACAGTCACATTTTTTTTTTGTTGCAAAGAGGAAAAAAAAATAAACAAAAATGAATAAATGAATAATGAATAATGTTCAATGCACAGGGCAGGGCGGCTTCCCAAGCTGAATAATAATAATAATAATTGGTTTTTGGGGGAAAGGAAATGGCGCAGTATCTGTCTCATATATCTTTGGACACCTGAACCGCGCCTTAAGGGAAGGGATAAAGGAGGGAGTGAAAGAAGAAAGGAAGAAAGGGGCGCCGTAGTGGAGGGCTCCGGAATAATTTCGACCACCTGGGGATCTTTAACGTGCACTGACATCGCACAGCACACGGGCGCCTTAGCGTTTTTCCTCCATAAACAAGCTGAAGTGGGGGGACAATTTCCATGTCTGCTTTTGTGCATTTGTTGGCTGCTTACACCTTTCGCGTTCACATTTGCAGATTATCTTCGGCATATGGACTCTGATCAGCAGGCCATAATCACGGACGATGCGCCCTCTGACGGCGACAGTGTCAGCAGCCCTGCGGAGCGAAGCATTACGACGACTCCTCCTACGACTACGAGTAAGTGCACATGCAGACGACGCAGCCTACCTTCTATCGTCTGCTATATTCGAAACCTCTGATCTGCTCGGAATAACTTTGCGCAGGGGAACTTGAAAACCTTGCCAAAACGCAGTGGTTTCTCAGCGGTTATAGCGTCCGGTTGTTCACGAGGACGCCAGACAGAATCCTGGCGGCAGTACACACCGCGGTGGCTCAGTGATTAGAGTGCTCGGCAACTGCGCCACAGTTCCGGGTTCGAACCCGGCCGCGGTTGTCGTGTTTCCATGGAGGCGAAACGAAAAAAGGCGCTCGCGTGCTGTGTGATGTCAGTGCAATTTACAGATATTAGTTGTAATAGTGGTTTATTAAAATAATAATAAAAAGGAAGGATAAGATTTTTCCTAGCCCCGTCATCTGCCATCGATAATACAGCACCTGAGCTGGAGCAGCGGAAATAAAGGATAACAGGCAGAAGGGAGAAATGAAATGAAAGAGGTGAGGGGACACGAAGAGAGGATAGGGGATGTTAAAGATCCCCAGGTGGTCGAAATTATTCTGGAGACCTCCACTCAGCACCTCTTTCTTCCTTTCTTCTCTTAGTCTTTCATTTATCCCTTCCCTTACGGCGCGATTCGGGTGTCCATCGAGATATGCGAGACAATTACTGCGCCATTTCCTCTCCTCAAAAACCAATTTCGCATGCCCCGCCGTGGTGGCTCAGTGGTTAGGGCGCTCGACTACTGATCCGGAGTTCCCGGGTTCGAACCCGACCGCGGCGGCTGCGTTTTTATAGAGGAAAAACGCTAAGGCGCCCGTGTGCTGTGCGATGTCAGTGCACGTTAAAGATCCCCAGGTGGTCGAAATTATTCCGGAGCCCTCCACTACGGCACCTCCTTCTTCCTTTCCTCTTTCACTCCCTCCCTTATCCTTTCCCTTACGGCGCGGGTCAGACGCCCACCGGTACGTGAGCCAGATAATGCACCAGTTCCTGTAATCGAAAAAACAAAGTTCAGTTTTGCATTGTCATTACGGGTGGCTTACAGAATTATCAATTTGGCTGTACGTTTGATCTCCCGCTTCTGTGATGGATTTGGTACGATGTGAAGCTGCTTTGCTCGCACGTTTAAGCGGCATTGCTGTCCTCGGGAAGTCACAACGAAGTGTTTTTTTTTCTTAAATTAAAAGGTGGTTTAAACGAGCCCAGAGCCATCACGTTTAAAAAAAAGGAGCCCCTTGATGTGCCACCCAACAAACACATCACCCAAACATGCGATGGGGCGGGATTGGTGGTGAGCGAACACCTATTCTCGAGCCCCTGCAGTGGACATTTCGATCCGGCTTTCGTGTCATCAACGCTCACACAGTATTGGGATTTGAAGGCGCGGGCTCCTTTTCCAAGCCATTGCACCCTGAGAAGCCGAGCACCAGGCCGGGGAATGGATTGTACCCATTTTGAGGAAACCGGTGGGTAACCGGCCGGCGGTGGGAGTCGAACCCACCACCTCCCGTAGCCGAGGCGGGTGCTCTACCACGAGGCCACGGCTGCGGTGGGAGCTAGGGTCACAGGATTTGTATTTTGTATCTACTGTTAACAACAAGGCAGGGAAGAAGAAATCGACAGGGTGCGTACGCAGACAACATAACAGCAACACTTAGTTGCGTCTCATCGTAGTTCCTTTTTAAATGCAAACAAAAGAACCCAGCTCTACGTGATTTTCATTTTACACCCGCATTGTGATGCTTGCACGACAGATGGCGCTCACTAGTGGCGCATCCTACAGCGCCGCCGTTCCCGGGTGGAGACAACTTAAGCGACGCCGCCATATTGAATCACAACTGGCCTCTCCCATGTACCGCGAAATGCGCGACTGGTAGCCCAGTGTAGCTCCCGCTGCAAAAGGCCGTTCTAGTTAAATCACTTTGAAGCGCGCCGATAGCATGAACGGGGCCGTTACAAACGCTAGCGCCGCTGATCCCGTGTGATTCAATATGGCGGCGCCGCTGAAGTTGTCTCCACCCCGGCGCTGGCATTGAGGCACCCTAGCGCATCATAGAATCCAGTGACTCTAGCGCATTCTATGTTCTCGACTGCGACGATTGGCTGATTGATTGCTGTATTGCTCCAATGGACGCTGACTTTCGAACTCTTCATGGTTGGCCCATGGCTCCGGCGGCTTCTGAGAAAATTGGTTTTGGGAAAACGAATGCAGCTGCGTCGGTGGACCCTTCAGCCGCACCATAGGGGAACGATTGAAGGGAGACTGCAAAGAACGAAACAGGCATCGCAGAGGCAGTGCAGTAAAAATAATAGGAAAGGATAGAAAAACTTTACTGAGCTCAGATCAAGTTTCAGGAGGGCGGGCCGTTATGGGGAAAGGAATAGAGCCGGGTTGTTTTTATGCCGACGCGACAGGTGGCGTTGAGTTGAACGCACCGTTAGCGTTTTCTTGTACTCTACCAGGTGGCTCTCGCGTTCGAGGGTTGAACACACGGACGCGGAGTGGAGTTCCGGCCGCGGCGATTGCATTGAGGTAAAGGCGATACGCAAAAAAAAAACGGCAGCCGATCTGCATAGTTGACCAAATGCGAAGTGCGCTAGCACTGCTAAGCCGCTCGTGTGCTGTGCGATGTCAGTGCTCGCTAAAGATTCCCAGTTGGTCAAATTATTCCGGAGTCCTCCGCTACGGCGCCTCTTTCTTCCTTTCTTCTTTCACTTCCTCCTTTGTCCCTTCCCTTACGTGTTCTGACACCCACCGGTAGGTGAACCAGATATTGCACCATTTCCTGTAATCGAAAAAACAAAGTTCAGTTTTGCATTGTATTATCGATTTGGCTGTACTTTCGATCTCCCGCTTCTGTGATGGATTTGGTACGGTGTGAAGCTGCTTTGCTCGCACGTTTAAGCTGCATATCCCTCCTCGGGAAGTGTCACAACGAAGTGTTTTTTTTTTCTTAAATTAAAAGGCGGTTTAAACGAGCCTAGAGCCATCACGTTTAAAAAAAAGGAGCCCCTTGATGTGCCACCCAACAAACACATCACCCAAGCATGCGATGGGGCGGGATTGGTTGTGAGCGAACACCAATCCTCGAGCCCCAGTAGTAGAGTGTACACTCTAACAGTAGTGCACCGACCGCGTGTCGTGTCAACAACGCTCACACTGTGTTGGGATTTGAAGGCGCGGGCTCCTTTTCCAAGCCATGCACCCTGAGAAGCCGAGCACCAGGCCGGGGAATGGCTTGTACCCATTTTGAGGAAACCGGTGGGTAAGAGTCGAACCCACCACCTCCCGAAGCCGAGGCGGGTGCTCTACAACGAGGCCACGGCTGCGGTGGGAGCTAGGGTCACAGGATTCGTATTTTGTATCTACTGTTAACAACAAGGCAGGGAAGAAGAAATCGACAGGGTGTGTAAGCAGAGAACAAAACAGCAACACTTAGTTGCGTGAAATCGTAGTTCCTTTTTAAATGCAAACAAAAGAACCCAGCTCTACGTGATCTTCATTTTACACCCGCATTGTGATGCTTGCACGACAGATGGCGCTCACTAGTGGCGCATCCTAGGGTGCCTCAATTCCAGCGCCGCCGTTCCCGGGTAAAGACAACTTAAGCGAAGCCGCCATTATGAATCGCAACTGGCCTCTCCCATGTACCGCGAAATGCGCGACTGGTAGCCCAGTGTAGCTCTCGCTGCAAAAGGCCGTTCTAGTTAAAGCACTTTGAAGCGCGCCGAGAGCATGAACGGCGCCGTTACAAACGCGCCGCTGATCCCGTGTGATTCAATATGGCGGCGCCGCTGAAGTTGTCTCCACCCCGGCGCTGGCATTGAGGCACCCTTGCGCATCATAGAATCCAGTGACTCTAGCGCATTCTGTTCTCTTCTGCGACGATTGGCTGATTGATTGTTCTATTGCTCCAATGGGCGCTTACTTTCGAACTGTTCATGGTTGGCCCATGGCTCCAGCGGCTTCTGAGAAAATTGGTTTTGGGAAAACGAATGCAGCTGCGTCGGTGGACCCTTCAGTCGCACCATAGGGGAACGATTGAAGGGAGACTGCAAAGAACGAAACAGGCATCGCAGAGGCAGTGCAGTAAAAATAATAGGAAAGGATAGAAAAACTTTACTGAGCTCAGATCAAGTTTCAGGAGGGCGGGTCGTTATGGGGAAAGGAATAGAGCAGGGTTATTTTTATGCCGACGCGACAGGTGGCGTTGAACGCACCGTTAGCGTTTTCTTCTACTCTACCAGGTGGCTCTCGCGTTCGAGGGTTGAACACACGGACGCGGAGTGGACTTCCGGCCGCGGCGATTGCATTGAGGTAGAGGCGATACAGAAAAAAAATAATAAATGGCAGCCGATCTGCATAGTTGACCAAATGCGCAGTGCGCTAGCACTGCTAAGCCGCTCGTGTGCTATGCGATGTCAGTGCTCGCTAAAGATTCCCAGTTGGTCGAAATTATTCCGAGCCCTACTCTACGGCACCTCTTTCTTCCTTTCTTCTTTCACTTCCTCCTTTGTCCCTTCCCTTACGGCGCGTTTCGGATGTCCACCGAGATATGCGGCAATTACCGCCCCATTTCCTCTCCTCAAAACCAATTTCGTATTCCCACATGTTCCCCGCCGTGGTGGCTCAGTGGTTAGGGCGCTCGACTACTGATCCGGAGTTCCCGGGTTCGAACCCGACCGCGGCGGCTGCGTTTTATGGAGGAAAAACGCTAAGGCGCCCGTGTGCTGTGCGATGTCAGTGCACGTTAAAGATCCCCAGGTGGTCGAAATTATTCCGGAGCCCTCCACTACGGCACCTCTCTCTTCCTTTCTTCTTTCAATCCTTCCTTTACCCTTCCCTTACGGCGCGGTTCAGGTGTCCAACGATATATGAGACAGACACTGCGCCATTTCCTTTCCCCCAAAAAACCAATTATTATTATTATTCCCACATGCAAACAGTCTTGCCTATTTGTTATTCACTCGGCGCATGTAAACCTGGCGCCATTCTCATTTAAACCGAAACTATTTCCTCGCCATGCCTTCTGCGTTCGCAAGCTTTCCCAGCAGACACGTGACCCTCGTTGACAATCCGTGGGATCCTGCATTTGTTTTCTCCGCGCGCCGTAGCGCATCGTTTTCGTCTTGCGGTCGTTGTCATCGCTCTTGCCGTGAACATTTTTTTCTTACCTGTCATTTTTCTCTCCCTGTTCGGAAGATGTATCGTTCAGACAAGCTCTTGACGACTTTGTTTACGAAGACCAACCGTTGAACGCTCTTGCTTGCTGTTTGTTTCTTCACACCTGGACAATTTTTTTTTCCTGTGCCTGACCCTCGAGCTGCCTATGCGGGCGGCCTTCATTAGCATTTTCATCTTTCTTACAGAGGTACTTCCCCCTCACCCTCGCTTCTCTTTCCGGCTTGTGCGACTTCGCATTGGTAATCACGCTTCGCTCACATCCTTCGCCGTCGTCTTGAAATTCCAGCCGCCTGTCACTCCTCTCCGCATCCACCTTTCAACCCTCTGCCGTGACGAGCGCTGTCGATCGAGGCTACCCAGAGCTTCTCGCGCTGGAAAAAAAATTATGTTTTCGTGCAGAGGTGTCGCCGAAGTTTGACGGCAACTGAGCGAGCTAAGGACCGATAAGGAACCTCGCGGTTGATGCATAAGCCTGTCACTCGTGGGGCGGGCGGATCCGCAAGCAGACGACACAAACGGAAGCGCAGGAGACACAAAACAACTCTCGACCGGAAGTGAGGAAGTGAACCGTGACGACTTGTTGCTTGCATCCGTCGCTTGAGGCCGCCACAGGCGCTGGGACGCCTACCGCCATCTTGTGTGCGGTAGGCGCAGGCAACGACAATTGGCCGTCACATGATCGGCGTGTTTAGGCACAGCAGGGCAGCTGGTCATTCAATGGTGCCCTGCAACGTCTTTTGAGCGCATCCCCTTTGCGCGCAGGCGTACCTCCTTCGTTGGGTCTATGTCGTCAAAAGCTTATAAATGCTTCTCGGGTGCTCAGTGCTCATCCGTGCAGGGATCAAAGTCGTTGGGAGGAAAGCGCTGTCGTTAGACACACCTCCAAACGCGTTCGGCTAAATACGTAGAAACGAAGATAGCCACACAAGATCGAGTAGTGTACACTGACGCCACACTGTATCCATGGAATCGCAGCCAAAGCATCAAGAAAACAGTTTCGGTTGTAACAACGAAGGAAGGTGACCTCATCAGCGGTGCATCCACGAGAGATGGAACGATAGCTGAGGCAGAGGAGATAGCCGTAGCCCTAGCGGCAGCCGAGGGCTATCGCACCAACAAATCTCTCACAATTTAACTGACTCCCAGGAAGCGTGCAGACGCTACATGGCAGGAAGCATCAATAAGAAAGCACTAAAGATACTCTTGAAAACGAAGCGAACCAATGAAAATATCCAACATAGGATCTACTGGGTACCAGGACACGCCGGAATCAAAGGCAATCTGAAGGCAGACAAGCTAGCTCGCGAGCTCACTACCCGAGCTGGTGTGTCAAATGCCTCGGACGGCCCGGGGATGACGGTGGAGCTCACGTACGCAGCTATCCTCAACCTCATTAAAGGCAGAAGGCGCAAATGCCCCCAGCCACACCCTCAGGTAACACAATACGAGGCGACATGCTGGAGAAGACTCCAAAAAGGGCCTTCGACAACCTTCATGTCCTACATAAAATGTATCCAGAGCAGTATAGGGATACATGTCCGTGGTACGGGGCAACCCCCGCGTTATATCATATCACATGGGAATGTAAACACAATGTAGCGTTCCAAAATAATAAAGACCCAAATGCGGAGGAGTTGGAGGACCGGCTAACCAGCAGCCATCTTAGGGTCCAAAGGGACCTAGTGAGCCACGCATGCCGGATGACCAGGGACAGGGTGCCTTGGACTAGGGGCGCCAACCACGCTCAGCCTGGAAGACATCGGCAGTCTCCGGGCGCGCAACCAAACCTCTCAATTGGAACAATAGAGAGTTTTAGTTTCACGTACGTAGAGGGTTCACGTACGCAAACGTGAGAAGTCTACGTAGTCTGCACGAAGGTGGTTTGAAACCCTTATGGTTACACGTACGCGAAACAAGCCGCGCGTTACGCCTAGCGCCATCTACTAAGAAACACAGACACTGGTTGTAGCCTAAATCATCCAAGACAAGTCTTTAAGCCATGCCATTCAAAGCGAGACGGTTGCTATGACGACGACCAACGCTACTTCGTCAGGCTGACCAGCTGAAAAATCGCCCTTCTGTTTGAAAAACAAAAGCTATTTGTCGCTTGAAACCTTATGCGAGGGTAAGAATGGGCAAATCGAAGGCGAATACAGCAGTTTAGAACACCATATCGCCTCGAGGGATTAGCGACGAAGCTGTTATAGCTGTGAAGCGGCGGGCAGGGCGCCGCCATGTTTGTCAACGCTACGTACGCAAGCAACGCAAAGACCGCAACGTAAAAATCCGAATCTAACGTACGTACGTGAGACTCGCGCTTAACCTTTGCGTTCTGCGCATGCGCACTGGTCACCCGTAAGAGCTCTACGTACGTGAAGCCTCTACGTACGTGAAACTAAAACTCTCTAATAAAGTTTACTCTCTCTCTATCTCGGCGTGGTCCGGCGTTCGCGAAAGGCACGGCTGGGCCGTCTATTTCGGACGCGAGGTGAGGTTTTCGCGTCGACGCCTCGAGCCGCTGTGTGGGACCGTTTCGAAACGCAAAAGGCGCCCCTGTGCCGTGCGATGTCAGTGCATGTTAAAGATTCCCAGCTGGTCGAAATTATTCCGGAGCCCTCCACTACGGCGCCTCTTTCTTCCTTTCTTCTTTCGCTCCCTCCTGTATTCCTTCCCTTATGGCGCGGTTCGGACGCCCACCGGTACGTGAGCCAGATAATGCACCATTTCCTGTAATCTAAAAAACAAAGTTCAGTTTTGCATTGTCATTACGGGTGGCTTTCAGAATTATCGATTTGGCTGTACTTTCGATCTCCCGCTTCTGTGATGGAATTGGTACGGTGTGAAGCTGCTTTGCTCGCACGTTTAAGCTGCATTGCCGTCCTCGGGAATTGTCGCAACGAAGTTTTTTTTCTTAAATTAAAAGGCGGTTTAAACGAGCCTAGAGCCATCACGTTTAAAAAAAGGAGCCCCTTGATGTGCCACCCAACAAACACATCACCCAAGCATGAGATGGGGCGGGATTGGTGGGTGGTGAGCGAACACCAATCCTCGAGCCCCAGTAGTGCACCGACCGCGTCCGTCTCAACAACGCTCACACAGTGTTGGGATTTGAAGGCGCGGGCTCCTTTTCCAAGCCATTTCACCCTGAGAAGCCGAGCACCAGGCCGGGGAATGGCTTGTACCCATTTTGAGGAAACCGGTGGGTAACCGGCCGGCGGTGGGAGTCGAACCCACCACCTCCCGTAGCCGAGGCGGGTGCTCTACCACGAGGCCACGGCTGCGGTGGGAGCTAGGGTCACAGGATTTGTATTTTGTACCTACTGTTAACAACAATGCAGGGAAGAATCGACACATGTGTACGCGGAGAACATAACAGCAACGCTTAGTTGCGTCACATCGTAGTTCCTTTTTAAATGCAAACAAAAGAACCCAGCTCTATACGTGATTTTCATTTTACACCCGCATTGTGATGCTTGCACGACAGATGGCGCTCACTAGTGGCGCATCCTACAGCGCCGCCGTTCCCGGGTGGAGACAACTTAAGCGACGCCGCCATATTGAATCACAACTGTCCTCTACCATGTACCGCGAAATGCGCGACTGGTAGCCCAGTGTAGCTCCCGCTGCAAAAGGCCGTTCTAGTTAAATCACTTTGAAGCGCGCCGAGAACATGAACGGGGCCGTTACAAACGCTAGCGCCGCTGATTCCGCGTGATTCAATATGGCGGCGCCGCTGAAGTTGTCTCCACCCCGGCGCTGGCATTTAGGCACCCTAGCGCATCCTAGAATCCAGTGGCTCTAGCGCATTCTGTTCTCTTCTGCGACGATTGGCTGATTGATTGCTCTATTGCTCCAATGGGCGCTGACTTCCGAACTGTTCATGGTTGGCCCATGGCTCCGGCGGCTTCTGAGAAAATTGTTTTTGGGAAAACGAACGCAGCTGCGTCGGTGGACCCTTCAGTCGCACCATAGGGGAACGATTGAAGGGAGACTGCGAAGAACGAAACAGGCATCGCAGAGGCAGTGCAGTAAAAATAATAGGAAAGGATGGAAAAACTTTACTGAGCTCAGATCAAGTTTCACGAGGGCGGGTCGTTATGGGGAAAGGAATAGAGCAGGGTTATTTTTTTGCCGACGCGACAGGTGGCGTTGAACGCACCTATAGCGTTTTCTTCTACTCTACCAGGTGGCTCTCGCGTTCGAGGGTTGAACACACGGACGCGGAGTGGAGTTCCGGCCGCGGCGATGGCATTGAGGTAAAGGCGATACGCAAAAAAAAAACGGCAGCTGATCTGCATAGTTAACCAAATGCGAAGTGCGCTAGCACTGTTAAGCCGCTCGTGTGCTGTGCGATGTCAGTGCTCGCTAAAGATTCCCAGTTGGTCGAAATTATTCCGGAGCTCTCCGCTACGGCGCCTCTTTCTTCCTTTCTTCTTTCACTTCCTCCTTTGTCCCTTCCCTTACGGCGCGATTCGGGTGCCCATCGAGATATGCGAGACAATTACTGCGCCATTTCTTCTTTTCAAAAACCAATTTCGCATTCCCACACGCAAGCAGTCTAGCGAATTTGTTATTCACTTGGCGCATGTAAACCTGGCGCCATTCGCATTTAAACCGAAACTATTTCCTCGCCATTTCTTCTGCGTTCGCAAGGTTCCCCAGCAGACACGTGACCCTCGTTGACAATCCGTGGGATCCTGCCTTTGTTCTCTCCGCGCATCGTTTTCGTCTTGCGGTCGTTGTCATCGCTCTTGCCGTGAACATTTTTTTCTTACCTGTTATTTTTCTCTCCCGGTTCGGAAGATGTATCGTTCGTACAAGCTCTTGACGACTTTGTTTACGAAGACCGATCGTTGAACGCTCTTGCTTGCTGTTTGTTTCTTCACACCTGTACAATTTTTTTTTCCTGTGCCTGACCCTCGAGCTGCCTATGCGGGCGGCCTTCATTAGCATTTTCATCTTTCTTACAGAGGTACTTCCCCCCCTCACCCTCCCTGCTCTTTCCGGCTTGTGCGACTTCGCATTGGTAATCACGCTTCGCTCACATCCTTCGCCGTCGTCTTGAAATTCCAGCCGCCTGTCACTCCTCTCCGCATCCACCTTTGAACCCTCTGCCGTGACGAGCGCTGTCGATCGAGGCTACCCAGAGCTTCTTGCGGTGGAAAAAAAATGCGTTTTCGTGCAGAGCTGCCGGCGAAGTTTGACGGCAACTGAGCGAGCTGAGGACCGATAACGAACCTCGCGGTTGATGCATAAGCCTGTCACTCGTGGGGCGGGCGGATCCGCAAGCAGACGACACAAACGGAAGCGCAGGAGACACAAAACAACTCTCGACCGGAAGTGAGGAAGTGAACCGTGACGACTTGTTGCTTGCATCCGTCGCTTGAGGCCGCCACAGGCGCTGGGACGCCTACCGCCATCTTGTGTGCGGTAGACGCAGGCAACGACAATTGGCCGTCACATGATCGCCGTGTTTAGGCACAGCAGAGCAG
Source organism: Amblyomma americanum (assembly GCA_030143305.2). Classification (NCBI taxonomy): domain Eukaryota; kingdom Metazoa; phylum Arthropoda; class Arachnida; order Ixodida; family Ixodidae; genus Amblyomma; species Amblyomma americanum. The sequence continues at coordinate 300,743 of JARKHS020032936.1, forward strand.
CTGGTTATTTAAAGGTGCCCCGCAACATCTTTTGAGCGCCTCCCCTTGGCGCGCAGGCGTACCACCTTCGTTCGGTCTATGTCGTCAAAAGCTTAGAAATGCTTCTCGGGTGCTCAGTGCTCATCCGTGTAGGGGTCAAAGTCGTTGGGAGGGACGCGCTGTCGTTAGACACACCTCCAAACGCGTTCGGCGTGGTCCGGCGGTCAAGAAAGCCCCATGCGAAAGGCACGGCTCGGCCGTCTGTTTCGGACGCGAGGTGAGGTTTTCGCGTCGACACCTCGAGCCGCTGTGCGGGACCGTTTCGAAACGCAAAATGCGCCCCTGTGCCGTGCGATGTCAGTGCATGTTAGAGATCCCCAGCTGGTCGAAATTAATCCGGAGCCCTCCATTACGGCACCTCTTTCTTCCTTTCTTCTTTCGCTCCCTCCTGTATATCTTCCCTTGTGGCGCGGTTCGGATGCCCACCGGTACGTGAGCCAGGTAATGCACCATTTCCTGTAATCGAAAAAACAAAGTTCAGTTTTGCATTGTATTATCGATTTGGCTGCACTTTTGATCTCCCGCTGCTATGATGGATTTGGTACGGTGTGAAGCTGCTTTGCTCGCACGTTTAAGCGGCATTGCCGTCCTCGGGAAGTGTCACAACGAAGTGTTTTTTTTTCTTAAATTAAAAGGCGGTTTAAACGAGCCTAGAGCCATCACGTTTTAAAAAAAAGGAGCCCCTTGATGTGCCACCCAACAAACACATCACCAAAGCATGCGATGGGGCGGGATTGGTTGTGAGCGAACACCAGTGTCCTCGAGCCCCAGCAGTGGACATTTCGATCCTGGTTGCGTGTCAACAACGCTCACACTGTGTTGGGATTTGAAGGCGCGGGCTCCTTTTCCAAGCCATGCACCCTGAGAAGCCGAGCACCAGGCCGGGGAATGGCTTGTACCCATTTTGAGGAAACCGGTGGGTAACCGGCCGGCGGTGGGAGTCGAACCCACCACCTCCCGAAGCCGAGGCGGGTGCTCTACCACGAGGCCACGGCTGCGGTGGGAGCTAGGGTCGCAGGATTTGTATTTTGTATCTACTGTTAACAACAAGGCAGGGAAGAAGAAATCGACAGGGTGCGTACGCAGACAACATAACAGCAACACTTAGTTGCGTCTCATCGTAGTTCCTTTTTAAATGCAAACAAAAGAACCCAGCCCTACGTGATTTTCATTTTACACCCGCATTGTGATGCTTGCACGACAGATGGCGCTCACTAGTGGCGCATCCTACAGCGCCGCCGTTTCGGGGTGGAGACAACTTAAGCGACGCCGCCATATTGAATCACAACTTGCATCTCCCATGTACCGTGAAATGCTCGACAGGTAGCCCAGTGTACCTCTCGCTGCAAAAGGCCGTTCAAGTTAAAGCACTTTGAAGCGCGCCGAGAGCATGAACGGGGAGGTTACAAACGCTAGCGCCGCTGATCCCGTGTGATTCAATATGGCGGCGCCGCTGAAGTTGTCTCCACCCCGGCGCTGGCATTGAGGCACACTAGCGCATCATAGAATCCAGTGACTCTAGCGCATTCTATGTTCTCTTCTGCGACGATTGGCAGATTGCTCTATTGCTCCAATGGGCGCTTACTTTCGAACTCTTTATGGTTGGCCCACGGCTCCGGCGGCTTCTCAGAAAATTGTTTTTGGGAAAACGAATGCAGCTGCGTCGGTGGACCCTTCAGTCGCACCATAGGGGAACGATTGAATGGAGACTGCAAAGAACGAAACAGGCATCGCAGTGCAGTAAAAATAGGAAAGGATAGGAAAACTTTACTGAGCTCAGATCAAGTTTCAGGAGGGCGGGTCGTTATGGGGAAAATAATAGAGCAGGGTTATTTTTATGCCGACGCGACAGGTGGCGTTGAACGCACCGTTAGCGTTTTCTTCTACTCTACCAGGTGGCTCTCGCGTTCGAGGGTTGAACACATGGACGCGTAGTGAAGTTCCGGCCGCGGCGATTGCATTAAGGTAAAGGCGATACAGAAAAAAAATAATAAACGGCAGCCGATCTGCATAGTTGACCAAATGCGCAGTGCGCTAGCACTGCTAAGCCGCTCGTGTGCTGTGCGATGTCAGTGCTCGCTAAAGATTCCCAGTTGGTCGAAATTATTCCGAGCCCTACTCTACGGCACCTCTTTCTTCCTTTCTTCTTTCACTTCCTCCTTTGTCCCTTCCCTTACGGCGCGTTTCGGATGTCCACCGAGATATGCGGCGATTACCGCCCCATTTCCTCTCCTCAAAACCAATTTCGTATTCCCACATGTTCCCCGCCGCGGTGGTTCAGTGGTTAGGGCGCTCGACTACTGATCCGGAGTTCCCAGGTTCGAACCCGACCGCGGCGGCTGCGTTTTTATGGAGGAAAAACGCTAAGGCGCCCGTGTGCTGTGCGATGTCAGTGCACGTTAAAGATCCCCAGGTGGTCGAAATTATTCCGGAGCCCTCCACTACGGCACCTCTCTCTTCCTTTCTTCTTTCAATCCTTCCTTTACCCTTCCCTTACGGCGCGGTTCAGGTGTCCAACGATATATGAGACGGACACTGCGCCATTTCCTTTCCCCCCAAAAACCAATTATTATTATAATTCCCACATGCAAACAGTCTTGCCTATTTGTTATTCACTCGGCGCATGTAAACCTGGCGCCATTCTCATTTAAACCGAAACTATTTCCTCGCCATGCCTTCTGCGTTCGCAAGCTTTCCCAGCAGACACGTGACCCTCGTTGACAATTCGTGGGATCCTGCCTTTGTTCTCTCCGCGCGCCATGTAGCGCATCGTTTCCGTCTTGCGGTCGTTGTCATCGCTCTTGCCGTGAACATTTTTTTCTTACCTGTTATTTTTCTCTCTCGGTTCGGAAGGTGTATCGTTCAGACAAGCTCTAGACGACTTTGTTTACGAACACTGACCGTTGAACGCTCTTGCTTGCTGTTTGTTTCTTCACATATGGACAATATTTTTTCCTGTGCCTGACCCTCGAGCTGCCTATGCGGGCGGCCTTCATCTTTCTTACAGAGGTACTTCCCACCCCTCACCCTCGCTGCTCTTTCCGGCTTGTGCGACTTCGCATTGGTAATCACGCTTCGCTCACATCCTTCGCCGGCGTCTTGAAATTCCAGCCGCCTGTCACTCCTCTCCGCATCCACCTTTCAACCCTCTGCCGTGACGAGCGCTGTCGATCGAGGCTACCCAGAGCTTCTCGCAGTGGAAAAAAAAAGTGTTTTCGTGCAGAGGCGTCGGCGAAGTTTGACGGCAACTGAGCGAGCTAAGGACCGATAACGAACCTCGCGGTTGATGCATAAGCCTGTCACTCGTGGGGCGGGCGGATCCGCAAGCAGACGACACAAACGGAAGCGCAGGAGACACAAAACAACTCTCGACCGGAAGTGAACCGTGACGACTTGTTGCTTGCATCCGTCGCTTGAGGCCGCCACAGCCACTGAGAGGCCTACCGCCATCTTGTGTGCTGTAGACGCAGGCAACAATTGGCCGTCACATGATCGGCGTGTTTAGGCATGGCAGGGCAGCTGGTTATTTAATGGTGCCCCGCAACGTCTTTTGAGCGCCTCCCCTTTGCGCGCAAACGTACCACCTTCGTTGTGTCTATGTCGTCAAAAGCTTAGAAATGCTTCTCGGGTGCTCATTGCTCATCCGTGTAGGGGTCAAAGTCGTTGGGAGGGACGCGCTGTCGTTAGACACACCTCCAAACGCGTTCGGCTAAATACGTAGAAACGAAGATAGCCACACAAGATCGAGTAGTGTACACTGACGCCACACTGTATCCATGGAATCGCAGCCAAGGCATCAAGAAAACAGTTTCGGTTGTAACAACGAAGGAAGGTGACCTCATCAGCGGTGCATCCACGAGAGATGGAACGATAGCTGAGGCAGAGGAGATAGCCGTAGCCCTAGCGGCAGCCGAGGGCTATCGCACCAACAAATCTCTCACAATCTTAACTGACTCCCAGGAAGCGTGCAGACGCTACATGGCAGGAAGCATCAATAAGAAAGCACTAAAGATACTCTAACCAATGAAAATATCCAACATAGGATCTACTGGGTACCAGGACACGCCGGAATCAAAGGCAATCTGAAGGCAGACAAGCTAGCTCGCGAGCTCAATACCCGAGCTGGTGCATCAAATGCCTCGGACGGCCCGGGGATGACGGTGGAGCTCACGTACGCAGCTATCCTCAACCTCATTAAAGGCAGAAGGCGCAAATGCCGCCAGCCACACCCTCAGCTAACACAATACGAGGCGACATGCTTTAGAAGACTCCGAAAAGAGACCTTCTACAACCTTCATGTCCTACATAAAATGTATCCAGAGCAGTATAGGGATACATGTCCGTGGTACCGGGCAACCCCCGCGTTATATCATATCACATGGGAATGTAAACACAATGTAGCGTTCCAAAATAATAAAGACCCAAATGCGGAGCAGTGGGAGGACCGGCTAACCAGCGGCCAGCTTAAGGTCCAAAGGGACCTAGTGAGCCACGCATGCCGGATGACCAGGGACAGTGGTGCCTTGGACTAGGGGCGCCAACCACGCTCAGCCTGGAAGACATCGGCAGTCTCCGGGCACGCAACCAAACCTCTCAATTGGGACAATAGATAGCTTTAGTTTCACGTACGTAGAGGGTTCACGTACGCAAACGTGAGAAGTCTTCGTAGTCTGCACGAAGGTGGTTTGAAACCCTTATAGTTACACGTACGCGAAACAAGCCGCGCGTTACGCCTAGCGCCATCTACTAAGAAACACAGACACTGGTTGTAGCCTAAATCATCCAAGACAAGTCTTTGAGCCAAGCCATTCAAAGCGAGACGGTTGCTATGACGACGACCAACGCTACTTCGTCAGGCTTAACAGCTGAAAAATCGCCCTTCTGTTTGAAAAACAAAAGCTATTTGTCGCTTGAAACCTTATGCGAGGGTAAGAATGGGAAAATCGAAGGCGAATACAGGAGTTTAGAACACCACATCGCCTCGAGGGATTAGCGACGAAGCTGTTATAGCTGTGAAGCGGAGGGCAGGGCGCCGCCATGTTTGTAAACGCTACGTACGCAAGCAACGCAAAGACCGCAACGTAAAAATCCGAATCTCACGTACGTACGTGAGACTCGCCCATAACCTTTGCGTTCTGCGCATGCGCACTGGTCACCCGTAAGAGCTCTACGTACGTGAAGCCTCTACGTCCGTGAAACTAAAACTCTCTAATAAAGTTTACTCTCTCTCTCTCTCTCTCTCTCTCTCTCTCTCTCTCTCTCTCTCGGCGTGGTCCGGCGTTCGCGAAAGGCACGCCTCGGTCGTCTGTTTCGGACGCGAATTGAGGTTTTCGCGTCGACACCTCGAGAAGCTGTGTGGGACCGTTTCGAAACGCAAAAGGCGCCCCTGTGCCGTGCGATGTCAGTGCATGTTAAAGATCCCCAGCTGGTCGAAATTATTCCGGAGCCCTCCACTACGGCGCCTCTTTCTTCCTTTCTTCTTTCGCTCCCTCCTGTATTCCTTCCCTTATGGCGCGGTTCGGACACCCACCGGTACGTGAGCCAATAATGCATCATTTCCTGTAATCGAAAAAACAAAGTTCAGTTTTGCATTGTCATTACGGGTGGCTTACAGAATTATCGATTTGGCTGTACTTTCGATCTCCCGCTTCTGTGATGGATTTGGTACGGTGTGAAGCTGCTTTGCTCGCACGTTTAAGCTGCATTGCCGTCCTCGGGAATTGTCGCAACGAATTTTTTTTTCTTAAATTTAAGGCGGTTTAAACGAGCCTAGAGCCATCACGTATAAAAAAGGAGCCCCTTGATGTGCCACCCAACAAACACATCACCCAAGCATGAGATGGGGCGGGATTGGTGGTGAGCGTACACCAATCCTCGAGCCCCAGTAGTGCACCGACCGCGTTTGTCTCAACAACGCTCACACAGTGCTGGGATTTGAAGGCGCGGGCTCCTTTTCCAAGCCATGCACCCTGAGAAGCCGAGCACCAGGCCGGGGAATGGCTTGTACCCATTTTGAGGAAACCGGTGGGTAACCGGCCGGCGGTGGGAGTCGAACCCACCACCTCCCGAAGCCGAGGCGGGTGCTCTACCACGAGGCCACGGCTGCGGTGGGAGCTAGGGTCACAGGATTTGTATTTTGTATCTACCGTTAACACCAAAGCATGGAAGAAGAAATCGACAGGGTGTGTACACAGAGAACAGAACAACAACACTTAGTTGCGTCTCAGCGTTGTTCCTTGATAACTGCAAACAGAATAACCCAGCTTTACGTCATTTTCATTTTACACCCGCATTGTGATGCTGGCACGACAGATGGCGCTCACTAGTGGCGCATCCTACAGCGCCGCCGTTCCCGGGTGGAGACAACTTAAGCGAAGCCGCCATATTGAATCACAACTGGCCTCTCCCATGTTCCGCGAAATGCTCGACTGGTAGCCCAGTGTAGCTCTCGCTGCAAAAGGCCGTTCAAGTTAAAGCACTTTGAAGCGCGCCGAGAGCATGAACGGCGCCGTTACAAACGCTAGCGCCGCTGAACCCGCGTGATTCAATATGGCGGCGCCGCTGAGGTTGTCTCCACCCCGGCGCTGGCATTGAGGCACCCTAGCGCATCATAGAATCCAGTGACTCTAGCGCATTCTATGTTCTCTTCTGCGACGATTGGCTGATTGATTGCTCTATTGCTCCAATGGGCGCTGAGTTTCGAACTCTTCATGGTTGGCCCATGGCTCCGGCGGCTTCTGAGAAAATTGGTTTTGGGAAAACGAACGCAGCTGCGTCGGTGGCCCCTTCAGTCGCACCATAGGGGAACGAATTTGAAGGGAGACTGCAAAGAACGAAACAGGCATCGCAGAGGCAGTGCAGTAAAAATAATATGAAAGGATAGAAAAACTTTACTGAGCTCAGATCAAGTTTCAGGAGGGCGGGTCGTTATGGGGAAAGGAATAGAGCCGGGTTATTTTTATGCCGACGCGACAGGTGGCGTTGAACGCACCGTTAACGTTTTCTTGTATTCTACCAGGTGGCTCTCGCGTTCGAGGGTTGAACACGGACGCGGAGTGCAGTTCCGGCCGCGGCGATTGCATTGAGGTAAAGGCGATACAGAAAAAAAAAAATAAATGGCAGCCGATCTGCATAGTTGACCAAATGCGCAGTGAGCTAGCACTGCTAAGCCGCTCGTGTGCTGTGCGATGTCAGTGCTCGCTAAAGATTCCCAGGTGGTCGAAATTATTCCGAGCCCTACTCTACGGCACCTCTTTCTTCCTTTCTTCTTTCACTTCCTCCTTTGTCCCTTCCCTTACGGCGCGTTTCGGATGTCCACCGAGATATGCGGCTATTACCGCCCCATTTCCTCTCCTCAAAACCAATTTCGTATTCCCACATGTTCCTCGCCGCGGTGGTTCAGTGGTTAGGGCGCTCGACTACTGATCCGGAGTTCCCAGGTTCGAACCCGACCGCGGCGGCTGCGTTTTTATAGAGGAAAAACGCTAAGGCGCCCGTGTGCTGTGCGATGTCAGTGCACGTTACAGATCCCCAGGGGGTCGAAATTGTTCCGGAGCCCTCCACTACGGCACCTCTCTCTTCCTTTCTTCTTTCAATCCCTCCTTTACCCTTCCCTTACGGCGCGGTTCAGGTGTCCAACGATATATGAGACAGATACTGCGCCATTTCCTTTCCCCCAAAAACCTATTATTATTATTATTATTATTATCATCATCATCATTCCTACACGCAAGCAGTCTAGCGAATTTGTTATCCACTTGGCGCATGTAAACCTGGCTCCATTCGCATTTAAACCGAAACTCTTTCCTCGCCATGCCTTCTGCATTCGCAAGCTTTTCCAGCAGACACGTGACCCTCGTTGACAATCCGTGGGATCCTGCCGTTGTTCTCTCCGCGCGCTCCCGGGTTCGAACCCGACCGCAGCGGCGGCGTTTTTATGGAGGAAAAACGCTAAGGCGCCCGTGTGCTGTGCGATGTCAGTGCACGTTAAAGATCCCCAGGTGGTCGAAATTATTCCGGAGCCCTCCACTACGGCACCTCTTCCTTTCTTCTTTCACTCCCTCCTTTATACCTTCCCTTACGGCGCGGTTCAGGTGTCCAACGATATATGAGACAGATACTGCGCCATTTCCTTTCCCCAAGAACCAATTATTATTTTCTCCGCGCGCCGCAGCGCATCGTTTTCATCTTGCGGTCGTTGTCATCGGTCTTGCCGTCAACATTTTTTTCTTACCTGTTATTTTACTCTACCGGTTCGGAAGATGTATCGTTCAGACAAGCCTCTGACGACTTTGTTAACGAAGACCGATCGTTGAACGCTCTTGCTTGCTGTTTGTTTCTTCACACATGGACAATATTTTTTCCTGTGCCTGACCCTCGAGCTGCCTATGCGGGCGGCCTTCATAAGCATTTTCATCTTTCTTACAGAGGTACTTCCCCCCCTCACCCTCGCTGCTCTTTCTGGCTTGTGCGACTTCGCATTGGTAATCACGCTTCGCTCACATCCTTCGCCGGCGTCTTGAAATTCCAGCCGCCTGTCACTCCTCTCCGCATCCATCTTTCAACCCTCTGCCGGGACGAGCGCTGTCGATCGAGGCTACCCAGAGCTTCCCGCGCTGGAAAAAAAAATTGTGTTTTCGTGCAGAGGCGTCGGCGAAGTTTGAAGGCAACTGACCGAGCTAAGGACCGATAACGAACCTCGCGGTTGATGCATAAGCCTGCCAATTATGGGGCGGGCGGATCCGCAAGCAGACGACACAAACGGAAGCGCAGGAGACACAAAACAACTCTCGACCGGAAGTGAGGAAGTGAACCGTGACGACTTGTTCCTTGCATCCGTCGCTTGAGGCCGCCACAGGCGCTGGGACGCCTACCGCCATCTTGTGTGCGGTAGGCGCAGGCAACGACAATTGGCCATCACATGATCGGCGTGTTTAGGCACAGCAGGGCAGCTGGTTATTTAATGGTGCCCTGCAACGTCTTTTGAGCGCCTCCCCTTTGCGCGCAAACGTACCACCTTCGTTGTGTCTATGTCGTCAAAAGCTTAGAAATGCTTCTCGGGTGCTCATTGCTCATCCGTGTAGGGGTAAAAGTCGTTGGGAGGGACGCGCTGTCGTTAGACACACCTCCAAACGCGTTCGGCTAAATACGTAGAAACGAAGATAGCCACACAAGATCGAGTAGTGTACACTGACGCCACACTGTATCCATGGAATCGCAGCCAAAGCATCAAGAAAACAGTTTCGGTTGTAACAACGAAGGAAGGTGACCTCATCAGCGGTGCATCCACGAGAGATGGAACGATAGCTGAGGCAGAGGAGATAGCCGTAGCCCTAGCGGCAGCCGAGGGCTATCGCACCAACAAATCTCTCACAATTTAACTGACTCCCAGGAAGCGTGCAGACGCTACATGGCAGGAAGCATCAATAAGAAAGCACTAAAGATACTCTTGAAAACGAAGCGAACCAATGAAAATATCCAACATAGGATCTACTGGGTGCCAGGACACGCCGGAATCAAAGGCAATCTGAAGGCAGACAAGCTAGCTCGCGAGCTCAATACCCGAGCTGGTGCATCAAATGCCTCGGAGGGCCCGGGGATGACGGTGGAGCTCACGTACGCAGCTATCCTCAACCTCATTAAAGGCAGAAGGCGCAAATGCCCCCAGCCACACCCTCAGCTAACACAATACGAGGCGACATGCTGGAGAAGACTCCAAAAAGGGCCTTCTACAACCTTCATGTCCTACATAAAATGTATCCAGAGCAGTATAGGGATACATGTCCGTGGTACGGGGCAACCCCCGCGTTATATCATATATCACATGGGAATGTAAACACAATGTAGCGTTCCAAAATAATAAAGACCCAAATGCGGAGCAGTTGGAGGACCGGCTAACCAGCAGCCAGCTTAGGGTCCAAAGGGACCTAGTGAGCCACGCATGCCGGATGACCAGGGACAGTGGTGCCTTGGACTAGGGGCGCCAACCACGCTCAGCCTGGAAGACATCGGCAGTCTCCGGGCACGCAACCAAACCTCTCAATTGGAACAATAGAGAGTTTTAGTTTCACGTACGTAGAGGGTTCACGTACGCAAACGTGAGAAGTCTACGTAGTCTGCACGCAGGTGGTTTGAAACCCTTATAGTTACACGTACGCGAAACAAGCCGCGCGTTACGCCTAGCGCCATCTACTAAGAAACACAGACACTGGTTGTAGCCTAAATCATCCAAGACAAGTCTTTGAGCCAAGCCATTCAAAGCGAGACGGTTGCTATGACGACGACCAACGCTACTTCGTCAGGCTTAACAGCTGAAAAATCGCCCTTCTGTTTGAAAAACAAAAGCTATTTGTCGCTTGAAACCTTATGCGAGGGTAAGAATGGGCAAATCGAAGGCGAATACAGCAGTTTAGAACACAATATCGCCTCGAGGGATTAGCGACGAAGCTGTTATAGCTGTGAAGTGGCGGGCAGGGCGCCGCCATGTTTGTCAACGCTACGTACACAAGCAACGCAAAGACCGCAACGTAAAAATCCGAATCTCACGTACGTACGTGAGACTCGCGCATAATCTTTGCGTTCTGCGCATGCGCACTGGTCACCCGTAAGAGCTCTACGTACGTGAAGCCTCTACGTACGTGAAACTAAAACTCTCTAATAAAGTTTACTCTCTCTCTCTCGGCGTGGTCCGGCGTTCGCGAAAGGCACGCCTCGGTCGTCTGTTTCGAACGCGAGGTTAGGTTTTCGCGTCGACACCTCGAGCCGCTGTGTGGGACCGTTTCGAAACGCAAAAGGCGCCCCTGTGCCGTGCGGTGTCAGTGCATGTTAAAGATCCCCAGCTGGTCGAAATTATTCCGGAGCCCTCCACTACGGCGCCTCTTTCTTCCTTCGCTCCCTCCTGTATTCCTTCCCTTATGGCGCGGTTCGGACACCCACCGGTACGTGAGCCAGATAATGCACCATTTCCTGTAATCGAAAAAACAAAGTTCAGTTTTGCATTGTCATTACGGGTGGCTTACAGAATTATCGATTTGGCTGTACTTTCGATCTCCCGCTTCTGTGATGGATTTGGTACGGTGTGAAGCTGCTTTGCTCGCACGTTTAAGCTGCATTGCCGTCCTCGGGAATTGTCGCAACGAAGTTTTTTTCTTAAATTAAAAGGCGGTTTAAACGAGCCTAGAGCCATCACGTTTAAAAAAAAAGGAGCCCCTTGATGTGCCACCCAACAAACACATCACCCAAGCATGAGATGGGGCGGGATTGGTGGCGAGCGTACACCAATCCTCGAGCCCCAAGCCCCAAGCCCCAGTATGCACCTACCGCGTCTGTCTCAACAACGCTCACACAGCGTTGGGATTTGAAGGCGCGGGCTCCTTTTCCAAGCCATGCACCCTGAGAAGCCGAGCACCAGGCCGGGGAATGGCTTGTACCCATTTTGAGGAAACCGGTGGGTAACCGGCCGGCGGTGGGAGTCGAACCCACCACCTCCCGAAGCCGAGGCGGGTGCTCTACCACGAGGCCACGGCTGCGGTGGGAGCTAGGGTCACAGGATTTGTATTTTGTATCTACTGTTAACAACAAGGCAGGCAAGAAGAAATCGACAGGGTGCGTACGCAGACAACATAACAGCAACACTTAGTTGCGTCTCATCGTAGTTCCTTTTTAAATGCAAACAAAAGAACCCAGCTCTACGTGATTTTCATTTTACACCCGCATTGTGATGCTTGCACGACAGATGGCGCTCACTAGTGGCGCATCCTGCAGCGCCGCCGTTCCCGGGTGGAGACAACTTAAGCGACGCCGCCATATTGAATCACAACTGGCCTCTCCCATGTACCGTGAAATGCTCGACTGGTAGCCCAGTGTAGCTCTCGCTGCAAAAGGCCGTTCAAGTTAAAGCACTTTGAAGCGCGCCGAGAGCATGAACGGGGCCGTTACAAATGCTAGCGCCGCTGATCCCTCGTGATTCAATATGGCGGCGCCGCTGAAGTTGTCTCCACCCCGGCGCTGGCATCGAGGCACCCTAGCGCATCCTAGAATCCAGTGTCTCTAGCGCATTCTATGTTCTCTTCTTCGACGATTGGTTGGTTGACTGCTCCAAAGGGCGGTGATTTTCGAACTCTTCATGGCTGGCACGTCTGGTCCAGGGCGCGCCAGCGGCTTGTCCTGAGAAAATTGCTTTTGGGAAAACGAATGGAGCTGCTTCAGTCGAAAAAATTGAAGTAAATAACTAGTTTTTGGGGAAAGGAAATGGCGCAGTATCTGTCTCACATATCGGCGGATACCTGAAGCGGCAATAAGGGAAGGGATAAAGGAGGGAGTGAAAGGAGAAAGGAAGAAAGAGGTGCCGTCCCTCCCTCCACCGAGATATGTGAGACGGTTACTGTGCCATTTCCTTTCCTCAAAAACCAAAGAAAACAAAACAAGTGAGCCGACGGCGTTCGTAGAGTTCATTGGCGTTGACAACTTCGCAAGCGCCGTTCATTTTCACGAATGGAAAGGCGCATAACCGGCTTCGTGGGTCAGTGGAGACCTCAATCTCGCTTTCGTGTGCTGTGCGACGTCAGTGCACGTTAAAGATCCCCAGGTGGTCGAAAAAAATGAATGCGGATTAGATATACAAATAATAATAATAATACTTGGCTGGACTAATCCACATTAATTTTTTCGACCACCTGGAGATCTTTAACGTGCACTGACATCGCACAGCACACGGGCGCCTTTGCGTTTCGCCTCCATCGAAACGCTGCCGCCGCGGTAGTGTTCGGACGAGGGTACTCTGGATCCACTGTTTATTCGCGCAGGATGTCCTGCTTCAATTAGAGCTCGAAATTCTGAATCCCGTCGAATACCCCCTTAATGACAAAGTAGTACTCTCGCCCGATTTGAATGGTGCTTTCAGCACTGTAACACACAACATAATTTTTACGCACCTCTCCCAAACCAACTGTGGACACTACATGTTTCAGTGCATTCGGCGATTTCTCTCCGCCCGGCAATCGTATTTCCGGATACAAGATGAAGAACTCGGCCCCTGCTAATTAGGTACGAGAGGTAGCACGCAGGGCGCGGTCCTCTCACCTCTACTACTCAATTTTGCAATGATGAAATCTCCGCCTCAGCTGGAAACTGTCCCAGGCACACAGCACGCGCTCTATGCCGACGACATCACCACCTGGTCTAAGCGTTGATCGGTAGGAGACATTGAAGCTAACCTGCAGAAATCGGCGGAGATTGTCGACGCTTACGCCCGCCGCTGCTGCCTTGAATGTGTAATGTATCGGTCGGACGCCAGACTGGAGAAGAACAACGTTTATTGATGCAGTGCCTTTTTTTATAGGCCGACGACCGTGTCATCTGCCGACGGCTGCTTGCCTGGCTGGTAAGCGATACGTGAAAAATGCAGTGTTTAAAACATGCGCATGCGCTATCAGTGCACCGCGGAATGTTCCCCGGCCAAGTCGGAATTTGTGCACATTCGACCTTCGCCGAAGTGCGCTGCCAAAATCGAACTGTTCCTAGCGAGCGGACCCATCTCGAACACGCTGAGATCAGCGTACTGGGTCTCTTTATCAATAAACACCGCCGTGTCGACACAACACTGGCCAAATTGCACAAGGTGGGGGACCATGCGGGCCGCATGATCCGCCGGGTTTCCAATAACCACGGGGGGTTACGGTGCAAAGATGCCTTGCGGCTTGCGCACGCATTCGTAACCAGTCGAGTCTTTTACTCGACTCCTTACCTCCATCTGCGCAGATGGGACGACAAAGCCCTTTTTCAATTCAATTCCATTTATTTCCCAGAAAATTCTGGCCTTCTGGCTGCCTGGACTAAAAGCTGTAGGTATGCAGCTTGACGAGGCGCAGGCAGCCGTTAAGGCACAAGGGCAGACAGTTCAATATTGTCACATGCACAAAAAAAATTAGCTGATTCAGTTGAAAATCTTTACATACACAAAATAAAAAAGCGAACACACATAGTCAGGTTACAGTTTTCACAAAAACCGGACAGTCAAAAAGCATAAAATCATCATTAATGAAAATACGGAAGTGCAAAAAACAAATTTGCAAAACATAAAAGACAACAGCTGTACACGGGCGCGTATGAGAAGTCAGGAATTATTTCTGAAGAAATAATGCACGCAATGCTTTCTTAGTAGGGTTATGTATATCTTTATATGTATTTAAAATTATTGGAAGATTGTGCTGTTATGCTTGGAACTTATAGTCAGGGCGAAAAGAAGGAATTAAAGGAGTGTCTGTGTTGCGAGTATTAATCATGTGATCGTTCTGTTTCAAAAGCGCAGTGCCTTATATCATAGACCTAAAGGATAAGGACAAATGAAATAAAAGCAATATACGGAATTCATGCATACTTTGAATTCTTAACACTGAACGTTTCAAAAGCTTGCCATGTGGGGCTTAGGTATAATCAAGTTTGACAATGTGACGTATAGCTTACTTTTGAAGAAGGTAAATTTCTTTATAGGTTGGTCTTAGTAGTTGTCAACCAGACTAATGACCAATAACTTATTTGCGACACAAATAGTGCATTATATATTTGAAGCTTTATTTTAGCTGGAAGGAATGCGCGGCAACGAGCAATTGCACCTGTCACCACGGAGAGATTTCTTTGTTAACTTCTCGACATGCGAATTCCATGTAAGGTGTGAAGAAAATGTTACTCCTGGTATGGTGTGTCGTGAACAATTTCAATTTGTTCACCACCACAAGTGATGTTTTTTCTATACGAAAGTTTTTGTTTCTTGCACAAAACAACATACCTTTTGTTTTTGCAGGATTAATTTTTAGTAGATTAGCATCAGACCATTCGTGGAGCCGATTAAGAAGTTGATTACACTTGGTGACTAGTTCATTCACATCAGGACCACAGAACAAAATCGTGCAGTGGTCAGCGTATAATTACGAATTTTAGACTTTTGTGAAGTCTGTCATATGCTCCCACGAGGAGCAGATACAGCTCACAGAGGTGGTCACGGACGTGCACAACCACCTCCTCCACCTCTGGGAAGCGCGTCGCGGCCTTACGTGCGCCCCTGGAAGCGCCAGAAACACAAGAAGTCGAAGCGCGCATTGCGGACCTCACCCGGCAGGCAGCACAATGCGCGGCCCAACTCGCTGACTGGGTGGACCGCTGCAACACGACGGCGAGGCAGATGTCGAGCCGCAACGCGTGGCGGCTCTTCCGAACCCTCGTCAACCCAACACAGACCCGCACAGAAACGCAGAAGCAACTACACAAAGCCATGCACTCATTCCAAGGAAATACAACGCAGTTGGCAGAGGCGCTCCGGGATCGCTACCTGTGCACAACTCAAGACGCTTTCAGATTGGCCTACTCCTACGCCTACGCCTACGCAGGCACGGAAAACTCAGAGTTGGACAAGCCTTTTCAGCCGCACGATCTGCGGGCCAGTCTGGCCAAAAGGAAGAGGGGCACCGCGTCGGGCAGGGACAAGGTCACCGTCAAACTTTTGACGAACCTTCCTAATTCAGCGTACCAGTGCCTTCTAGATTATACCAATGCGATCTGGATGGGGGAAACCCCCTTCCCATTGACTGGAAGACGGCCCTTGTCACCTTCATCCCAAAGGCCGGGAAATCGACCGACACGGACAACCTTCGCCCCATCTCTCTCACCTCGTGTGTGGGCCAATTGATGGAGAGGGTAGTGCGGAACCGGCTGTCCGAATACCTCGAACAACACAACACCTTCGCGGACACGATGTTCGGATATCGCCCACACAGATCCGCACAGGATGTCCTGCTCCAACTCGACCGTGAAATCTTGAACCCCATCACACACACCCCAAGACGACAAAGTTGTCCTCGCGCTCGACATGAAAGGAGCGTTCGACAACGTAACCCACGAGGTCATACTCTCACACTTGAGTCAAACTCACTGCGGCACCAATAGCTGCAATGACGTGAAACAGCTTCTCACGGACAGACTGTCCTACATCCGAATGCAGGACCAAGAGCATGGACCTTTCCTGCTCGGCACGAGGGGGACTCCATAAGGCGCGGTGCTGTCCCCTCTACTATTCAACATAGCCATGATGCGCCTACCTGCCCTGGTGGGTGCCGTCGAAGGGGACCAGCACGCGCTGTACGCCGACGACATCACCCTCTGGGCTACGCAAGAACGCTTAGGGGACATGAAGGCCAGCCTGCAAACGGTCGCCAGCATAGTGGACCGCTATGCTCGAGACTGTGGTCTGCAATGCTCCCCGCAGAAATCGGAATTCGTGCATCTGCGCCCCTCGCGCACATGCTCCACACAAATCCATCTCTCCTTGCAAAGCGGTCCCATTCACGAATCCAAGGAAATCAGAGTCCTCGCACTCTTCATACACAACCAGCGACGCTGCGACACAACACTAGCAAAGCTCCGGCAGGTGGGGGACTAGGTGTGCCGCATGATCCGACGGGTTTCCAACAAGCGCGGTGGGTTACGATGCAAAGACGCCTTGCGGCTGGCGCACGTATTCGCGAACAGTCGAAGCGTGTATTCGACTCCGTACGTCTACCTGCAAAAACAGGACGAGGATGCCCTTGAGGTCATCCTCCGCAAAATCATGAAACAAGCGCTGGACCTCCCGGTCTCTACCTCTGTCAGCCACCTCATGACACTAGGGATGGTGAACACTTTGATAGAGCTTCGGGATACCCACCTCAACAACCAATACACTCGTCTCACAAAGACAGGGTCGGGTTGCTTCTCCTAGCCCGTCTTCACATCCAGCGCACCCAATTCACAGAGGAGAGATGCCGCCTTCGCGTACACTGGAGACGCGCCCTCCATGTGCGGCCACTCCCCACCAACATGTCCTAACAGGACCATAACGGCTGGCGCCTGGCGCGGGTGGAAGCCTTGCACCGCCATTTTGGGAACAAACCAGGAGTCTTCTACATGGATGCCTCCGGCCCGGACCCCAGGGGATGGTACAAAGCCGCGGTCGTCCACGAGGGAAAAATAGCAGACGGCCTTACTTTCAAGGCCCAGTCATCAATTCACGCAGAAGAGGTTGCCGTCGCCCTGGCAGCCTCTGACTCCTCCTCCAAATACATAATCACCGACTCGCGAGGGGCTTCTCGAAACTTCGAGCAAAGATGGGCTACTCCCCTGGCTTATCGCATCTACCAAAATTGTAGCCGAGACTCGGATCCCGCGCACCGATCTCTCGTTTGGGCTCCAGGTCACCAAGGCCTCCGCGTAAACGAAGCAACCGACGATGACGCCCGCGCGTTCTCTCTCCGGGCATTTCAAACGGGCCCAGCGCGGACCAGGACTCCGATTTCAATCCGGTTTACACTTTTAAGGAAATATGCGATTATTACAAATCCACGCACCAAACTCTTCCCACCCCGTGCAAAGGGCTGGGGAATGCCAACGAGCGGGTACTCCTGCGCCTGCTCACTAACACGAAGCTGTGCCCGCCAACTCTAAAGCATTTCGATCCTCAATTCGACGGGCGGTGCTCACACTGTGGGGAGGTGTCTGACACCTACCACATGGTGTGGGCCTGCCAGCAGAACCCATCCCTACCCCCTATCCCAAACCCCACCCGAGATGACTAGGAGGCGACCCTGTCCGGCTGCTGCACCCAAGAGGCCCAAAGGGCCTTAACGCAGCGCGCCCGGGCTGCGGCAACCGCCAATGAGATGCCTGACTAGGCATCCCACCTAGTGGTTGCAAGGGCGTGACCATTCAGGTCACGGCCCCCAACACCTTTCTCTGTGATTGATAAATGTTTTCACCACGACCTGAACGCGCGCCGTAAGGGAAAGGATAAAGGAAGGAGTGAAAGAAGAAAGGAAGAGAGGTGCCGTAGTGGATGGCTTCGGGATAATTTCGACCACCTGGGCATCATGATTATTATCCTTAACGTGCAATGACATCGCACAGCATACGGGCGCCTTAACGTTTTGCCTCCATAAAAACGCAGCCGACCGCGACGGCTGCGTTTTTATAAAACAAAAGGAGCTCCTTGATGTGCCACAAACACATCAGCCAAGCACGTGATGGGGTGGGATTGATTGTAAGCGAACACCAATCCTCCAGCCCCACGACAACGCGGTGGATGACAGTGCCCATTGCAGGCTCACATAGTGTTGGGATTTGAAGGCGCGGGCTTTTTTCCCATGCCATGCACCCCAGAAAGCCGAGCACCAGGCCAGGGAATGGCTTGTAATGGGTACAAGCCATTCCGTGGCCTGGTGCTCGGCTTTCCCGTGGGTAGCAGGCTGCAGTGGGAGTCGAACCCACCAGCTCCCGAAGCCGAGGCGGGTGCTCTACCATGAGGCCACGGCTGCGGTGGGAGCGTGAGCCACAGGGTTCGTATTTTGTATCTACCGTTAAAAAAAAGAAGTGAAGAAGAAATCGACAGGTGCACAGAGAACATAACAGCAATACTTAGTTGCGTCTCAGCGTAGTTCCTTTTTAACTGCAAAAGAAAAACAACCCAGCTGTACGTCATTTTGATTTTACACCCACATATTGATGCTGGCACGACAGATGGCGCTCACTAGTGGGTCATTTTATAGGGTGCCTCGATGGGCGCGGCGCGGGCATCGAGGCACCCTGGCGCATCCTAAGTGACTAGCGCATTCTTTGTTCTGTTCTTCGATGATTGGTTGATTGATTGCTCTATTCGTCCAAATGGCGGTGATTTTCGAGCTCTTTATGGTTGGCACCTCCGGCCAAGGGCGCGAGCGGCTTCTGAGAAAATTGGTTTTGGAAAAACGAATGCAGCTGCCTCGGTGGACCCCTCCGTCGCACCATAAGGAACGAATCAAAGGAGACTGCAAAGAAGGAAAGATCCACCGCAGTGCAGTAAAAAAAAAGGATCTGGATGAGCTCAGCTAATCCAGGATATACCAAGCGAAAGATGTCGGCGTTAAATGTGTTCATTGGCGTTGGAGTTGACAATGTTCTAGACGGTGGTGGCTTTGAGGAAAGGAAGGACGCATAACTGGCTCCCTGGATATGCGGACGCCTCATTCGTGCTTTAACACATGTGGCGGTGGTGACAGAGATGCGGCCTGAATGCATTAGCGCTGACAGCGTTGTGGCTGACATGTGGCACTGCAACAATAGCTAGGCCGCAGCGTTCGTTTGGTGATCAATCTCTCGCGATCAACCATTAACTGCGTGCCACCTCCCGGGGTGGCAGGGAGGGCGCGATGCCTATCCAGTGTGCGGAACGCAATCAAGGCAGACTTTTGCAGTTGGACGCCACGGCCACATGCATGAAAGCGAGATCGAGGTCTCCGCTATCCTACGGAGCCGGTTGTGCGCCTTTCCTTTCTTGAAAATAAACGGCCTTTGCAGAGTTCTCAACGCCAATGAACTCTATGAACGCCGCCGGCTAGCTTGTGTTGTTTGGTTTTTGAGGAAAGGAAATGGCACAGTGACCTTCTCACATATCTCGGTGGACACCCGAACCGCGCCGTAAAGGGAGGGATGAAGGATGGAGAGAAAAAGGGGATAATAATAATTGGTTTTTGGGGAAAGGAAATGGCGCAGTATCTGTCTCATATATCTTTGGACACCTGAACCGCGCCGTAAGGGAAGGGATATAGAAGGGGTGAAAGAAGAAAGGAAGAATAGGTGCCGTAGTGGAGGGCTCCGGAATAATTTCGACCACCTGGGGATCTTTAACGTGCACTGACATCGCACAGCACACGGGCGCCTTAGCGTTTTTCCTCCATAAAAACGCAGCCGCCGCGGTCGGGTTCGAACCCGGGAACTCCGGATCAGTAGTCGAGCGCCCTAACCACTGAGCCACCGCGGCGGGGCGAGAAAAAGGGGAGAGAAAACTGAAAATTGAAATTTGGATTTTTAGGAAAGGCGCGGCGCTGCGCAGCGGTGGAACACCTGTGGCTCAGTGCTAC
This sequence comes from Amblyomma americanum, assembly GCA_030143305.2. NCBI lineage: Eukaryota > Metazoa > Arthropoda > Arachnida > Ixodida > Ixodidae > Amblyomma > Amblyomma americanum. Next base: position 320,701 of record JARKHS020032936.1, read on the forward strand.
TATCGGCTAGGAAGTAGCCAGTGACCAGGGAGCGAGGGAGAGAGAAATATCCGTGGCGAGGCGCGCGTTTAGACTTCATGTGCCTACTCGGAGCTCGCCACGGCGAAATCGCAATTTCACGGCCAGTAAAGCTTTCGCTTTAAAATTTGGAGGACGCTTAAGCTTCGAAAGAGCAGGACGCAACAGCGTGTTGCAGCATTGCCAAGGAATCCACGGAACCCCATCGTCCTTCGGTGTGACCCATTGCCCTAACAATTTAAGGAAACATATCTTGGTGGACACCCGAACCGCGCCGCAAGGCAAGGAAAATGAAAATAATTTTTTTAAGGAAAGGACGCCTGTCTCACATATCTCAGTGGACACCCGAACCGGGCCGTAAGGGAGGGAGATTGAAATTAATAATATTAATTCGTTTTACGGGAAGTAAATGACGAAAATATTGTTTTAAACAAAGGAAATCACGCCTGTCTCACAATTGTCGCTGGACACCCGTACCGCGCCGTTAGGGAAATAAAATCCCTCTCCTTACGGCGCGGTTCAGGTGTACACCGAGATGCGCCATTTTTCGCTCGCGGCCAAAGACACCGACGACACCGGCTTTTTTGGGGGGAAACGAGCTTGTCAACGCTCTCGCGTTAAAAATAATAGCATAGATAAACGTTATGGAGCTCAGATCAAGTGTCAGGAGGGCGGGTCGTTACGGGGAAAAGAATAGAGCTAGGTTATTTTTATGCCGACGCGACAGGTGGCGTTGAACGCACCGTTAGCGTTTTCTTCTACTCTACCGGGTGGCTCTCGCGTTCGAGGGTTGAACACACGGACGCGGAGTGGAGTTCCGGCCGCGGCGATTGCATTGAGGTAAAGGCGATACGCAAAAAAAACGGCAGCCGATCTGCATAGTTAACCAAATGCGAAGTGCGCTAGCACGGCTAAGCCGCTCGTCTCCTGTGCGATGTCAGTGCTGGCTAAAGATTCCCAGTTGGTCGAAATTATTCCGGAGCCCTCCGCTACGGCGCCTCTTCCTTCCTTTCTTCTTTCACTTCCTCCTTTATCCCTTCCCTTTTGGCACGTTTCGGATGTCCACCGAGATATGCGGCAATTACCGCCCCATTTCCTCTCCTCAAAAACCAATTTCGTATTCCCACATGCAGTCTTGTCTATTTGTTATTCAGTTGGCGCATGTAAACCTGGTGCCATTCGCATTTAAACCGAAACTATTTCCTTGCCATTTCTTCTGCGTTCGCAAGCTTCCCCAGCAGACACGTGACCCTCGTTGACAATCCGTGGGATCCTGCCTTTGTTCTCTCCGCTCACCGTAGCGCATCGTTTTCGTCTTGCGGTCGTTGTCATCGCTCTTACCATCAACATTTATTTCTTACCTGTTATTTTTCTCTCCCGGTTCGGAAGATGTATCGTTCAGACAAACTCTTGACGACTTTGTTTACGAAGACCGATCGTTGAACGCTCTTGCTTGCTGTTTGTTTCTTCACACCTGGACAATATTTTTTCCTGTGCCTGACCCTCGAGCTGCCTATGCGGGCGGCCTTCATAAGCATTTTCATCTTTCTTACAGAGGTACTTCCCCCCCTCACCCTCGCTGCTCTTTCCGGCTTGTGCGACTTCGCATTGGTAATCACGCTTCGCTCACATCCTTCGCCGGCGTCTTGAAATTCCAGCCGCCTGTCACTCCTCTCCGCATCCACCTTTGAACCCTCTGCCGTGACGAGCGCTGTCGATCGAGGCTACCCAGAGCTCCTCGCGGTGGAAAAAAAAGTGTTTTCGTGCAGAGCTTTCGCCGAAGTTTGACGGCAACTGAGCGAGCTAAGGACCGATAAGGAACCTCGCGGTTGATGCATAAGCCTGTCACTTATGGGGCGGGCGGATCCACAAGCAGACGACACAAACGGAAGCGCAGGAGACACAAAACAACTCTCGACCGGAAGTGAGGAAGTGAACCGTGACGACTTGTTCCTTGCATCCGTCGCTTGAGGCCGCCACAGGCGCTGGGACGCCTACCGCCATCTTGTGTGCGGTAGGCGCAGGCAACGACAATTGGCCATCACATGATCGGCGTGTTTAGGCACAGCAGGGCAGCTGGTTATTTAATGGTGCCCCGCAACGTCTTTTGAGCGCCTCCCCTTTGCGCGCAGGCGTACCACCTTCGTTGGGTTTATGTCGTCAAAAGCTTATAAATGCTTCTCGGGTGCTCAGTGCTCATCCGTGTAGCGGTCAAAGTCGTTGGGAGGGACGGCTGTCCTTAGACCCACCTCCAAACGCGTTCGGCGTGGCCCGGCGTGGCCCGGCGTTCGCGAAAGGCACAACTGGGTCGTCTGGATCGGACGCGAGGTGAGGTTTCCGCGTCGACACCTCGAGCCGCTGTGCGTCACCGTTTCGAAACGCAAAATGCGCCCCCTGTGCCGTGCGATGTCAGTGCATGTTAAAGATCCCCAGCTGGTCGAAATTATTTCGGAGCCCTCCACTACGGCACCTCTTTCTTCTTTCGCTCCCTCCTGTATCCCTTCCCTTATGGCAGGGATCGGACGCCCACCAGTACGTGAGCCAGATAATGCACCATTTTACTGTAATCGAAAAAAACAAAGTTCCGTTTTGCATTGTCAGTACGGGTGGCTTACAGAATTATCGATTTGGCTGTGTTTTTGATCTCCCGCTTCTGTGATGGATTTGGCACGGTGTGAAGCTGCTTTGCTCGAACGTTTAAGCGGCATTGCCGTCCTCGGGAAGTGTCACAACGAAGTGTTTTTTCTTAAATTAAAGGGCGGTTTAAACGGTCCTAAAACCTAAAAAAGGAGCCCCTTGATGTGCCACCCAACAAACACATCACCCAAGCGTGCGATGGGGCGGGATTGGTTGTGAGCGAACACCAATCCTCGAGCCCCAGTAGTGCACGCAACAACGCTCACACAGTGTTGGGATTTGAAGGCGCGGGCTCCTTTTCCAAGCCATGCACCCTGAGAAGCCGAGCACCAGGCCGGGGAATGGCTTGTACCCATTTTGAGGAAACCGGTGGGTAACCGGCCGGCGGTGGGAGTCGAACGCACCACCTCCCGTAGCCGAGGCGGGTGCTCTACCACGAGGCCACGGCTGCGGTGGGAGCTAGGGTCACAGGATTCGTGTTTTGTATCTACTGTTAACATCAAGGCAGGGAAGAAGAAATCGACAGGGTGTGTACACAGAGAACATAACAGCAACACATAGTTGCGTCTCATCGTAGTTCCTTTTTAAATGCAAACAAAAGAACCCAGCTCTACGTGATTTTCATTTTACACCCGCACTGTGATGCTTGCACGACAGATGGCGCTCGCTAGTGGCGCATCCTACAGCGCCGCCGTTCCCGGGTGGAGCCAACTTAAGCGACGCCGCCATATTGAATCACAACTGGCCTCTCCCATGTACCGCGAAATGCGCGACTGGTAGCCCAGTGTAGCTCTCGCTGCAAAAGGCCGTTCTAGTTAAATCACTTTGAAGCGCGCCGAGAGCATGAACGGGGCCGTTACAAACGCTAGCGCCGCTGATCCCGTGTGATTCAATATGGCGGCGCCGCTGAAGTTGTCTCCACCCCGGCGCTGGCATTGAGGCACCATAGCGCATCATAGAATCCAGTGACTCTAGCGCATTCTATTGGTGTCTTCGACTGGTTGCTTTAGATCGCTCTAGAGCGCTCTGAGAGGCGACCGCACATTCGGCTGGTCGAAACCGGCCGCTCTGACTACATTCGGCTGGTTCCTTCTGAGCGCTCGCCTCCAGCTCAGAGCGCTCCGACGCGCTCCGAGAAAAAAGTCGGAGCGGCTCCGAGATGAGTCCCACGTGACAGAGCCACTTCCGCCTTTTCGCGAAAGCGGTGCGAGGCCTCGGCGTCCCCTGCGCATAGGCAGAAGCAAGTGTAGGCTTTTGACGCAGTCGTGGCGTCCTTGCTGTGTTGTGTTTTGTGGGTGCCGCGCTGTGTGAGGCAAAATGTCCAAGAGACGCCGGGTAACTACGCTAGGAACGCGGTCTGTGTTGCTGTCGCATGACAACAGCGATTTCAGCACCAGCTCAGATGAGGACGACAGTGCTACCCACAAGGCGAAGTTAGAAAATTGAGCGCCCCGTGGGACGGAAAGCCGGGGTAGCGATCGATACAGGCTAAGCGGCGACTGTGGTGCAAACTGTGTGCGACCACGTGCGGCTAAAGGTAATCAAGGGACCTTTGCGGCTACTGTTGACATCAGCAGCGCTGCCGCGTAGTGGTTCCGGAAGTTACGTCCCCCTTCTGCCTCCTTCGCTTCCGCTCTAAAAACTCGCTGACCATTCGGCTTGACTAGTCTCGCTATGCGCTCAGAGCGAGAGCGGCTCCCACTCTGCCAGATCCTAACCGGATCGCGGGAGCGACCAGTCGAAGACACCAT